>JAVJAQ010005556.1:156997-382266 GCA_032362365.1 Zygogramma bicolorata | reverse complement strand
AAGCAAAATTCGATTTGAGAGGTTCAATTTCAGACAAGGACAACGTTTTCTGGATGGTCATAAAGAAACAGGAGTTCTAGAGCAAATAAATCCTGGACAGTCACAATCTTTTTTGTAAGAGAGAATGAAGAAATTCCATCTATATTACCACACTCTTCAAGAACAAATTACTCGAATTTTATGCACATTAATATACAGGGTGGTCTAGCCAAGAAAATTCCCGATTTAAATATTATATTACAGCAGAATGATGTAAGTATCCTTTGTGTTACAGAACACTGGCTTGAATCCAATAATATCAATATAACCCCAATTCCAAATTTTCAACTGCTGTCACATTTTTCTCGTACCGAAAAGAAAAATGGAGGTGTATGTTTATTTATGAAAAACAATATATTAGCGAATTTAAATGTTGAGTCCATAAATGTGAGTGAGTGGTGTATTGAAGATATACTTGAGATATGCGGTGGTAAAATAACAATAGACAATTCAAAAAATCTATATATTTTTTCTCTTTATAAACCGCCAAAGGTCAGTAACCATAAACAGTTTATTGAGCAACTGGAATTACTGATATTTAACTTTTATAAAAATAACAGTCTATTTATTATCTGTGGAGATTTCAACATAAATTTTATGGCTGAAAGTAATCAAAAAAATGATCTCATAAACGTATCAAATGAGTATAATATTAAACATTTTATAAATGTCCCGACCAGAAAAACGAAAACATCATCAACGTGTATTGACAACTTCTTCAGTAATTTTGATTTAGAGGATATTAAAATATTTGACACCTTTCTATCTGACCATACATACCAAATTGGTTCATTTAGCATTACTTTATCTGTGAGCTGTAGTGATCAGTACATCTTCACCAGAAATCTTAGTGACTCTAACATAACTACTTTCCAAAACATACTATCAAGAGAGGTATGGCCAGAGATGTATGCCTGTGACGAGTTCAATGAGAAAGTGTCGGCATTTTACGAAACTTTTTTATACTATTATAACATTGTTTTTCCAAAAACAAGAAATAAACTAAGGCCTAAAAAAGTCAATATATTTCCGAGACATATCAGGGATATGCACAATATGCTATGTGAAATGAACAGACTACGTAAAGAACTAAATAATCCTTATTACACAGATCGATATAACACATTTAAAAAAGAATACCAAAGAATCACACGCAATTATTTACAGCAAAAAAATAATACACGAATAGAAAACAGCAACAACATGATGAAGGAGAGTTGGAAGATTATTAACGAAAATGAAAACAAAATGAAACCTGCGTTATCTAGTATAATAACTAAGGTCAATAATAACAAAATACCAACTGATGATAAAGTGAACTCCATAAATAAATATTTTATCGATAAAAATAATGAAAATAAAATATCTCCCGACTATTTAATGAAAATTGATACATTTTACAAAAGCTTCTTTCTTTATCCCACAACACCAACTGAAATAATTTCACTTATAAGGAAAACTACATCTAAACCTGCAGAGGGTATTGATGATATAAGCGGAAAAGTTGTGAGAGCTGTGGCTGTGTATATTGCCGAGCCCTTATCTTATTTAATCAATGAATCTTTTTCAAGAGGTCAATTTCCTAATATAAAAGAATCCAAGGGATTTCCACTTTATAAAGGTAGGGGTTCGACAAGTGATATAGCGAACTATCGTTTGATCTGCGTACCTAGCCATATCGCTAAGATATTTGAATTGGCCTATTCTGAGCGCCTTAACGGATACCTTGAACAGTTTCACTTACTACCAGACATTCAGAATGGTTTCAGAAAAAATAAATCTACTGCAAAAGCTGTAGCAAATTGTTTGGACTTTGTTTATAATCCATCAAATGAGAGACATAGAACAATAGGACTCTTTTATGATCTTACTTGTGCTTTTGACCTTGTGGATCATAAATTATTACTAATGAAAAGGGACGGAATGGGAATACGAGGTGAACCATATCATTGGGCTAAATCATATCTCTCAAACCGCTCTCAAACCATTGTTCTCGATAATAAAAGATCCGACCCAATGAAATGTTCTGTGGGAGTGCCTCACGGCTCTGTTCTTGGTCCTTCATTTTTTATAATCTTTATAAGCGACATTGCCAAAATATGTACATCGCCCGACAGAATAATACAATATGCAGATGATACAAACTTTATAATATCTCATAATCAATTCAACCAACTGATTGACAACTGCAATAAAGCATCACAAGAATTCAATGACTATTCTCAAAAAAATGGACTTGTATTAAATCCAACAAAAACTAGTTACATGCAGTTTTTGCCAAAAAACATGACTCTAACCGATGATGCTCAATTATGTATCAATAACACTTGCATACAAAGCACTGACAAAATTAAATGTTTAGGATTAATTTTAGATCCAAAACTCACTTGGGAATTCCACATAAACAAAGTTTGTACAAAATTAAGTTCTCTCTGTTATCTAATCCGTAGTATGAGAGACACAGTGTCATTTTCAGTACTTAAGCTCCTATACTACGGGTTGGTGCAATCAACCCTTCAATACTGTTTGATTTTCTGGGGGTCATCAGCACATATTAACAAAGCTTTTATAGTCCAGAAAAAAATACTCCGTACAATGTTCAATGCACCACTAACCACATCTTGCAGGCCACTATTCAAAAAAGCCAACATTTTAACCTTACCAAGTCTGTATATTTCCCAGCTCATATTGTATATCAAAGAAAATGAACAAACTTTTCCTAAGAATGTCAACATACATTCATACAACACACGAAGTAAACTAGATATACATCATCCATTATCACGTCTGGAAATTGCTCAACATTCACCTGAATATATAGGTGTAAAATGTTTTAATAAGTTTGGTAGCATATTGGATACAGACATACATTTACAGCTGGAAAACAATAGTTTTAAGCAGAAATTAAATATGTTCTTATCTCATCATGCCTTTTATAGCATCGATGACTTTTTAAATTTTTGAATGAAATTTTATTATATAGTGTAAATCCTACTTGTAAACTGAATTTTATTATATAATGTAAGTCCTATTTTATCCCTTTGCTTTTGACTAGTCTGATAAATTTGTGTGATGTGATGGTTTTTTGTTACATTATGTAAATTTCAAGATGAATAAATTCTATTCTATTCTATTCTAACCTTTCGACCATTCCATCAGACTGTGGGTGGAGGGCAGTTGTGATTTCTATTTTTTGATTCGAAGAGAAAAAAACAAAAAAAAATAATTCATCAATGTTCAGTAGTGTACTACAGGGCAGAACCCTAGGGCCCATATTCTCTCTAATCACGATGACCTTATTCAAAATATCTCAGTACGGATGGTAATGGTTCGGACTTACATTGTCTATATTATTAACTCTATTGAAACCTGTTGCTAAGAACGGAAGGATTAATAAATACAAATCAAGTAAGAAAATCAAAATAGAATTTTTGGTCGATAATGAAATTAAGGATTGATTGCTCGAAGGAAAATACTGTTGTTACAAAAAATCGAGATATCGAATATGAAATATGAGTCAAAAAATTTTAAATAACGAAATAAATGAAATAATATTGTGACAAGAAAACTGAGGTTTCGAATGTGGAATACTAGTCGAAAAATGGAAATGAAGAAATTGAATGAAATATTATGAAAAATGTTGAAACCAAGTTTCAAGTTCAGTGTACTCACGACGTTTACGGATACCAGCAATCGAAACGTCGTGAGTACACTGAACTTGAAACTTGGTTTCAACATTTTTCATAATATTTCATTCAATTTCTTCATTTCCATTTTTCGACTTGTATTTCACATTTGACACCTCAATTTTCTTGTCACAATATTATCTCATTAATTTCGTTATTTGAAATCTTTCAACTCATATTTCATATTCGATATCCCGATTTTTTGTAACAACAGTATTTTCCTTTGATCAATCAATCCTCATATTCATTACTAGCTGACCCGGCCACGCGTTGCTGTGGCTAAAGTTTTTGTTATATTACATTATAGTAAACAATCTAAGAGGAACAATAAGAGAACATCAGTCACGGAGTCCACTATGCTTTTTCACACAGATGGTATTTGTAAAAAAATATGGTGATCTCCTTATTTGACTTTCTACTACTATAACCCTTTAGTACAATGAAATTATTTACGAACAAAGACGAAAATGTTGATGTTGGTATACAAATTCACTGGATTGAGATTTGAAGGGGAAGTACGTTGAACAAATTAATTAAAATGTTCTTACACTTGATATTAAGCAGAAATCAATAGGTACAAAATAAAAATTTATCAGATTTATTATTTCCATTTAATTTTATAACATTAATAAGTATATTACAGTATAATACAGTAAATAACATGTGACGCTTAAACTCATGAATGAGGTAGGCAAGGCAGACAGTCTTAAACTTTTAAACATTAATATCTATTTTTTTGAAATACTATCCATTTCAATTTAATTTAACACCAATCGGTTCACAATGTTTTTTGTTAACCTGTCTTTAGCTAACACAAACATTTAGTTGCCCATGAGAAAAACATGGATTTTCCAAATCTAAACCATTTGTGGTTGTGCATGACCTTCTGCTGTCCTGATTCTTTGAGCTGGATTTCTTGATTCAATTTGTTCTGCCAACTGATGGGCTCCGCAGCGCCATCTATTGATTACTTACTCAACCCAGTCGAAAGGTCTTGATTCAATTTGTTCTGCCAACTGATGGGCTCAGCAGCGCCATCTATTGATTACTTACTCAACCCAGTCGACAGGGAACGACATCTTGATTCAATTTGTTCTGCCAACTGATGGGCTCAGCAGCGCCATCTATTGATTACTTACTCAACCCAGTCGAAAGGTATCGACATCTGTTAGAATCATTTGGAGTTAACAGATAATTGTGACTGTCAAATAATAACAGACAAAAAATTAGCAATAAATTAAAATTGCGACTATAATTTGAGATTTAAACTATCCTATCTCTCAAGTTGGATCGAACTGCACATGGTGTGCGAATTTTATTATAATCGGATAAGTGGTTTAGGAGTCCATTGAGGACAAACATTGTGACACGAGATTTATATATATTAAGATTGACCGAAAATGTTATTTTGATTTACTCACTTTATTTGTATTCTAATCCTTCCGTTCTTAGCAACAGGTTTGACTAGAGTTAATAATATAGACAATGGAAGTCCGAACCATTACCATATAGCAAGGAACATTGTCAACCACTTTCGAGCAAACGATCTATAGTCCAGTCTATTACCGATTTCCCGTGTATTTATCCCATACAGCACCGATTTTCACGAAAATTTGGATTCAGGATCTACATATCCTCTTTTTCAAAATCTACCTTGTGCCGAGGGTTGCTTTCTCCCTGGGGGTGGATGCCACCCCTTCATGGGGGTGATAAAATTTTTATCAGAAATAGACTTACTAATTCTAAGCACTTTTTATCCAATGAATTTTTTTCTGAAAAGCAATACTTTTCGACTTATTCGCAAGTGAAATTATCGGTTTTCAGGAAAAAAAAACAGGTTTTCAGATCCTTTGTCGCGAATAACTGGAAAAATATGCATCTAATCGAAAAACTTGCGGAGAGCAAAATTATAGCTTTTGAAAAAATACAGGCGACCGTTCATTTGTGATGTATGCAAATCCACTACAAACTGAATAATTGCTTGTTGAAAGTTGATTGGTATTTTCAAACGCCAAAATGGAAAGTTTCTACGTACAATAACCAAAAACCAATGCATTTTTCGGAAAAAACTCATTCGACCTTTTTCAAAGTCTTTCAAAAATCCTTCATTTCTGTTATTTATAAAAGTTTCTAGCATCAAAACTTACCGAGGTATGAAGGAAATAATGTTGAATCCTATTTTTTCGTTTAAAAAAATTGTGAATAACTCATCCTCTTCCCCCCCCTTTAAAAAAAATCGTTGTCACTCCATAATTCGATTCATTCATGTTCTAATAATGAGTTCTGAGTTTTTCATCAATTGTAAGTACGTAGTTTTCGGAAAAATTGAGATTGAAGAGAAAAAATCATATAAGTATGAAATTCAGCAAAATATCACCATTTCTTCGAAATAACTCGAAAAGTATTGATCACATGCAAACATTTTTAGAACACAAAATTGAAGGTGATTCTTCTGTGAGAATTTTGGTGTTTCATTTTTTTCTGCAGGATGAAAATAGAGTAAGATATAGCCAGTTAAATATTGTGAGGGTTCGCGCAAAGTACCTTTTTTGAGCCCTTTCAGCATGAACCTTTTCAAAATTATAATCTGAAACAAAAAATCATCTGGAAAAAGCTACAAAACACTTTTTTTTTGGATTTGATTGCTTAAAGACTAGGCGAGTTACGGGAAAAAAACCAAAAACAATTTTTGTAGAAATTAGAGTATGTACATACATTAGTATATTGAAGAATACACATAGTAACTATATTTTAGGCCTAGTGGAACTATATGATTTCAATCAATCACACGTCCAAATCTAGACTCAACCTTTTCTCAATGGGGTAGTTTTCACCCTTAAAAAAATCAAAAGCAACCCCGAGTAAAGAGGTAACTTTAAAGTAGAGTCTCAATCTGAATTTTCACACAGTTGGGTTTCCCGGGTACTCAATAACAATTTCGATATAATTTTTCAATGAAAACTATCATGAGGGTGGTTTTTAGGGGTAGAAACTGTTCAATAGATCAGAAATTATCTATCAAGGTTAATTCAATGTATTTACAGACGACTGCACGCTCGAAACTAGTAATTTGTAATTTATTTTGAATAGGGGTAGTTTTCACCTCTGATGAATAAAAATCAACCCCAAGCACAACTTCAACTTTGAAGTAGATGGTAGATAGAAGCTGAATCTCAAATTAAATGCAAATAGATACTGAATAAGTTGAATAACTGTCAAATAACATGGTAATTATTTTCTGATGATATTCTGTCATTAGGGGTGGTTTTTACCCCCCTCCGAAAAAGCACCCCTCGGCACAGGGTAGATTTTGAAAAAGGGGGTAAGTAGAACCTATATCCAAATTTTCATACGAATCGGTGCTGTATGGATGGGATGAATACACAGTTTACACTTTTTTTACCGTAATAGACTGGAGTACTGAGAACGGCTGTTGACATTGTTTGCTGTTGAAACTTCTTTTGTTCTGAAGAGTAAACGTCCAAAAAATCGAGTAACAACTCATGACCTAGGTAATTTGTGATCATTGTTAAATTCAAATGTGAGACGCTTACATTTCGTCCGAAATATACTGAAGTTGATTATGCGAGACAGGAGTTCAAATGATCTAGAATCTAGATGGTAAAAAAAGCTACACCACATGCTCAATAAATAAATGACGAATCAACACACGATATTGAATTGAGTTCTGAATAAACAAATAATTGTCAGTGCTGAAAACAACTGAACACCAAGCGTTCAAACTTTTCAAACGCTATAATTTTCATCACCACTAATTGCTCTGTCGCTATGTTCGTAATCGATCTCCAGGATAATTAACGCTTTGAGCAACCAGGAAATTGTAATTAAATGCATTGCAATTGATCATTCGCAGCACGATTCGACTAACGACAGAAGAATACTCGGTGTCGATGACCACCTGGAATCAGATCGATCGTGAAATTGCGGTGGAGATTATAGTTTCATCAGGTGGTCTCACATATGCCAACTTTCATTTTTTGAAATATGCGGTAAAGTAGAGAGAATAGAGAGTCTCGTTATTGAAAAATTTCCACTCTGAATGAACCGCTTTCCAGTACCGAAGCTCAAAAATCCGGATGACTGAAATCCATAAAGTTGGTGCGATATCTTTTCGGTTATAATTGCACGAGTGCATAAAAATTACTGATAATTTTGCAAGAAAGCGTGATATCTAAAAATTGCAAGTTTATTTTCATATTTTGGCGAAAGTGCCCGAGTCCAAAGGACGAGGGCGCTTTTACAAAATATAAAATAACCGAATACAATTTGTATAAGATATCACACTTGAATGAAATTATCTGGTCATTTTTATGAACGAATGTAATTCATTGGAATATTTCACGAATAAAGAAATTCTCAAGGAAATGTTATTTTTTGTTCATTTATACTTTCCTCTATAGATTGTATTGAGCCCTCACCAAAACGCGAAATGTTTTTTTTTATTTTTGGAGTCTATCTGACATTTATTTGTGTTGTTTACTGACGTCTAGCGATACGGTTTCAAATGTGTTGTTATGATGACTTGATACAATTCTATTCAGAAAAAGGCAATTCGTCTTGTTGGTGATTCTTCGCTCACAGACTCGCTCACTTCATTGGAACATCGTAGAAGGGTCGGACACTTGTCTCTCTTCTAAGATACTTTCACGATCGATGCTCTTCCGAATTGTTGTCAATCGTTCCCCCCTTAGCAATATCTACACGGATTACTCGACGAGTACAGAATTCCCACTCCTTTGTTGTGAATTTGGATACCTGTCGAACCTCTCTTGCCCAGGGATCTTTTTTCAATAGAACAGCTTAGCTTCGGAACTCCTTGCCAAGAGAGGTTTTTCCTGAGGCTTACAAACTTCAGAAACTGAAAGTAAATGTTAATTCATATCTTCTATCCCTTGATTCACGCGGTGTTCTTTGAACATTACAGGGCATCCCTTTCGTGTGAATCTGCATGTAAAAAAAAAGTAAATCATCATTTCTTTAAGAACTGGTTTTCGGCCTAATGTCCTCTGACAAAATTGTTCTAAGATTGTTCGTTTCGTTAACCAGCTGACGAACGTCAAATCTCAGAAATCGAAACTTGTGCGATCAACTGAGGATCAACGAGGTCTTACATTCTGAAATGTGATTCCTAGCACAGTGGCTTAAAAGGTGGACGTGCTAACCACTACACTACCGAGAACCCCTTGACTGGAGGACACAAAACTTCAAGAAAATTTGCAAACACCTTCTAAAATTATTTATTATTATTATTCATAGGCGTTCGACTCATTCACGGAAGGAAAGGAAGAGTTTGTCTGAAACAGAGACTCCTCTCGGAAGTATTTGGTGTTTCTAGTGAAAGTCTACCATAAGTCATCCATTTGCCCACTGAGGAGATAATATTCTCTGAGTGAAACAAGATCTTGTCTGGGCTCAAATAATATAGTATCATGGTGAGATTTTTCTACGAACAGCTGTCTATGTTAGCTTTACTGTGTGGATATTTCCTTGGTATACAAATGGAACAATAAAAAGTGATCTCTATGTAACCCAGTCGTGCCATATAGGCAGGGAAGTAGCAGAAACTTAAATTTACTTTTTCTACTTTTGTAAATGAACTCACCTCTATGGATAATTATTCATTGATTAAATTTTCATACGATTCAAATATAAATTGGGCAAGAAAAATTTATTTCTATGTAACTCAGTGCCCGTCTTGTCATATGGGCATGGTAGATGCTTCAGATGGACGTTTCTTCCGTTTTGTGAATGGATCCAACGTCTTCGATTGATATAGACGTGTTTTTAAAATTCTGTTTGATATTACTTCCTTCATAGAATTCAATTCAATTTTTTTCTTGATTCGGAGAACAAAAACGGCAAAAATCGTTTTTTTCTCCATTTGATCCCTGGGCCAGAGAGGTCCGACAGGTCATCCGTGTAGATACTGCCAAGGGTAGAACGATTGATTACAATTCAGACGAGCATCGGTCATGAAAATATCTATAGAAAAGAGACAAGTCTCCGGCCCTTCTACGATGATCCAACGAAGTAAGCGAGTCTGTGAGCGAAGAATCAATCACCAACTGGAAGAAAAGACTGAAGCTTCAATTAATGTTTTGGTGCCGAACCCCATGCATGAGAATTACATTACAAGACAGGCTGTGATTTGTAGATCATCAGAAGTTGGCGAGAAGTAATGTATTTCTTCGCACGAAATAGCAATCCAAGCTTCTGGGAAGCACCTCTAGCGATTAGCGCACTTCCTAGCATCGATATACTTGACTTTGTAGCAATAGTTACTCCTGATATCTGAATACTAGATCAAAATAGATCGGCTTCCTTCGAGAAGAGACATGCCTGAGTTTTCCCAGCATTAAATTCATCCAAGTTGATGTTACCTAATTCTAATATTTTCGCCAAGTCAGAGTTGATTCTATTGACGTTAATGCAACTCTGAATTTTTGTTTCTCGTGCTGGTATAGGAACTCTGAAAGGAAAATTGATATGAGGGGTAACGTCGTCCGCAAAACTATACACTGAATAAGATGTTTTCTCCTGCAAATCATTGATACAAAGCAGAAACAAAGTGGGCGCTAGAACTGAACCCTGTGGAACACCTATATTTATACGACGATACCATGCTATACTCCATCAATA
Source organism: Zygogramma bicolorata (assembly GCA_032362365.1). Taxonomy (NCBI): domain Eukaryota; kingdom Metazoa; phylum Arthropoda; class Insecta; order Coleoptera; family Chrysomelidae; genus Zygogramma; species Zygogramma bicolorata. Next base: position 371,881 of record JAVJAQ010005556.1, on the reverse strand, counting down.
ACCACATACTTCAAAACAGCACACAACTGAGGAGGCAAACAATAAGAAGGCAGTTTGGAAAGGAGTCCCCGATGCCAAACTCGATTGAATGCTTTTGGAATGTCGAGTACAACAGCTAACGTTTGTAATTGATCTATATATAACTCTCAACTTCCAAACTAAAGGTACCACTCTCCTAGTTCACTGTTGTAAGAGACGAAGAAATCCAGGTTGGTTACATTGATCCCGTGCTGGATTGTCGATCATATCAGAGTTTATTATTCAAAATTTTCACGGAACTGCTGCTGCATGTTTTCAGCAGGAGATATAACTCTGTCTACGTGTCATATTTAGGCTGTCGAACTATTGAAAATGCAGCAATAAAATTGTCGGACAATATGAGCACGTGATCACATAATCAAATGGTGAACAATTGCCTAACTATGAAGTTTTTTGGATCGAAAACCCTCAACCTGTTAATTCGACATTTTTTAGGCGGTGGACAGGCACGCTGCAGCAGCATTTTTGTCAGACTTTTTTTGTCAATAATCTTATCATAACAGCTCTCGATTCTAATAATTTGAAAATATACATTTAACGCAAAATCGATTTCTGGTGATCCGTCATTTGGAGCATGCGCACTCCAAAAAGCAGCAGTTTCGAAAAAAGTCGGAGAGGAAACCGTAATCGGACTCGCCAACGGAAAGTTGTACACAAATATTCAAATATGTATTGATCACCAACCCGAACAGATCCCCTATTTGGGTCTATATCGTTAGTGGCAAACCATCCGATTGTGACCGGTAATTGACAGCGTAGTGATTTGGTAGCAACAAACCGCAGTTTTGTACCCTGATGACTTTCATTACGTTCCTTTTCGGGAAAACAACCAATCAACGTGCACCACACGTCCGTAGCTCGAGCCCAATAAAGCAACGTCCGCTCCCGAGTCGATAACCATCATCAGCCGTAATTGTTAAAACATGCACGTTGCCAAAATTAAAAACGAATTACCCAACGATTTCGTCATCGGTTATGCGATCTGCATGGTTAATTGTCGAGGATAGAATTTCCACGTTGGATACTTGGCGTTTACCTGCAGGGGATCTTTGGAACCAGTTCGATAGCCTTTCATTTAGATAGGAATCCTGTGATAAAATATCGATTCTTCCTATAGTAGAACACGCCCTCTTGTATCGGTTCATTGAACGATTGATTTCGTCTGTGATTTTATATTTCACATTGTCAAAGTTCTTCGACAAATAGATCGATAACTTTTCAGTCAAGTTTATTTTAGTTGATAATTAATCTATCTAAAATTCATAAATAGTGAAAAAACACTAAAAACTGTTGTAGTCGCTCAAGAAATTTTACGGTTTGGACTTCTCAAACAAGTACTAACCTTAATTAACAATAGTTGTCAAAGTACTGCAGCTTAGTTGGAGTTGTCTTAAATTTCATTGTTGACAATATTTATCTGAATTTCGTTAATATTTATCCATTTGAAACTACCCATAACTCTTGGTTTTCGCATTCAACAAAGTTTGATGTCACTACACCATGAATTTTAGGGTTATAACAGATAATTGTCACTATCTATAGATTTTGTATATTGTGTGGACAGTTGATTTCTGTAGTTCGAATTTGTTTTCTTCATTCAGTATACCTAAGGCAAGTACACATTGAGTATCACCATTATTATGTAAATCTTGGCCTAGTTCCATTCGTAAGTGAGACATTTCAGTATATTTGCTATTTTTTTCAATGTTGATGAGGCCTCAAGTCTTCCAAAGAAATGGAAACCAGCAGTTGACATGTTGCTAACGGATTTCCACGTTATATACACATTTTCTGAAACTAGCTTCAGATTGACTGTCAGAGCTCTCACGGTCCCACTAACCGAATAATTAGTAGTAGTATATCTGCTTCCATATTCATGTCTGGTGAAAATTGGGCTTCATTTGATATACCTAGGATGACACATCATCTATAATAGCATTCTGAATAATTGATGATCTCAGAAATCAAGCAATTGCTATTTTCGCCGAATATCCCAATCTCAATTCTTTCAATGATAATTTCCTTAATGATACTTTGTTCTGGTGACACTGAAATATGTCAAGATCTTCCTGCAAATCACTCAATTAATTGAAATTTTCTGAGTTTTGAATTCCAGTTATGACTTGCTATCGGTCCACTACTATTTGAAATGTGCTTTGGTGAATTTCGTTGATCGATTTCCTCCTAGAATAGAAAATTTGGCGAAGGCGCTAACGAAGTGTCAAGTTCCAGATGCATTTAAACTATTTAGTATATCGAATGTTTTTCTCTGATTTGCCTTGAAGAAGGGTCTGTTTTTCATCTGGTGATCCTTCTCTATATGCCCATCTCTGATACCCTTATTTTGGGGATGGAAACATTCATTCCAAGTAGTACAAAAAGACCACAGTCTGAGAAACCATGGTTTAATGAAAGCTGCTATAAGGCTGTCGTCACATCCAAACAAGCGGCATTCGATAGCTGGCGCCAAGACCCCAGTTTGGAGACGAGATCTGAGTATGTTAACGCAAGAAATAAGTGTAGTTCAACAATTGAAGCTGCTAAAGAAGCACATGATCATGAAATTCGTTCAAAACTTGTTGAATGTCCAAACGGTTCTCATTCGTTTTGGTCATTTGCTAAGGCTGTCACAAAAAAATTCGCTTTTAGTTTATTCCCTCTTTAACCAAAGAATACGGATCACAAGTCACCAACTGCCTAACAAAAAGCAAATATATTTGCCAATATGTTTGCAGGAAATTCTACTCTTGACTCATCGGGAAAAGTTCCTTCAAATATCACGCCTGTCGACAGTCATATGCCTGAGATAATTTTTTACCGAAAAAATATAAGAAATATCTTAATGGACCTGAAGGCGAATGATTCTTGCGGATCTGATGGAATTCCAGCAATTGTTCTGAAAGCATGTGCCTCCGAATTGACACCAGTACTTATTCAACCTTTCACATAAATTGGGTGTTTTTTCGAGTCCTAGAGGACTGCAAGAGTTCAGCCAGTTCCTTAATAAAAAGGAATAAAACTTCACCTTGTAGTTACAGGCCAATTGCATTGCTTTCTATCATTTCCAAAATCATGGAAAAAAATAATCAATATGACCCTTATCAAATATCTGAAGAAATCAGGAATAATTAATGATCAACAATACGGATTTCGTCATCAATGATCAACCAGTGATTTATTGGCTTATGTTTATCATATTTGGCAGCATTCAATCAAAAAATTCGGAGAAACGGTAACTGTTGCACTCGATATTTCAAAAGCGTTCGATCGACTTTGGCATCGGAGTCTCCTATCTAAACTGCCGTTTTATGGTTTGCCTCTTCAGTTGTGTGCTTTGTGGAAGGGTTTCTTATCTGATAGGTCCCTGTATGTGGTTGTTGATGAAGTATCATCTGATATTCTCCCAATAAATTCGGATGTTCCACAGGGTTCAGTTCTGGCGCCCACGTTGTTTCTACTTCATATCAACGATTTGCTCGAGAAAACATCTTGTTCAGTACATAGCTTCGCAGACGACAGTACTTTTCATACTGGTTTCTCTTCCAGAGTCCCTATAACAGCTCGAGAAACAAAAATTCAAAGAAACATTCACGTCAATAAAATTAACGATGACTTAGTGAAAATTATAAAATGAGGTAACATGAACTTGGTGGAATTCAATGCCAGGGAAACCTATGCATGTCTCTCATCAAGGAAAGCCGATTCATCATCATCTAGTATTCAGATGTCAGGGGTAACTATTTCTACAAAGTCAAGTATTTCGATGCTAGGAATTACTATCAGTGATAATCTTTCATGGCAAAACTATTTGAGATCGATCGCTAAAGGTGCTTCGCAGAAACTTGGAATTCTATTTCATGCGAAGAAATACTTCACTTCTCGACAGCTCATAATGATCTACAAGGCTCAGATACGACCTGTCTTGGAATATAGTTCTCATGTGGAGTTCGGCTACAAAACATCCATTGAAGCTTCTCGATTCTCTGGTGATTCTTCGCTGACAGAGTCGCTCACTTCATTGGAACATCGTAGAAAGGTCGGAGATTTGTCTCTCTTCTATAGATATTTTCACGGTCGGTGCTCTTCTGGATTGTTATCAATCGTTCCACTTTTAGCAATATCTACACGGATGACTCGATGAGTACAAAATTCCCACCTAAAGGTTAAAATCTTATCGTTAATTTAAACAAAAATTATCGAATCGAAATGAAAGATACACACTAACACCTGTTGGATGTAATCCAATGCCCTTCGTGGTATTAGCCAGGGGAGTAGTTGTTTTCTAATAGGTGTTAGTCCGTCAACCTACAGTGTAGGTGAGTTGAGGCTGGCCTGAACAAATTGTTCATTTTTTGAATATTTGATTTAAGGCCAGTCTTCAAGTATCCCCATGAATATTTGTTTTATTCGTATTTTCTTTGTACGAGGAATTGGGGCCATGCGGATATGCTCTTGGTTAGTACCTAGTCCACGGGCAGATGGCGCAGCAACGGCTATTTTGCTAGTTGCTTGTATCAGCCTAGGTCTAGGGAAGATACTCTGCTCGAGTATGATTTTTAATTATGGGAATTCATCGACTTATGTTGATGATGGCACTGCCTTGCACTGACGAGTGGCCAAATAGCCCGAAACCGGTCTGCAAGTGTGTCCCGTCCCAATAATTGAAAATCAATTCCGGTGGTGTATCGCCAAGAGTATATGTGGAATTTCTTCTGCGAAGAATCCCACACTAACACCTGTTGGATGTAATCCAATGCCCTTCGTGGTATTAGCCAGGGGAGTAGTTGTTTTCTAATAGGTGTTAGTCCGTCAACCTACAGTGTAGGTGAGTTGAGGCTGGCCTGAACAAATTGTTCATTTTTTGAATACCCGCAAACCGGATCCTCTGCAAACCTAAATATAATCAAATTACCTAGCGTAGTGCCTGTGTTCTGTGGATATATCCCTTCAACAACAAGGAATTATAGAAGGTGAACTCAACAAAACTGAATAGTTTCAGTTCAACTCGCTGTTTGAGGATCAAACTTCTATTGGTTGTGATACTGTAGACTCATGTGGTGAGTAGTTTGTCCCCTAAAAATTTAAAAGAACTACAAATATTCCTATACAAAAATCAATATATCACCTTTACAAGCTTGCACAGAAGTCTTTGATTCCCGGATAATTCGAAAAATGTCATCCTCATATCTTTGTTCATTCGTTGATCTCAAGATGAAAAACATTCAATACATATACCTGCCTACAGAAGTTTTTTATAATATTATAGTTCTCAATGAGCAAAAAAGCCACAACATCACAACGGCATGTTACTTTTTCTACAAATCCCATAAAATAGTAACTGTTTCGACATAAACAAACAATAGTGTCAACACCTTTTACAAACTATAACTGTGTATAAACTTCTCTCGATTGTACCATTGTACTTATTATTATAATATTCATGCACGAACTCCATCGGCTTCCTTGAGACTCTGCTGCCATTGAAAGAGTTATTCGACATCAGTAGCGTACCAAACATAATAAATCTGAATACTTCTCAAGAAAACGGGTTTTTTCTCAACGATGTTCACAATCACGCAAGGAATAAGCATTTTCAAAGATTGCTCAACTTCACAACCAACACCTATCAGCTCAGCTATTTGGAAATGATCCTATGGTCTTTCAGATAGTATATTCTTTCGAAAATAGGCTATGACTACAAACCAATGATTTTATGCCACACTCGAAATTCACGGAATGTTCATTCCTCAAATTTAATTTAACTGACTTTTTTCGCAACTATTGAAAATTTCCCGTATACTACATATCAGATATACAAGCAAATGGTAAATGATGACCCATGTCGTCCTCCTGATATTAACCTTCCGCACCTTGAACGTTGTGGATCACATAATGATACAGTTTCAATTGCACAGTTATTTTTGCCCACCTCGATGATTCTCATGAAATTGTTGTCAAACTTTTCATTGAACAGTTATGAAAATTTTATTCACGTACATGGTAAAAAGGGAGGGACCAGGTTCAGCTCTTCAGTCGATAGGGAAGCTTATCAACATCCCAAACTTTATATTATAGAATGACTCATCAACAGAAAAAAATCATTAATTTTGAATCAATGATTTCTCTCCGAACTATCAGATAATCTCTGTTGGAGTTTGTTAAGGTTATGTTGACAAAAATCATTGAATTAGTAGCGAATTCTCTGACCATCATCTGTCAGTAAAAGTAGTCTAGTCGAAGGAAGAAAAATATCATCTTTCTGGGTGGGGAAAATATACAGAGTGTCCCAATGAATATTTGCAAACATCATTCCTGCAACTTCAACCCTGTGCTAGGGGTAGCAACCCACACAAATTTTTAAATGGGATGAGGGGTCAACTGATTCGGAATTTGAAGTTTCTGAATTTAAAAATTGACAAAAGCCCAAAAAGATTGAAACTAACGAATTTATTGCTGGAAATGACCTCCATTAATTTCCCTACAATAATACAATCTTGATTGCAACCCATCTCTTGAATTTTCAGAGAATCTAAGGACTCATTCGTTGGTATTCGGCCATAATTCTTCGTTGCAGTTCTCAGGATGTTTTTCAATCAAAATTATATCATTGTATAGAAGTTCATGGAGGGCATTTCCAGCAATACATTCGTCAGTTTCATAATTCTGAGCTTTCATCTATTTAGAATTTTCATGGCGCGATTTCTATGTGAACCATCGATCATTAAAACCCTTCCCAAATTCCGAGTCATTTGACCCCTCGTTCCATTTAAAAATGAGTAGAGGATTGCTAAAAGGGGTTGAAGTTGCACGAATTATTTTTGCATAAAAATTTTCTCCCCTCAATACTAAAATGGACTTTTTTTTCAGATTATCGTCACAAAATTCATTTCGACGAGTGTAAGGGGGTGCACATTCTCGTTGGGACACGCTGTATAATGAGTACAACCCCCCCTATGATGCTTTACCACTTATTGAAAGAACTACTTTCTTGTTCATTGATCACCTAATTATTGGTCACTTGCCCAATCAAAAACCCCCCTGTCGCGCCCCTGATCGACACTACGTAGGCTTCCAATTCAGAACGCTTCCTCATCTCAGCACTATCTGCATAAATAATCTCAGGATAATTGCCTCGTGTCACGAACCATTACGTAGATTACCTGCATTATGAGTATTGCCAACTCGACGCATGTGAGGAATTTTTACGTTCTCCAATATGAAAGGTGTCTGCCTATTGCAGCAAGAAAGTAACTGAAAACACTCAAAATGTGTTAGAAATCAATAATATCAATGATTTGCTAGAGACACGAAGCACATCCCAAAATTTGCAGAAAAATACAACTGGAAGAATACACGTTGTATAATTGGATTGAAAAAAACTGCATTTCAACATCATACCTGAACGGGCAAGATGTCTTCAAGAAAAACAAGGGACCTGACTGATCAATGCTGTTTGGTGATGGACCGTATGAAGCTTTGTCATCAGTCGAAATCGAATTATGGGTTATTCTTCACAGTGCTTTTCTTCAATTTCCCAAACCCCTTTTATTTTTTCATCGATTCATTTCAGAAAATTGAATACTATATTTTGGAGTAAAATTATAAGATGGAAATTTCAAGATGGCAACTGGGCGCCATCTGGAAAAAAAATAGTTAGAGTGGTCTTGTGACATCTTTTTTTACGCTCCTGACGAATACTTCACAATACTACAAAATGACGTCAATATCTTCACCTTTTACAAAATGGTGGAACATTCGAAATAACCTGAATACGAACACATTTATATCGATATTTCTAGAAGTGTTCGTTTTTCTCCGCCACATGGCAATCCCAATAATCCGATAGAGTTTGAGAGCCCGTTTTTTGTAATAAATAAAAGAAGACATAAAATATCAGTACAACTACGAACATTATTGTTAAGTCCATTCTCATTCAGTTTTTGATTTCACAAGTAGATAGATATCACGTGAACTGTGTCTGAAATGTTCAAATAAACAAAATTCGTCATGGAAACTGTATTTGAATATGCTGGAAACTACTGTTAACCCTCCAATTACTGAAACCGTCGAAGCGAATGAATTCGATATGGATATTATATTCCAACAAGATGAAGCAACATCACCTAACTCCAGACAATTACTACAAGTAAACTATTTGGATAATACTTTCCCTGGTCGTAGGATTGGCCGTCGAGGTCCTACGAAATAGCCAGCCTGCTTGCCAGATTTGACACCTCTAGAATTCTTATAGGGAAGTTTGAAGCCAAAAGATGTACAGAACTGAATCTGCTTCAATACTGAATATACGAGAGAATAATGAATATTAGTACAAATATCGACGTTACTGTTGTCGAAAATGTTTGGCGTGAAATATCGGATAGCCGGTGCTTGCGTCAAGAAGTTCGAAGTAACCATTTCGAGCATCTTCTGAACTGAATTCAACTCATTTTCCCAAATCATGAAGTTATAAACGTCGATTCATTCAAGTAGTTATCAAATGTTCTGCCATTTTATAGAAGTTGAAGATACTGACTGAAGTATTCATCAGGAGCTTCAAAAGTATATATCACAAGACACCCCTTCCTATTAAAGTTTTTCCCAAATTGCGCTCAGTCGCCATTGTCAATTCCACTCCAAAATACAGTATTTATTCATTCATTTATTTATTTGTTCATTCCAATAGAGTAAAATTACATGACATGTGGAAAGTTCCTAAAACTAAACAATCAGTAGCCAAACAAAAGGAGATACAATTACATTTGCACACTTAATGTATACATACGAATGAACAGCGACACACACTCCGTATAAAATCATGAGTGAACAATGGTTTGTACATATATAATATTCTTGAAAATTGGTATCGAAATATTCGTCCAACAAGTATAACTAGTGCTGTAGTAGACTTTTTTTTGTTTCATGTGTGAAAGTTTCAACTTTCAACATCTGTCACATTTTTCAGAACATTAGGTAAATGATTATATAGTTTCAGAGGGATTAAAAAACAACTTTCTATCGTTAGTGTAAGTCTCTGTGGCTCTCATATTGTAGTTAACAATTTCACCAGATGCAATGTTATCAGTGTTATTCTTTTGAATAAATATCACACATTTGAAAATGTAAACTGATGTGACAGTTAGAATGCCTAGTTCTTTGACTATATTTTTGCACGAGAACTTTGGGTCTTTGAAAGTCATTATTTTCAATATTTTCTTCCGTAATATTAAGAGAGACCCGATTTTTTTGAGTTTCACCAAATGGTTATTCCATAAGATACTGTAGGATTGACATATGAGAGGTAATAGATTAGTAGGATATTATTTCTGTCTATAAATTTCCTCAGTCTCCACAACACAGAGCAGTGAGATGAAATTTTTTTTGGCAACATACACTATGTGATGGTACCAATTCAAATGTGAATCCCTATTCACTCCAAGTAATTCAACAATATTCCATTGACAAAGAGAAGAGTAATCATATCTCACTGTAGTCCAGATTAGAAGCAGAATACAATATCAGTTCAGTTTTCAACCCATTCAGTGCAAGGTGAATTTGAATACTATATTCATTACAAACTCTTATATAATCTGTTGAAGCCACACTAATGTTACTTAGGGAAGTACCAGATGCAGCTACTGGAAGATCATCGGCAAATAGAGTGTGTTGACAATTACTAAAATATTCAGTTAAGTCATTTAGACAATAATGAAAAGTAGGGGTCCCAGGATACTTCCTTGCGGACTCCTGTCTGTATATATTTATTTGTGGAGTAGAAATTTGCGTCATGATGCACCATCATTGGATGTGAATGTGCCGTTCAGTACGTTTTGAATGATTGGAAAAATTCTGTTGATCAAGGAAAGATTGTCGGTGTAATATTTTTGGATTTGAAAAGAGCATTTGAAACAATTGAAAGATCCACTTTATCATTAAAAGAGAGAAATTATGGAATAACAGAAAAAGCATTGGATTGATTCGAAAGTTATTTATCAATAAGAAAACAAGTTGTTCGTTGCAATGAATACATATCTGGGAAAATTGAGGTTGACATAGGTGTTCCACAAGGTAGTGTTCAGGGGCCTTTACTCTTTGATATATTATATATAAATGATATATCAAATATTTTTCGAAATTGTAAATATCACTTCTTCGCAGATGACACCTTGATTTATGCAGAGGCTGATGATTGTATTTCTCTTACAACTGCAATGAATTCGGAACTTTCTAATATAATTGAATGGACAAATTACAATAAACTGAAAGTGAATAAAGATAAAACGAAATGTATGATATTAGGATCAAATAGACAAAAAATAAATCAAAATAAATTCACATTAAAAATTGGAAATGATAACATTGAAATGACAGAAAAATATAAATATCTTGGGATTATAGTTGACTGTGAATTAAAATTCAGTCAGCACATAGATTATATATGTAAAAAAAATTTTAGGAAAATTGGTGTCCTCAGTAGAGTTGGCAAAAATTTGAGTGAATCTTCGAGAAAATTAGTGTACAATACCATAACATTGCCTCGTTTCACATTCTGTAGTACAATTTTATATATATCGTCACGAAACGATAGAAAAAGACTCCAAGTATTACAAAATCGGGCTACGAGGGTGATTTTGAGATGTGATAGGTATGAGCGAGTAAAGAGTATGCTTGATAAACTGGAATGGTTGAATATTGAACAATTTTTGATATACCAAATACTAGTTTTCATTCATAAAATTATTATTTATATTTATTATTATTTCAACGGCATATTAAAAAAAATCAGTGAAACACACACTCACAATACAAGGGGACAAAATAATTATATATTGAATCAAAATAACCTTAAATCAACGCAAAATTCAATTTTTTTCAAAGGGGTCATTGAATATAATAAATTATCAAACGAAATCAAAAGAAAAAATGTATACAGTTTCAAGTTTGCTGTTAAAAATAAATATTTGAATATGAATTGAATTAATATCGAATTATCTACATGGTAATTAATTTATATAGGTTTTTTTATAATTTGAATCTTTTAGATAATATTGTTGAGTATCTCTAAAAAATATTATTTGTGTTCAGTTATCATGAAAGATTGTTAAATAGCTATTGAGCTAAATGAAGTTGTTCTATTCTATTCTATTCTATTCTATTCTATCTGGGTCCTGTCTGCTAGGTATAGTTCCAACCAGCTATAGGGCTATTTCCTGATTCCATAGAAGTATAATTTTTTTAGTAGAAATTCGTGATCCACATGATCGTGAGAAATGAAAGAACAACCCCGTAGCCAGTTGTTTGTTGTCCAGTTTCATGTACACTGTTTTCAGAACGGGGACGAAAGCATCCTCTGTATTCATCTACCTCCGAATACCAAATTTGAAGTTAGAGATTCATGCATCAATTTCATTATCCCTCCCAAGTTTCAATAATCTGTTGACCTGTTCAAAAAATCAAAGGGGAAAATCAAAGAAAAGCACTGTATAATAATAACAAATATTTTTTGTGCAGTGTTGATCTTGTGGAAAGTATTTCAGGAAACTGCTGGAGTTGAATATCACAGTTTGGGTACTGCCAGTATCACATGACTCCATGCATGAGGTCGATTCAGGTGGCTGAATGTCACTACGCGGTACGTTCCACCGTACCAGTTCTAGTAACCTTCAGATAAATATTCATAACAACTCACTAATAACTCTTACTTGTACGATATGGTGGTTACACAACATTTTTCTTGAGATGCCAGAGATTATTGAACGTTGTTGTGCTTTAGAAAGCAAATAAACCATAATTTTAATATTAAGTTATTTATATGAGCGTCAAACAGAAGTGGTTTGGTGTTGTCTTTCGAATTGAAACAATGAGATTTCGTTGTAATCATATAGTAAAATATTTCAATGTTTGGCTTGGATTACTCGCTCGTAGAATCATTGATCCAATAATATTTGAACGACCCTCGACTGGAGCTACATAGTTAGGATTTCTGCAAAATGGAATTGAGGACAGGTTAACTGAATTATTTATCATTATTTCACTTCTTCATTTACGACAGGATATATGTTTCCAACAAGATGGAGCTCCTTCATGTAATTGAAAAAATGTAACTGATTACCTTCAACAGACATTCATAGAAAACGTGATTTCGACGAACGGTCCTGTGCGATGGCCTTCAATGTCACCTGATTTGACACTTATTGATTTCTTCGTTTAGGGCCGTGTAAAAAACATTGTCTATGCAACCGCCGAGTTGAGTGAGACGCGCAATTAATAGTATAATGGACCAGCAGTTACCGAACGTTCTTCAAGAAACAGCTATACGAGTTCAGAAGTGCATTGACGTTAATGGACAGCATTTCGAACCACTGTTGAAATGTTTTGTGTTGATTTTTTTAATTCAAAGTCATCGTAGTACGAGTCGTAGTAACTGATTAGCATCAAAGTAGAAAAAAATTGTATTTTCTTATATTCTTCTAGAGGTAATTTTGATTGAATTCATCGAACACATGAATGAATTCCTCATTAATAGTACTGATAAATGGTAGAAATAAAAAAATTTATTTACTCAAAAATCGATTACGATGAACTTTATTTGCTCATAGAAACGCAATTCAGTATTTTTGACGGGATTTCGATTTCTCCAGCATTGAATGGGTCAATTGTGATAAATCGGAACCATCATGGCACACTGAAATGGAAAACTGAAAATTTAATCAACTAAAATATTGATGTTTGAAGGTCACTTATGTGGATTATTCATGAAATCCTAATATATATAAATCTCGTGTCACAATGTTTGACCTCAATGGACTCCTAAACCACTTAACCGATTATAATAAAATTCGCACACCATGTGCAGTTCGATCCAACTTGAGAGATAGGATAGTTTAAATCTCAAATTATAGTCGCAATTTTAATTTATTGCTAATTATTTGTCTGTTATTATTTGACAGTCACAATCATCTGTTAACTCCAAATGATTCTAACAGATGTCGATACCTTTCGACTGGGTTGAGTAAGTAATCAATAGATGGCGCTGCTGAGCCCATCAGTTGGCAGAACAAATTGAATCAAGATGTCGATACCTTTCGACTGGGTTGAGTAAGCAATCAATAGAAGGCGCTGCTGAGCCCATCAGTTGGCAGAACAAATTGAATCAAGAAATCCAGCTCAAAGAATCAGGACAGCAGAAGGTCATGCACAACCACAAATGGTTTAGATTTGGAAAATCCATGTTTTTCTCATGGGCAACTATATGTTGCGTGTTCACGTGTTGGGAAACCGTCGAATCTATTTGTGTTAGCTAAAGACAGGTTAACCAAAAACATTGTGCACCGATTGGTGTTAAATTAAATTGAAATTGATAGTATTTATAATTCAAAAAAATAGATATTAATGTTTAAAAGTTTAAGACTGTCTGCCTTGCCTACCTCATTCATGAGTTTAAGCATCACATGTTATTTACTGTATTATACTGTAATATACTTATATTTGTTATAAAATTAAATGGAAATAATAAATCTGATAAATTTTTATTTTGTACCTATTGATTTCTGCTTAATATCAAGTGTGAGAACATTTTAATTAATTGTGTTCAACGTACTTCCCCTTCAAATCTCAATCGAGTGAATTTGTATGCCAACATCAACATTTTCGTCATTGTTCGTAAATAATTTCATTGTACTAAAGGGTTATAGTAGTAGAAAATCAAATAAGGAGATCACCATATTTTTTTACAAATACCATCTGTGTGAAAAAGCATAGTGGACTCCGTGACTGATGTTCTCTCATTGTTCCTCTTAGATTGTTTACTATAATGTAATATAACAAAAACTTTAGCCACAGCAACGCGTGGCCGGGTCAGCTAGTAATCTATATTTCTGAAATGTGTTAGTACACAGGGTGTTCCGTTCGAAAACCGAAAGTTGATATCACTTCCGGCGATCCCGGAAGTGATAAAAAATTTATTTGTAGGTCAAAAAGTGCCGCTTATTATTTATATAGGAAATCCCAAATTCCAATCATAAATATTCATTGAATACTTCTAACGTTTGTTACTGTTTTGTCATTATTTCTTATGATTTTCATGTTCCATGTGGTTTCCTAGACTTTTTTATTCATCTGATGATGACATAGACGGAATCAAATCGAATGCAAGGTCATTGAATATTCTTGCGTTAAAAAAGATGATAGACTCAATAGGTTTATCAGGAATTATTACTTGATATCGTTGAAGATACAATTTCAATGTTCTTTCCCAAACAATTGAAGCTTTTTTAACACGAAAAGTTGATCTAATGTAATCAACTTCAACCTTCGGTCGATTCTACTGTATCGGATTCATGTTTCATATCGCATGAAATTTGCCAACTATCTGGCATTGAAAATATTGGAAAATCGAAAGATATCAGAGAACCTTGTGAAGAAATCAAATTATTAAAATTAGGCACTCTTCCATTTGGGACAAAAGCTATAAAGTGTAACTCTACATTCCAAGGTGCATCTGCATCACAATAATTCAATGAATTTCTACCAGTCCATAGTACTATTATTAAGAGGTAAGTATCAACCTTTGTTTTGTTCGTTTTTTTGTTTGTATGTTTGTAGGGAGTAATCTTCCCGATCATGAAAATTATTTCATTAACAGAAAGCTACCCCATTCAGGAGTGATATATGCAATTATTATTAAACAACGAATTCAGTGAAAAACATATTTTGTGTGAATCAAGTCGAAGAAAAGCGGATGGGTGTGATGCTTTACCGTAGTGCGCTGAATAAAGGTTCGGTTCGACGTTTACAGCATTCAATTGAAAAATTCGGAGAAACGATAGCTGTTGCACTCGATATTTCAAAAGCGTTTGATCGAGTTTGGCATCGGGGTCTCCTTTCTGAACTGCCGTTTTATGGTTTGCCTCCTCAGTTGTGTGCTTTGTTGAAGAGTTTCTCGTCTGATAGGTGTCTGTATGTGGTTGTTGATGGAATATCATCTAATATTCTCCCAATGAATGCAGGTGTTCCACAAGGTTCAGTTCTGACGCCCACTTTGTTTCTGCTTCATATCAATCATTTGCTCGAGAAAACATCTTGTTCAGTACATAGTTTTGTGGACGACAGTACTCTTCATACTAGTTTCTCTTCCAGAGTTTCCATACCAACTCGAGAAACAAAAATTCAAAGAAACATTCTTGTCAATAAAATTAACGATGACTTGGTAAACATAATAGAATGGGTTGACATGAACTTGGTGGAATTTAATGCTAGGAAAACCCAGGCATGTCTCTTCTCAAGAAAAGCCGATCTATCATCATCTAGTATTCAGATGTCAGGAGTAACTATTCCTACAAAGTCAGGTATATTGATACTACGATCAGTGATAATCTCTCATGGGAAAACCATGTGTGAATTTGGAGACCTGTCGAACCTCTCTTGCTCAGGGATCTTTTTTCAATAGAACAGCTGAGCTTTGGAACTTCTTGCCGAAAGAGGTCTTTCCTGAGACTTACAAACCTCAAAAACGAATGAGTTTCAGGTGAATCTGGTTGGTTCCCACCACCATATATCAATTTATTTTACGATTCACACAACATTTAACTGGATATTTCATAGAACATATCTAACAAAATAATCGCTTTGAATTGGATAATAAAATTTTATTGAATGGTTGTTATTCTTGAAACAAACACCCAATAGTATGTTTTATTTTATGTAACACCTGGTGATTATGAATTGAAGAATCGAAGCAGAAATTCAGTATCAATTACTTTCATAAATTATCTTGGTTATAATTGGACATTAAAGAGCATTGTTTTCGATCCTAGTTTCGTATTTGGAAATACAACTAGAGATATTTCGTTTGAAATCACTTTCTGAAGTTGTGAATTACCTACCTACTTTTACAATACGTTCGCAACATACCACTTGCATTACACCGATGCAGCTTTCCTTTTTTACAAGTATAGTGATTTATTAGCTATTGCATTATTGGATAGCGTGCCAAGAAGGAATTACCTAATATATTAATTAAAAATTTTAATGGTATTCGATACATATCATTTGAATCTCTAATGAAGGTTATATAAAAGAAATGACTCGGAGTGAATTCGTGCTCTGGTTAGCAACTTTTGTTTTGATTGAATGGGGGAGCGTCGACTGGCAAATTCGAGCGTATCGAAATTATCAGTTGGTTATACTATAAACATATTTGGAGCTTCCACTTCAATGGAACTCGAAAACAAAATATCTTTCAACACATGATGAAAGTTAAATATTGTCTGTACGGAATGAGTACTATTGCAAATCAGAAACGTGGTTGAATTATGGAGTATACTGTGAAAATATCATGAAAATCTTTTTTTTTATTTGTAGTGCTTGCATGAAAACACGAATTTTATACACGAAAATCAAACAATTTTTTAACGATTTTAATGTGAATTCACATCGTCTGAGACATATATTGAAATTAAATACTTCCAAAACATCTTGACGTGGTTTTTTGTCCCAACAGTCTATCGCACAGCATCTAGTGGTCTTTCTGTGCCGTTACTATAGATATGGTCTGTTGGCACGCCGCTTGTTTTACTGTTTGACAGTGTTTGTTCGTAGTTGCTTCAATTCCAAGTAGTTTTCAGGAAGATGGATATTGATTATGATAGTGGTAGTGATAGCCCATCAGATATAGCAGAGAGAGCAAACGCAGAAGAATCTGATACGTTATCAGCCAAATCCAAATTAATATATGAGAAAACATCTGACGAAGAGTAACAGATTGTTTTTGAAATATTCGAGAGGAAAATATACTAACCAACACAAATAAAATGGGACAAATTCGCAGCTTGATTGCGAAATGGTTTGGAAAAGACATGTATAAGAGCTACGAGCTACACAGGTCACTCTTCCAGGAGAAGCTCTGTGACTCTGCTGGCCAAAGCAGGGGGCAATATTACATCCATAAAACGTCACGGTGGCTGGAAATCTACCTCCGTAGCAGAAGCATATATAGAAGATAGCTTGAATAACAGAATTGAGATTTCTGACAGAATACTGAATCGTCCATGTCCTTCCAAACAAATTGGAATATCTGATGAAATTTTGGAATCAATTCTTGGAGAAATATCTAACATTTATGATCAGCAGCAACAAGGAACCTCTTGCTAAGAAAAACTTATGAGAAATTCAAATAAAATAAAATAATTGAATCCAACCAAAGGCGTGGAATGGATTTTACAGTCAGAGATAACAAAATCAAGGTTTGAATGATCGAATAATCATATTGTGACAAAAAAAAAACAAAATATATGAGTATGAAATAATAGAATCAGAAAATTCAAACGGAGAAATACAAATCGATGTGAAAAAATGTTGAAACCAAGTTTCAAGTTGAGTATACTCAAGACGTTTTTATCGCTGGTGATACAGGGGTGCGAGCAAGTCTTTTCAGATATATAACGAACTCTTTTGTATTGAAACAGTAATCTAGATTGAGTCTGATTATTCCTTCATTGAGGAGCAGGCACAAATGGAAAAACTGTCAATCTTGATCAATTAATCACTTCATCCCATCTGTTCGATAATAAACACACCCATTCTTTAATTTCCTCCTTGACAATTAAATACTAAAATTCAAGTGAAACATTTGCATACAAATGTAAACCACAGGATATCCTCTTCAGACACAGAAAGGGAAAGTTTATATAGATCTCATTTTATCACTTCAGATACGAGATGACTAGAATTCAGAATGTGAAAGGAGAATAATTGAATAATGATTCAAACTGCTCACCATCTGCTGTAACACATTGTTGGCAACTGCACCATGGTATCAAAATCAATATATGAAATTTCCAATTTCGAATTGAAAATATTTTCACAATCACTAGCTGCTTCCAGGTTTCTGCAAGTTCTCAGACCTGTCGTTCAACTATTGCCGAAGGGTTGACCACATGGGAATTTCGGTGTACAATTGATAGGAATTCCGGGGTATTCCGGGGAATTCCGGGGAATTCCGAAAAATTTCTAAAGAAACTATAGGGATTATTATTGGGTTACTTCAATTCATTCGCGCAATAATAAAAAAGCATACAGTGAAATTTCAATATTTATATAAAATCATAATTCAAAAATAAAACACCGGAGTGAAGAAATCCACTTCCACTGGACGGAGAAAGTTAGTTTGTGGCGAATTTCCAATTCTAAATACATTCTGTTAGCAATAAATAAGCCTGATGACAACAATCTTCATGATCTGATAGACATCTGATAGTCTCTGGAGGGGTGTGCTGGGGAAGTTTTTGCAAATAAATCAATAACTTCTTTCAGTGAAATAGTACCTCATTCTAATTCGATTATATAAATAAGGCATGTGAAACAACCCAAAAAACTTATGCGGCCTCGAGAGGGATGTGGTTGGGGGTAGTTTTTTCAAATAATCCGATAACTCCTTTCAATGGAATAGAACCTCATTCTGATTCAAATATATATGAATTGGGCATGTGGAACAGCCCAAATAAACTTTGTGTCGTAGTTTGTGTTTTTGGGGTCAACCTCTGCGACTGCCATTATTTTCCTCAATATTTCAAAAATGACGTGTCTTGAAATTTCACTCTACAAGACGAAGGGACGCCCTTGATTGTGGAAGACAAAACACTGGTTGTCTACATTGTTGCCAGCGGTTACCGAAATTGAAATAAAAGGGTTATAGCTCGCGTTATACGATCTGAGTTATATAGTCAATGACTGCAGTCTTTGTATGATTTCTGAAGTTTTTTTGCAGCTCCATCATGTTATTTTATATAATTTATCGGTTTGTAATAAAAAGATGATCGGATATATTGTGGTTCAGTGTTAACTGTTCTCATTTGAGTTTATACAGGGTGAACACACCAGTGAAAAATATTTTTTTTCCTAATAGGTAATGTTGAAGGATTATCAATAATTTTTGATATAATGGAATATACATTTTCGGGAAACAGTTTATTTTCGCTATATAAGCGATAACAAAAACGTATAAAAAGGATTTTCTCCACAGATTGAGTATCCCGTAATCATTTAGTGGTTGAAAATAATAGAACTTACCATAATAGAATAAAACATAAAATACCGTATTTTTATCAATTGACAAATTGATATTTTCGATACTTATTTATTCTAACGGATTCAGCACTCGATTCTATAAGGAAAAATCCCAGGAAAAATTATGCTAATAAAACAAACCTGAGTGGAATCAGACGATCCGTTCCCTTCATTTTACGATTGTGACTTGCATTATATAGATGATTTATTTTGTTTCCGATATAATAAATACCAGCCTCAATGTGAAAAGTTTCGATGTGTAAAATCCGATATTATTCAATTTGAGTCATAATCATGACATGGTCTACTTGAAAGTCCAAAGTTTATGTTCCACTCAGAAATCTCAAAAAAAACTTTCCTGCGAAAGTTCCGAAATATATCTATCATATTTCGTCAGGTTTCCTCGGAATTCCCCCGGAATTCCCAGTATTTCCGTCATTCAGTTTTAAAATTTTATCGATATTTCTTCAAATTTATATTTTTTTTGTAGGAATTCCAGGGAATTCCGGGGGATTCCGGGGAATTCCGAGGGAATTCCGGTTTACAGGAATTTCAGTGTACACATTTTTCCTCAGTGGTCAACCCCTCGACTATTTCCGCATTGCTTTTGTACATCCTGATGTAATTGTAGATGAGCCGTGAGGCTCAAGAACATACAGACCACGACTTACAAACCCAAACTCATCTAAGCACAAAAATATTCAGAAATCAATATCAATCGAATCAAGAATATGAAGGAATATAATATAGTATCTGATACTCATTCAACAGTCAATAAACCCATACAACAACCATAAGTTTGTTCGATTGACAGATCGCAGATTTTTTCAACGATATGTTGTACGCAGAGTTTATTCAAATATTAGATCAAGCGCCATTTAATATTTTCATTATATCAGCCAGAATCCAAAATGATTGTCAGAAAAAAATAAAAAATAAAAACAAACCATTTATACGAGATGTTCCACTTGAAATAAGAAGTTCTTGCCGATTTCCTGTATGGCTGAAGGTGAAAGTGAGATTCAAATGTTTTTTCTAATTACCTATGACTTGTAAGGTGGCATTTCTCAAAATTGATGGATATGTCAAAACGTTTCATGAAGAGTAAAACAAAAGAATTCACTCGTACAATGAAATTACTCATGAAATCCGTCATATGCTTATTGAAGTAAAGGATATTCCATTCAAGATATTTATTTGCTGCTCGATTTGCTGCTAAAGTATCAAACTAGTTCAGTGTTTTTCAATCTGTGGGTCGCGACCCACAGGGGGGTCGCGGAGCATTACTGGGGGGTCGCCGGCAAAAGAAAATAAGTAAAGGTTCTACTTGATTCACTACCTACAGTAGAATACAATTTCAGTGAGAAGGATGAGCTTGTTTATTTTTCAAATCGTGGTGCTATTTTTGAAATATTCACAATCAAATCGTTTTCTGATTGAGGTCTTTTTTTTAGTTTTGATGTCCACCATTGAAATAAACGTTAGTTCTTAGAATATATAGGTACCTTAATAGAGAAAGTTACAAATTACATGTAGTCTTTCAATAACATTACAATTTTTTGTCTTTCTATGGCCCAAGGGGGTCGCCAGAAATTTTTATCCTTGAAAGGGGTCGTGTATTCAAAAAGTTTGAAAAGCACTGCTAGTTGAATGATACAAAACAATCTCAACTGAACGTATACCTTCAATATCCTAATTATTATGATGTTTGTGAAAACACTCATTGTCTTCATTCATTAGTAGGTATTTGGCATAGTATCTTTTTGATATATCATTGTCTCCAAAATATCTCCACGTGAAGAAGGTTCATTTCTGCAAGTACTCCGAATAAGCATTGTATCCTAAAAATATCAAAATGTTGCAGAGGAGCCTCTTGCGCTAAATAATAATCTTCACCTTGCCACCATAGACATTATAACTAATGGAAGAAGGATAGAGTGATTCAAGTCTAGAATTATCATCCTGTCCTTCATAATATCACTTCAATGTACAAATTCGGTACAAATACTTTCTCTCTTTGATTTCATACGCATCGTGTTATATGGAAAACTGGCATAAAGGCCAGTACATTAGTTATAATGTCTATGCTTGTCACTTGCTTATTTCACGAAAGACCTTCAATTGATATAAGGTTGAAATATTTGTCGTATCTGCAATCTCAGAAGAAGTCCCTTCTTAACAATGAATAGTGACACATTTTCGTTAAGTTTGAATTCAGTACCTAGGAGAATATATCCTGTTCTATTCACGTTTTACAGTTTCCATAGGCATTCCTCATAGAATTATATGGACTCTCTGGATGCAATATATAATGAAAAGCATTTTTGTCGTCTTTTCCGTAACATTCAGTAATCCTGGACTGGAAGACTGGGTGGGCAGTTTTAATGTATGAAGTTTCGAATTTTCCTATAATAGCCCCTGTCAAATATCACCCTGTTTTCACCACCTGAATCACCGTGTATTCACCAATTGATTCCAGATATAGTAGGTATATTTGTCCTTATTTTAATGACTCAACTATCGCAAAACCCAATCACCCACATCCATATAAATGAAGTCGCATTACCATATTCTACTCCGTCCTGATTGCAATAGGCGATTCCTGTTTGCTTTGCTCGAAACTAGTTACGATCGTTTAAACAAAAGCCTGATTGAATAACGCGAGCGGGAATCTCTAATGGCAACAAAAACTCAATTGAATTCGTAGTCGCCCGCATCGAACATCGGATCAGTGTTGCCACTCCGATATGAGTAGATCATAGACACGGAACACAGAAATTTATTCAAAAATGTTACCTCTTCCTGCGCAAAATTGACCAAATGCATTTATTTTTGAGTGCCCGTATACTTGGGATTTGAGGGTTTGCATAACTGAAATTTCTACCACGTAACCAACGTTGGTATATAGGAGGAAGGTTACGAAATGTCATCATATCGATCCCTCCATATTGCGGGGGCGTCAATGAGGTTAAGGTGAAATTCCACGATGTACTAATATGCAAGTGGATTTCAGTTTCTGGTATCTGAATGGTAGATAACAACAGATTGCAAAAAAATACCTGCTTCCCTAATGAGATCTATGAATATTCGAGTATATTGAAAATCTAACTTTATGGTGTTCAATACTGATGAATGTCAGTTGAGAAAAAGTGTGGATATACTCTTCGTATTTGTATTTGGTTTGACAGATAATTCAACTCGATCTGATCTCGATATATGTAAAAATTGAAAACGAAAGCAAATGAAAAATTTATAACTGTGTATAGTTGGTGAAAATCCGAAAGGAATACCTGTGTTTTGGAAAAAAGTGGGACTGTTCCCCATGCAGCAAGAAGTTTGCCAGAGTATGATGATTACTCCTATATGAAATGGAAAGTATTTGGGTTTACCAGTAGTTCAAGGATCTTTTTCCGAGGCCAAGAAAATATTTGAGCTTTGTATTATACTTTGAACGTTATCTACGTCTTCTAATGTATGTGTTAAATTTATATAGGAATCCAAATGAACTTATGAACAAAATGCCTCTTCAAAGATATCGCTTTGTAATCTTGCAACCGATTGTGATATAGTCCATTCATACAAAATGAGTATTATGATTCGTGAATGAATTCTTATCCTAATAAACTTATCCTAACAGAAACACTTTAAAGCTAGTAAAATATTACTCTAAGAAACTCCTTACACTAATGAGAATTGAACAAACGATTTAAAATACTTGCAAAATGATTCCCTAAACTCCACAAAGACAAGACAGAATACACAACGCAACGCAGGTTCAGGTATGCTGTGGGCTGTGACAACGCAACAAATCTTTTACTTTTACAACAGAGTAACAAATAAGACACCAAGAGACATATTATGTTTGTGTGTTTTGTGACAATTTCTTTGCACTTTTTCTGTTTATCTTTGGTTCTATGGGGTTATGCCACCTATAGAGATTTTTAATTTACCCAATTCACCCCAGAATTGCCAACTTCGATTTCCCCAAACCCTGCCCCTAGCCTCAGGTACCCCTTCGCCCATAAACTCGTGACATTTCGTAACTTTCCTATATATGAACGTTGCACGTAACATAATAATGGGGAAGATGACTCAAAGCTTTTAGTAGGTGGCAGAACGACTGCATGTGTCTAACGAGTAATTTTGCAGGTTATGTTTTATTTTTATTTTAATGAATATTTCCAAAAGATACTTGGGAATCATGAGGATCTTTTCTCCAACCGATAGATATAGATGTTTGTCCGTACCAGAACTGAAAAGTTTGTTTAGGGAACGTGGTGGATCCCTCAAAAGGATCTATCATGGAATCTATCTGAAATTTCTAGATTTTTGACATAATTGAATTTTCGGGTTTATGAAATTTGTTTTATTCAATCTTCTCATTCTCTAATTTCTTCTCTGAGTCTTATTTATACTTGTCTGATAAAAATTTATGTAGCGGTGAATTATTGAAAATATAATATACCTACCCAGATAATATTGAAAGTTTTACGAACGAGTTACTTAGTATCCAAATTATTTGAGACGTCAACAAAATATGCGGGACACTTTTAAGAAGGCTCAAGTATTTGAAAATTCGAGATCTAGAATAGAATAGAAGTAGCACCTGATGGAATATATTGTGTCCCCTTATATATCCAAATATAAATGGTTGAGCGATATACATCAAAAGCAAGTCGAATAATGATTATATATTAGTAACGGAGGTTTCACCCTTGTACCATGCAAAATGAACAGACCATTTTTGTACCACCAGAGTGACAGGGTTTATATCAAAGAATTATATCCAAAAAATAAAAACTCCATTACTTATTGGTAAGGCGAGTTTGTGGCGGTGCATGTCACTCTATTCAAGTTTATTATTCGGGAGAGTATGGGAACTTCTGATGGTTTCGGTAATCTCTGCTTCAATGAAATATCAACCACTTTCCTTCTTGCGTATTTAATTGAAGTGTCTTCGAATGAGATTAAACTTCGTTTCATAAGTTCTGGTCATTTATACAAAGCTGATTATTCATTTTAATTTTTGATACAATTACAATGCAATACAAAAACAATTTAAACTGATAATTATACGTTTATCGTTTTTTGTTCTAGTGTAATATCAAGTGTAATATCCATTATTTAATATTTCATATTATAGAAAACATGAAACGTTCCCCGTGCTTTATAAATATGACATCTTATAATAAATGAATATTTTGAAAATTATTGAACTTTAACCCCAGATTTATACAGGATTTTCAAGTTATGAGAAATTGTTGATAAGCTTCAAGTAGTAAGCTAAAAGAAGTTTAACCTTCACTTCGCAATAGGAACATTTATGTCAAGAAAAAATTGGAAAATTTACATCTCCTATTATGTGAAGCTTATTAATTAGTACCCAATACTGCCCATAAATTCGGTGTGATACAAAAGCCAAAGAGGCGACATCTACCCATCAACTGAGTGATTTTATGTCACCTGATAAAAAAAATCAGTGATGCCAACCATTAAATCCTAAATACATGACCAATCGAAAATATATGCATATGGTCGATTTGAAAACTCAGATTCAACAACCACGGAAGGCGCAGATGACAATATTATATTATTCAGACTAGGAGTGAAGTTACTGAAATACAAACTTAAATCATGGTGTCAATCGATATTGACGTTTATCTGGCATGCAATGCGATTTACAACGAAAACCAGAAATCAACGAAGACAACAACACTCAATGCGAAATCGAAACATTAATTATGAACAATTGGGATTCCAAGATAAGCGATACGCCCTCTGGTGAAGAGTTTCAAACAATTTTAAAATATTGTTAAAGTGCTGCTTATTTGTTGAAGTCTTGGCCAAAGTGGCGCTGCAGAATTATTTTGAAAGCACAATTCATCGTTATCGTTCACATAAAAAATGAAAAAAAAAAGACCAAAACGGAAAGAGTCACTCAAAAAAATTGCAGTTTGCGATTTTAAAACTACGTAAAAGTTCTAACCTTATATAGTAACAGTTGTCATAATGGTTCTTATTATTTGGAGTTTTCTTGAATATGACGATGCGTGAAATCCCAATTTGAAATCCCAATTTGAAATCCCAATCACAAGAGTTAAGGAATATATTCCACGATTTGGTTGTTATGGATTGAATTGTTGCAAACAACTTTGAAAAATAGGTCATATTGTAAAAACCTAAACCTGACATACCATCATTTTCAATTCAGGTAGCAGGAAGGGTCGAAGGAGAGAAACAATTCTAATAGAGTCACTTTCGACTGTCATCTTCTACTTTTGATTTGGCGCATGTGTAGGAATTCCGCGCTGCCAATGGATCTCTTCTATTTCGGCCTCAGATGACCGCCCTTATTACCGAAATTCGTGGTCTATACAAATATAACATCGTCTGGTTGTAATTTTTTATATCACATCACAGAAACTATTCGATTCAATAGAATAAAAATGAAATTGTTCTAATATTCTTCGTTCTGTTAACCATCTGACGAACGTCGACCCGCAGAAGTTGAAACTTGTGTGAGCAATGGATTAACGAGGCCTTACTTTTTGAAGTGCGATTACTCAGCACAGTGGCCTGGTGAAGATTTGAATCCCGGTCTTCCGGTTGAGAGGCGGATGTACAAACCTCTCATATTACTGAACAGATATTTTTCATCCTAATGTACTTCTTTTCTGTAATGTTCACTTGAATTGTATTTTCTGATACCTTACTATTCAGTATTTGTGGCAACACTGTTGGGATAATGTATTTCCGGTCTCGAACTTTCGCACTAATGAGGAGAATTAAGAATGAACCAGATTTCCATGATGATTCAATTATGTCAACCTGGTCAATTGGATTCGTTTTCATTCCACCTATTTATAGCTCTCATTGTTTCGCTTTATGAATTGAATGCAGTAGGTCGATACAGTTGTAACTAAAATAGCAGATCAACTGAACACAAGTTTTTTTCTTGAAAAAGCCATCATCAATCAAACAGAGTTGTTACTGACAAAATGGTTAATGCTTTCATTACTATTCAGAAGATATCTAGAACTTGCTCAAAATTTTCATGTTAGTATCAGAAACAACATTTTCGATCAGGTTATGCAGAGCGTTTTACGTATATATCATAATGAGTCTTTTATACGAAACTAGTTACAATACACATAACATATATTGCATGAGATGAATGGAGATGACTATGATTGCTAGAAGAATATTTCCGAGAATATTTCCCTCATATATAAAATGTCCCATAAGAGCAATGCAATTATCGAAAACTTACAGCGGTTGCATTGTATCAAGTCACCATAACAACACATTTGAAACCGTATCGCTAGACGTCAGTAGACAACACAAATGAATGTCAGATAGACTTCAAAAATAGAAAAACATTTTGCGTTTTGGTGAGTGCTCCATACAATCTATAGAGGAAAGTATAAGTGAACAAAAAATAACATTTCCTTGAGAATTTCTTTATTCGTGAAATATTCCAGTGGATTACATTCGTGCATAAAAATGACTAGATGATTTTGCATTCAAGCGTGATATCTTATACAAATTGCATTCGGTTATTTTCATATTTTGTAAAAGAACCCTCGTCCTTCGGACTCGGGCACTTCCGCCAAAATATGAAAGTAAATTCTTGCAATTTTTAGATATCACGCTTTCTTGCGAAATTATCGGTAATTTTAATGCACTCGTGCAATTATAACCGAAAATTTATATTTTCTGAAAAGCAAGTAAATGAATGAAGATAACACTTGCAAACTGAAGGACTGAAGGGTAGATGTTTTGCTGCTTACAAATGTGAGAAAACTGCTGTAAAAGTTAAATATGAATATATATGATAAGTACCAAAAAAGACTTTTCAAAAACCTTTATTATTCATTCAATTTATATCGATACATTTTTCGATTAGTGCAAGTACCATAGAAATACCTCCTGACCCATATTAACAAGGCAGGAACCTGTTTCCCGGTGAAAGAGTTTTACATTCTTCAGATTGTTTATCTCGCTACCAATAATTGGTACAGAGTGATCGTGTATTCAGGACTGTGGAGAATTAGAGAAACCCAGTACTTTTATCTTAAGAATTTCAAGAATCCGAAGCGTACATAATGCATGTATAATCTATAAATATACGGGCATTTGAAGAAACGAATACTATGACCTAATTCACCTTCCACTGTAGTAGTTCATTCACTCTGAACACCTATTCGCAAAAAATCAGTAGGAAGTCATGAAAAGAATAGGTACCAAGAAAATGACAATACGACCACGATGTGCACAACGTAATGCCTTTGATTTTGCCGGAACCTATTCAAACCAATGAAAGTTTACTGTTCAAGGATCACAATATGTCCTTGATAAGTACTGTTGAAATTCATTATTTTGATGAATGTTTGTATGGATGCCAATATCAATACTTGATTATCTTTAGGTTGTCACTGGTCAAGAGCACAAAGAACTATGAGAGAAAAATCCTTGATTAATATTGAGCTAAAACCTCTTCTCGAAACCTCAGTTATAATTTTCTCCAACAGGACATCATCGGCTGCGATCAAACCACAAATTGGACCAGAAGGGGTTCTCAGCTTCCCTACCTTCATATCAATATTTAATGTATCTCCTTTCGGAACTTCCGAGATGATAGGAAACATAATAATTAGTGAAATTTTCATTTTCTTTCCGGAGAATTTGGTGTGGAACGAAGTCGTGAGGCAGATCAGACGAATAACAAAGAACATACGCTATTGCACTTGTATACTCATTTCTTGATATAAGACAAGAAATATTCATTCACAACAGGATCATAATACAATGAATACAGTACAGATCCAAGTATCAATCTATCTGATTCACTTGCCTTGTTGAGATTCACTTGAATATCCCTTTTAGTTGACTGACAAAGAAATTAGGAACGCGGACAATCCTGTAATGAATTGTGAGGTGTTTTGGGATTCTGAGCAGTGATCTATGTAGGTTTTTGAGACAGACATTTCCAAATAATGCGATGTGGTATTGGTCGAAGGGTCCTTCGCGGCAAGACTTTGATTGAATGTTGTTCAACTGATAATACTGTATTCATTGAATGACTCAGTGTCATTACCTGATCAACTTTTCCGTACCCTCTTCTTTATCATTGGACGGGTCTGTGTGTTATGAACAGCTGGCATCTATGTTTTATCGGTGATAAGACTATCTCTCTCGTGATTGAAATAGTTTCTATGCTTTTAAATTCCGTTAGCTTCCTGATAGAGTTCTGGGTGGTACCTCAGAGTTTAATGGAGTCGAAGACAATATCATTACTTTCAACAGAGAGTGTTCAGCCATCGCCGATTTTTGTGTTTGGCCATATCATCAACTCCTTCTGTGTTCTTTCAACCACTTTCATATGCACGTTTTTGTAGTTCCAATACAGACAAAACTACAACTGAACGGAATTTGGTACACAACCAGGGTAGATAATGGATCTTGTGGCTCTTTTGCAGATCTGAAGCTCTCCTGGTGTTTGTCGTCGGCTTGACAATGGCTCTCACTCCATGTTCATCCAGAAGTCTTCCAGTGGGGTCCATCACCCCGTTAATTCATTAGTTACTGGCCGTGAAAGCTTAGAATCTTTGATATAACTTGCATATTGCTAAATTACAATGAGAATTGATGAAATCTTCAATACAAAATAGGATAAATTAGAGCTTTTGAAAAGAAAGATTCTATCAAGTACAGAAAACATCATGAAGATCAGTTAAGATCAAACGTCAATCTCGATATCTATTCTTGAACGTCATAAGAAATGTAGCAGTAAAGGGCATGGCCCAGCTCTTCAGGTTGACTTGACAGTCATTCGATATCTGAAGTTAAGTAACGCCGACCGCGGTTAGTACTTGGATGGGTGACCATGCAGGGAAATACCGTGTCGAAAGCCCGCACAGCCGCAGCAAAATAGCATATCATAGCTTGCAGACAATATATCAATGAGCACAAGATATATTGAGGATATGCCGTGCTTCGGAGGGGACGTAAAGCCGTCGGTCCCGAGTCCATAGATGTTGGTCTCGTTAAAGATCCCTACCTCTGGTAGGAATACCAGAGGGTTTGGGGGAAGTAGGCTCACCGGCGTCGGTGATTGGCCTTGGTAGCGGAAATAGGCCGACGTTAAATAAAGAAATAAAAAAATGTAGCAGTAATGAAGCAAAATGTATCAATGAAAGCTAATCTCAAATTGATATGCTCAATTTCGACAGACTCTTTTCATTTCTCAAATATAAATGTGTACAACTTATCCAATTCATCTTGACAAGGAACTAATGGAGTATACGAAATAGTGAGACGTCATCCGAACCACATCAAATCAAACCTTCGCCGCATCGCCTTTGAAAATGTCTACAGCAGATGCAGATGAAACGTCAGGCCCAAAAACCAGTGGACCACGGCTGAGAAGCCTGGAAACTTCTAACAATTCATCAGTTACCGGCTGCGAAAGTCTACAATCTTCGATAATGAAGGTTATGCCCAGCAATCTCTGTGGAATATAGTATAGTAAGTATTCTATGTGTTCACTGTATTGAAATTCATTCCTAGTGCGCAACTGGAAAAGCAACCGAGTTTGTTCCAGGATGGATATTGGATAAGCTATAAGAACCAGGGGAATTCCTTCTGACCAAAATTGATGAAGAAAAAACCTGTTTCCCAGTGAAAGAACGCCACATTCTCGAGATTCAGTCTCTACTTTGGTTCGGGTTTGAAGGCCGTCGATTTTTGAAATTTCTTCCTGACGTTTCGCTGGCGTGAGTGGCTAGCTTCTCCAGAGGCTCATACATCTTGAGTCAGGCTCCGATGACTCTAACTCGAGATGTATGAGCCTCTGAAGAAGCTAGCCACTCTCGCCCTTCAAACCCGAACCAAAGTAGTGATACTGAAAACCTCGGCCGCGAAAGCCTTAACCATTTTGTCATTCTCAAGATTGTTCAATTCGCTATGTACAGAATTGTATTTAAGCTTGTTGAGTGTAAGAGAAACTCTGCAATCTTATCGAAAGAATTCCAAGAATCAAAACCGTACATAAAGCATGTATAATCGATAATCGGACCAGCATTAGAAGAAAACGAACACCACGACCCAATTTACCTTCCACTGCAGTAGGTAATCCGAATCACTGTGAACACCCATACGCACGGTGGAAATCACATACGGGACGGTTCCTGGGACGACCGAAAAACAAAACAACCACGATACGATACCTATGCACAACGTGTTCCGGAACATAAACAAGCGCATTCCTCGGCGGTACCGGCTTTAAGACGGTCGAAAGGCCGACTTGAGTCACGGAACGGCGATCTAGTCAGCTGAGCTAGCGGGAATCAGAGACAGTCGGGCGCGGTGTTGCCTCGTTCACCGCGTTTTCTTGTTTGATGCCTTGAGGGGTTTCTGGCCGATGTGGCAACAGTGTTGATGAGTGTTATTCTTGAGAGAGAAGTAATATTTCTCGGTATCATTACTTCTCCTTTATTTTTTTTTAGGTACACTACTTTTTCTACTAGCGTGCGGAAAATAGCCAGAAATGAACATTGAGAAACATTTATTACTTAATACATATCAACAAATCAATTATTGATTCTGGGTTGTTATTCGGGTTTGTTTGCCGTGTTCCACTAGTTTTTAGTCCTGACGTTTCACCTACAGCTGTGGTTGGCATTATCAAAGTCTATGAGGTAACGGAGGCAATGTTCTGGTTCTCAAAGCACATACGAAATTTTTTCGCTTTCTGTAAATGAATAAAAGGCTTTCAATAATATAGACATAGCAACAGCCCAATGAACACACATATGTCTGCCATATACCATTTGGAGTTCACCGAAACAAATTTGAGACATTTCAATGATCTCCGTTTGGTATATTTCTGACATATAATTAAAAACCCACCTGTACCTTTCAAATGGAATATCACTATATACATATCGGACATATAAGAGAGCTGAATTTGTTACTGTGCTAGATGGTTTCATTGCAACAACTTTTATGACATATGTATGGGTTCAAAATTTGTACACATAGATGAACATTGCACACCATTGATCACGATATGAACCAGATATGTACCGGATATATAAGTTACCCAAATAATGAAAGGTACTCGAAAATTTTCGGGAAACAACTTTTTTCATGTCACGAAACATTCTTTTCCAGTTAACGACAGGTAAAAGAAGACTGTGATCTGTCAGACTGACTCAAGCGCTCAGGCCAAGATTTTTGTATTTGAGGTTATAGATAGGTTATAGTTAAGATGCCTAGGAAACCCTGGTGTATCTACTTATACCTGCATAATTTTAGGATGAACTTGGCGAAAACCGATTGCTTGATTTCTGAGATTGCAAAAGCTTCAGATCGCTATTGTAGATGGCGATCAGTCATATACCATATGAAGCTTAATTTTCAGTAGAGAGGAATGTGCAACCGAATATTCTACCACTGTTTATTATTTGCCTACTGAGATTTTGACGTCCCTGACAGCCAATCAAATGCGTTTCAGAAAAGGTGCATGTAACGTGGAAACCTACCGTTAACAACGTCAATACTTTCACTGTCACCTGCTACCTCTACAAGTTTTTGGTATTTTTATATCAGTTTGTAAGACTAGACTTTGATTCCGAGAAAATTTACTTTGCCCATTCACCTTAGAATGTACGACAAAGTTCATGCTAGTGTATTGAAAGTGATAGACTGCCACATCAGTTATGCAACGGTTCAAAATACGTATCACATCGATATTTCCTTTATTTAAACAAAACTTTGTTTTCAATATCTCATTGATAAGAGCTACAGATGTTTCCTCCTCGATATAAGACTTTCGCTCAAGCTGAAACGAATAAAATTAGCTACGACGCTACATTCATGTTATTATTTTGGGGCGATTTGTTCTGTACTTACCTCAGGTACTGAATAAAGAAGAATATTTGGATCCCCAGATTTTGACTGACCACACAAAATACGAAATCTTCTACACATCGTGAAAAAGTACTTGTAATAACTTGAAAACTTATTATACTCATATAGACTTTTAAACACTGTTGATTGCGAAGAAATAATTTCAGTTTTCATTGACAACAATAAACCTCAAAGTTACGTCAATCTGACAAAACCGACATTTGACAGATTTTCAAAAATGCTCATATAACGCCCCCTATACAAAAAATTAGAAAGCTTTTGTAATCGTCAATTGTTTTTCGCCAATAAATTCTAAACAATAACGAATCACTAGATACACCAGGGTTTCCTAGGCATCTTAGTTATAGTATCATGTTTGTGTTTGTGAAACTTTGATAGAAGTTCAGGTACCACCAGAATTTGAGCAAATTTCAGAACTGTATCATTTTGATATCAATGTTTGTGCTGAATTGTGAGATGTGTGTTCTGCATATGAGTTGAGTTTATTTAGTGCGAAAAATGTCTGGAAAAAATACTTGAATACTATGAACTAAGCAGACTGCAGAAACGTCGTAAACTTGCGCAAAGTGACATGCTCTGGATCCCTCAAGTGATAAACCATAGTCTTCATCATCAGCGAATAGAGGGCTTTCTCAGAATACGTCTCAGGTTAGAGGTTAGAGTGTTTTCGTGGTAAGTGTCTCAAGTGTTGTGTTTCTTTCATTACATCTACACTAAGTCATGATTCATTAGGGGTAACATTATCTGTACAGTTCTTTTTCAACTGCTATAGGCTCTCGAGAAATTATTGTTTCCAAGAGGGGATGCATTTCGAACTATTAGCTTTATGAAGTGTTTGAAATACTGAATAATTCTTTGAAAATCAGTTATCTAACATTTTCCACCCAACTTTTTATTTGTACCTGGTGAACACTAATCTGTAGATCTGTAGTCAAACGCAATGCTATCTTTTCGATTGGAAGCATCTATGACCTTTTTAATATCAATTGAGGGTAATGTTGTGCCTCCTGTTTCGAATAAAATAATTGAGATACATGATAATATTCACTATGTCACTGTTAAACCTCATTTAATTCATCATACATACCACCATTAACATTGGACACATCTGTATTTGAGAAATAAAGGTGCATTTTATTGATAAAAGACATCTCGGGGAAAGCAAAAAAATTCAAGGAGCCACTAATATGTTTTTGAATGCACAGGATGTTTTTCTCTTGATATCCAGAATAACCTTTATAAATTTGACCTATTTTCTGAAAAAATAAACATTGGCTGAAGAGAATTGAACAACCTGTTCAAAATGCAGAAAAAAATTCAAGAGGTGCTGTGGTGAACAGGATTTTGTGTATCTTTATAGTTTTTTGGTACAAAATGGAAGATAATATATCTCTTTTCGAGTCTCTTTTATGACTTCACTGGGTCAGAACATTCGAACAAATAGGGAGTGCATCATTTTGTCTTTAGATTCAAGTTCAGCTTGTTGAAATATTTGAGCCAACTATATTGGTTTGCTTTTTTGACAAATAATTCCTAGATCTAATTGATGTTGCTTGTTATTGGACTGTAGAAAATATTCCTAGTTTTCAAATGTTTTGGTACTGTTCCCTCTCAGATTTTTTTTTAGTATATTGCCATTAATTCATAATAAATATAAAACAGATCATCATTTCAGATTGGAGCACTGCGAGAAGCACTGCTAGGAAAAAGGCAGTGTAGTGTGTATGTCAGAATAAGATGAACAGTCTTTTCGAAGAGAAAGGGGGCACAGCTAAAAAACATACATTCAAGCACAAAGATAAAAATGATTCTGAGGATTCAGAAGAAGGATTTATTGGTAATTAATTGTATTTATCAACACATTTCCTGAAAATATATGAAGAATGTAGTTGAATGAAACTGTTATGTTTTCATTGTCCATATTTTCTTTTTGGGGGGTAATATATTGAAATGCTATAAAATGAATGTATAAAACAGTACAACAGTGATTCAGTTGATTTTTGCTATCCAGTCTTTTCACAGTTGATAGCAAATATACCATTTTGCCCTAAGAACATATATAATTTGAAATAAATCTGTTTTACTTTTAATTTTAAGTGGAGATACAACATATTTATGGACACTACAATATATTGCCCTCCCCAAAGAAAATAATGACAATGAAAACATACCAGATTCATTCAATTCCATTCTTCTTATATTTTCAGGAAATGTTGTCATTTTTATTATATCTGAAACCACCAAAAATATCAAGATACATCAATTGAGTTTCAAAATATTTTTACAACTGATTAACCATAATTTCCCCTTCTAAATTGTTTGAATCATTTGCAATCATTCTTGAATGTCTGTTTTTTTGCTCTGTGCCCCCTTCCTTTTGGAAAATACTGTTCACTCATTTCTGACACATACACACACCGCCTTTTTCACCAATTGAATTCCTGAAAGGGAGCAGTCCAACAAGCAGCCTCAAGTAGATCCATGAATTATTAGCCAAAAAATGCAAGTACATCTATAAATTATTAGTCAAAAAATGAAACCAATATAGTTTGCTCACCTATTGAAAACAATGTTCACCTATATCCTGACCTATTCGATCTGAAATTAAATCTCAACACATTAAACATCAAATAGGCCTACCATCTGTAATAATGAATGTTAACACAATGAAATATAATTTCAGACAGTTCGTTCAACCTACAGCACCTAGTTACATTTTTTTACAGAGAGTCAGATATTTTGACAATGGTATAGTGAAACACGTGCAGAATGAATTTATCCTGCTCAAGGAAGATTTCATATAACGAAATACATTTTGCCATTCTGTAAACCAATTGTCAGAATTTTGTATAGAAAAGTGATATTCTTGGTTGACATGGATTTTTAGTATCGCCCATCCAATTCAATTGGTGTAACATTGAATTAATAATTTCAGCTGCTGTAGCAGACAACTGCCCTCATTCGCTGGAAGAGTTCGAGAATATAGTGAGTGAATGGTTGCGGCAGGCAAAACTGAGGTTTGCAAGGGAGAACCATGAAAGGCTATTAATGATGAAATGGAATGTGTTTTGGTTTTGAAATATGTTTGTTATCGACAGAAAATATATGATTTATTGCAATTCATTTCATTTTACCTGGGTATTGAAAAACCAATAGAGTTAGTTGATTCATGAAACAAAACCTATGTGACAAAAATGAATACAAATAAATGGCACGTTCGCTAACATTTTTATTCTTTTAATATATGAGATTTGATACTTACAACATATCTCATTTGATAAAGTATCATACCTCATAAATTAAATGAATGAAAATGTTAGCGTACATGCCATTCATTTGTTCGTTTCAGGAATCATTCTCGCTAAGATCAGTGAAACGAATCAAACAGATAACAGTGGAATGAAAAAATATATTACATGTTTCATGTCTGAAACATAGACAATTAATGAAATTGTTCTTTTCAAGAAATATGTCATAAACATTTCCAAGAGACATGTCTGACACATAACACTGAATGCTGAAATCATGTTTCATTTTTTATTCAGATACGTGTATGTTACATCAGTTGAGGCGGACATCGTGTGGTAAATGGGGAGTACCTGAACTATACAAATGACATGTCTGACACATCCTATGTTACCGGTGATATATAATAGATACAAGACTGACACATATCTGTGTTCATTGGGAGAGAGTGTTTTCTAAATATGCGATATTTATTACTGCTCTTATGAAAATTTTGTATTTTTTTGCATTCACTTTGAGATGAAAAAACAAAAATCACTTTCCCAAAACAGTACGTATAATTATTATTAAATCTGATTTTTGTCAATTGAAGAATTTATCCTAGTCTTTGTTTAGAATATATTTCTTTCATTCACATAATTTGAATTTATTTTCACACGAAATCATTCGGTATTTTCAATATTCGAATGTTCTCAAGGTTATATAAACAAAGACGAAGATTCAGGAAAAGAAGTATGTGTGATGAAGGAAATCGGAAAGAAATGTGGTTACTTCTCCTATACACAATTCAATGGAATGGCAGAGTAATATGGGAATTGTTAAAAAAATACTAGCTAAATCGGAAGCAGCATCTGTACCTTTGAAACAGTGCTGTAGTGTAGCCGCTGAAAAGATAGAATGATCACGTGAAAGGCACGCACTCTTTGAATGTTCCTCTCCCCAATGTTACAAGTCCGATTTACACCACTCAACAAAAACGTCGCCGCGTCTTCCTCCCATCAACTCTTGGGATGCTAAGTGTTCATTATTACACCTTTTTCCTCTACAGTTAAATGTCTCTTTTTTGCTCTTTTTCTTGGAGGTGAAAGAGTGTTCCCATCCATATTATTTAATTAATGTAACACACGTAAATACAAAGCACAAATGAGTACAGTACAGTGTAAACAGTTCTTCATTTATTTCAGTTTAGAAGGCGTGGCTATGCAGGCATTCACTGTTCACGCGTCCTTGAATTCTATCTTTTGAACAGCCCGACTATAGTGGAACATCCCCAACATACCAGATGGAGTGACTGCAAGTCCATCTCAGTTATTGATGAGCAGGCAACTGTCAATTTGAGACCTATGGTTGGATTGAGACAAATCTGTGAGAGATTCAGCTGAAGAATTTCGTGATGGTGATTATGTGTACATGAGAAAGGACGATTCGTGAATCGTAGAAAATAGCAGATTGGCACCAGGAGCCTTCATATACACCGGAATCAAATTTGGATATTCAAATTGCAAGAGACGACAAGTCTATAAAAACGGGGGCAACACACATGTCGATGGTCATTCCACTGTTCAGAATGAGTCATACTCAAAGATTCGTCACCTTCTACGATTCACTTTCGAAGCCATCTCACATAACCAAAGCACAAACCGAATCTAGTGAGTACGAAAACTGCAGGTACCAGTAACGAACTCATAAAGACACAACGAGAGAAAATTACAAAACCAAAAATAGCAGAGCTTAGAACACTTCTCTTACTCACAAGAAGAGACAGTGGTAAAAAGTCATACCCAAAAGATGACCTGATACCAGTGGAAACCAGTCTTCGAAGCAATGAACCAACTACGGCTCGTTGTGCAAGATATTCGCGGAAATCTATATATCTTTCGACAAGTGAGTCCTCTCTCTTAATCTTGTATTGTTGAACCTTTTTAGGGTAACAACACCTCGGAGATTGTCAGTTGTCATTAGAAGATGAATGCGACTAAAATTTGTAGTTACTTTACAACGCAAACATAACTTTCCCCAAGATCGTTTTCATAGTTCAATGACTGGTATACTATATTTGCTTCAGGAACAGGAAATGTGACGTGATTTTCAGTTGTAAGAAAATTCGCACATCACAGGTGATTGAACTCAACCGATATTTCATAAAAATCTATATTTACCAAAAAATTTACTAGTTTTCTACTAGATTTTCAGTAACAACTGGTTCACAAAACTGCGACACCTATTCAACACAACAATAGCTGTCTCAAGCAGTATAACAGTCGAGCCTCTTTATGAACACCCAGTGGACGATTTTGATAGGATGTCCTAGGTGACAAGGTCAACAGGATGGACATTCGTCTACATCTTGTCGCAAATTCTGCTCCCATTCCGTGTGGCGTGACCAACTCCAATTATCAACCGTTTTCAATCTCTGTTTAATTACAGGCATCCTCGACAAACTTCTGTTTCCGCTAATTAACATTCGAAGAGGCTTGTCTTTTTCAATCAGCACATTCCCAAACAAAGTAGCGTAAATTGTTCTCTGAAAGTTATATAGGCATCTCATCACCTCCATTATCAGCAATGTACTATAAAAATAATCCATACCATCTGTAGTTATCGCCCACAATGATATGTTCTATGAATATTTCTACACCTGCTCAGATATCAAATATGGATCTCTCACATCAGAAGATTTAATTGAAAAATCAAATCATTCAAGAACAAGGTGTTCACACCTATCAGAAAAAAAAATTATGTTCCCGGTTCATACCACGAAGGAGATTGGTTACCATTCGACAGGTGCTAGTTCGGGCAGGATTATTAATACTTCAAAACAGATAGAACATTAATACAAGACACAAAACTAAAACGACAGCAATACCAAAAAGACAAAAGACAATATCACAACGATGCTTCACTTTATGACCTTTTTCCACAAAAAAAGTCAGCTCCGGCAGCTGTTGGTCTGGTGAGCATAAGGCCGTAGGTGAGGATTGATATTTAATGCAAAAAAAAAATAAAAATTTGGGCACCACCTAGTTGAAATTATTAATGAGATATTCAGTTTTGTAAAACCAGGAAACAAAACTACTTATAATTGAGATGTTAAGCAACCTGAAAAAGAAGTTGGGTAAAAAAAGGGAACTCACGATACTCAATGCACTTTTCTATTAATTCTAGTATGTACAGAGATTCAAATTTCAGCAGAATTCGAACACTCGCGCATTATTCAATTGTAAATATTACTCATGTACAAAAACTCGTCTCAAAAATTCAATTCTATATACATAAAAACATGATCAAAATATCCAAATTGCGTTCACCCAGTACTGTGTGATGGCATTCACAGGTTATGAATAATTATGTGATTTCATTGGTGACAAGTAAAAAAATAATCAATAAATGCAGTATTGCCTCATATAGATATACATAAATTTGATCGGATTTTATCTTATTTTGTCGGAGGTACTCTCTAAGAAATGTATTACGTACCAAATTTGGAGACGATAAGTATCGAAATTACTAGATGAATAAAATATATACAAATCTGGCTTGTTGGGGGGACGGATGAAACCTGATGTGTAGATCGCACCACCAGGACGGCTGGGAATTAGCAGGCGTCAAAAAAATCTCAGTGCCAATCCAGTTCCAACTGCCAGGCGTGATTTGGATCTCACGGCGGTAAAATGTGTTGGTGAATCAAAAAGACCGAAGAATGAAAAATCCAGCGGCACCTGTGATTGGATGTCACCAAGGGCTGGACCACAAAAAAAACTTGGCAAGTTTTTTGTTGTGAAGACTCTCTTAGGCTGGACGAGATGGACACAATACGGAAGAGTAGTCCCCTCAGGAAACCCTAAATAATTTCAGTTAGCCTTTGCTACATGCCAAAAGAATAGAAAACTTACCTCACTCGGAGGGTTTGAATAACGAATATAGTGTCACTTATCTCAGCAAAATATGAATTAAATGATTGGCCGAAAAATTTGTCACACAAAACCAACAATTTATGAAAAATGACGACTTCTCGGCAAATTCAGTTGAGCACATTCGCTTTCTCAAGGCTATTTCGGTACTGACTGCCCGGAATTTTTCGTGCTCGAAAGGCGAACATCTGTATACAGCGCGCTCTTCGTTTTCGATCCGTTTTGACATATACAGGGAGGACAATTTGAGTGGGTATAGATTGTTTAAAGCCATGATTTCTTTTATTTAGAAGAAAAATTATATTTACATATTTACAAACTACCTATACGATTGAGGGATGAAAAAAGTCTCGGATATTGATTGATGCTCGATATTAAAGAATGATGATAATTTCAAGCCACTGGAAAAGTAGGTCAATCTTTAGCATGAACATTCACTCCCGCTCAGAACTTGAAAGGAGTCGAGAAATTTCATGAATTTTAGGCTATCATGAGAAAATGGAAATAGTAGCATCCTGAAATGCTACACCACCCCTTTCCAAAAATAAAAAAATAAGGGAC
This sequence comes from Zygogramma bicolorata, assembly GCA_032362365.1. Lineage (NCBI taxonomy): Eukaryota > Metazoa > Arthropoda > Insecta > Coleoptera > Chrysomelidae > Zygogramma > Zygogramma bicolorata. The sequence continues at coordinate 332,129 of JAVJAQ010005556.1, read as the reverse complement.
TAACAAGGGCCCTTCATTTTTTTTCATAGAATTCACACTTAAATCTGTAACCTAATACTAACTGTACATATACTTATCGGTGATCAGCCGAAAGCATCGAAAAATATATTTTGAAATGTGATGCATCACTCATGAACTAATTGTAGTTTAACTAATAAATTACCCAACTGAGACATCCGAATTAGACCCTAAATACCTTTTTAGGTCCTTTATATGCCATTCGCCTCCCGGCGAACCGTCAGCATTTCTCAGAGAATATATTAACTTAGAAATTTTCTTAGCTATCGTGCAGAGCACATATTCAGGGGCTAATTTAGCTGAAAATTGGTTGGGAGCATCCGAAAGTACTTTATTCTTTCGCCATACTTTGTCGCCAACCTCAAAGGAAAAATCTCTTTTCCGTAAGTTGTACTGTGAAACATTTCTATTATACGCTTGGTGGAGATTTTCACGTACTTCTTCAAAAACCCTCGACAAAGATTTAATATTTTCACAATAAGTATGTCGATCTCCTGGAAGAAGTTCAACATCTTCAGTTGATATTATCTCATCATAATAATTTCCTGAAAGAGGAACGTGTCGAGCAAAATTGAGGAAACTTGGAGAATATTTTGTTACTTCGTGTTTAGCTGTATTTATAGCATGTGAAATCTTTGGCAATACTAAGTCCCAATCTTGATGTTTTTCAACATAGCAACGTATGGCAGTACCAACAGTTCTGTTGATGCGCTCAACAAAATTGCATTGAGGATGATAACGAGCGTTATACCATATTTTTTGAACTTCATAATTTTTCATTAAATTCCTGAAAGCCGATCCTGCAAATTGAGTACCGTTATCAACAATGACATATTGCGGAGCGCCAAATACTAAGAAAACCTGATTTTCTATGAAATTACAAATATACTGAGCTGTAGCTTTTCGTAATGGTTGTAAAAGAACATACTTGGTGAACCAATCACCGACAACTAACAGATGAGTATGACCCCTTTTCGACCTAGGAAACGGACCCATTAAATCGGCAGCAATGACTTGCCACGGATAATTCACATTCTTCTCGGTTCCCATCAGTCCCATTCTCAACGTCGAGGATGCTTTTTGTGAACCACAGATCTGACACGAGCGAATATATTTGAATATATCTCGCCGCATTTTGGGCCAATAATAAAGCTCTTGCACTCTTCCCACTGTCTTATAAAAACCAAAATGACTACTGGTAGGTGGATCGTGGCAAGACTTGATAATGTCATATCTAAGATGTTTTGGCACCACAATCTTCCACTCCCTGATATTGGTTCTAACAGGAACTTGCGCTGGAATGAATTTATATATTTTATCATTTTCTACACGCCATTGAGGAAATGAGGTCGGATTGTTGGCAATTTTTTCCTTTATGGATACATACCAATGATCCACCTTGTCGGACGACACGTTAATAGATGCCAAATCGGGCGAAATAGGTGGGATTCTCGATAGTGCATCAGGCACAACATTTGAGGAACCCTTGCGATGTTTTAGGTCGAACGAATATTGCCTAAGTTTAACAGACCATCTGGCAAGTTTACCAGTGGTGTTCTTCAAATTGTTTAACCACAGAAGCGAATGATGGTCTGTCTCAACTGAAAAGTGAGTGCCCTCCACATAGGAGCGAAATTTTTCAATTGAGAAAATAACAGCCATCAATTCCTTCTGGGTTACAGTCCAGTTTCGTTCGCTACGAGACAATGACCGACTAGCATATGCTATTACCTTTTCGATTCCATCAAAATTCTGTAAAAGGACGCCACCCACGCCCGTGTCACTGGCATCACATTGTATAATAAATGGCTTCTCGAAATCGGGGTTACTCAATATTGGAGCTGATACTAAAGCTTCTTTTATCCTGATAAAAGATTGCTCAGCAGCATCGGTCCACGATATACTTTGATTTTTTCTTTTACCCTGTAGTAAATTATTGATAGGAGCTACAAGAGTCGAAAAATTATTGATAAAACGGCGATACCAAGAACAGAGTCCCATAAAACGCTTTACTTCTGTGGCAGTCGTTGGTCTCGGATAATTGACCATCGCAGATACTTTATCTGGATCTGTTCTGATACCTGCCGAGTCAATAACAAAACCTAAATATTTCAGTGAAGGTTTGAGAAACTCACACTTTTTGGCATTGATTGTTAAGCCAGCCTCTTTCAGACGATCATTCACCTCGGTAAGTAAGTGTAGGTGTTCTTCAAAAGTAGCTGAAATGATGATAATGTCGTCGAGATAAGTAAAAATATTTGGCTCGTACTTAGGGCCAAATATTGCATCAACGAGTCGACAGAGAACTTGGGCCGAATTACGTAATCCGAAAGGCATAGATGTGAAGTGAAATAATCCTCTGCCAGCAACACTAAATGCAGTTTTTTCCTCAGAAGCATCATCTAATGGAATCTGCCAAAACGCCTTGCGGAGATCTACCGAGGAAATATATTTGGCATTACGTAACATGCTCAAAATTCGGTCTACCCTAGGTAATGGGTAACTGTCATGTTTTGTCAACTCATTGAGTTTGCGCCCATCAAAGCATAACCTCATTTCTGAATTTGATTCTTTGACAAGAATGACCGGAGAACACCAAGGACTTTGTGATGGTTCGACCACCCCCAATCTTAGCATTTCGTCCAGCTCAGAATTCAAAATTTTGAGCATGTAAGGTGACATGGCATCTTGCCTCTGACGGATTGGCGCTGCATCACCTGTATCAATATGCATTACTATTTTGTCAGTGCGACCTAATTTATCACCACTAATTTCATCAAATTTTTTCAAGACGTCATTAAATCTCATACGTTGTTCTGCGCTAAGGGAATCTAATGAACAAAGTTCAAAATTTTGGATTGGATTGAGAGTGCTAATAACATTTAACTTCGATTTGGAAAGACTACTCCTAATATCCCAAGTATGATTTTCAAAATTAATTCGAACAGAAAACTTTTTCGCAAAATCGCTTCCCATAATGAAGGAATGTTTAATTGTGGGTATGACTAAAGCTCTTATAACTTGACAAACATTACTGATGCAGATGGGCAAATCGACAAAACCTTTCACAGCATTTTTTGTACCATCCGCTGTTGTGATATTTTTCATTTGAGAATTGTTTCTAGAAATTTCCAATCCTAATAGTTTCAAGGTGCTCAAACCACCTTCACCAACTAAAGTTACAGAGGACCCAGAATCAAAAAGTGCTACAATTTCTTTCCCAATCATACTTAAACTTATATAAGGTCTATTATCACCACTCAATTCGACCAAAAGTGGAGCTACATCACCGTTTTCGTTTATCTGACTAGAATTATTATCAATTTCTTTCACTTTGAAAAACTGCTCAACACGAAGTAACCATTTTCTCCAACTATCTAAATCATTCATACGAAAATTGGCCATACATTGCGAGGAATTGAGGCGGTGGCCAAACGAACGCCTCCCTCTTACTAGTTTTTCGAACACTTACTACAATTTTTCACTGTAGCACCTTTAGTACCACATCTAAAGCAGAATTTGCTCCTTTTGAGCCTACAGTCCTGAAATGAATGATTTGGAAAGCCACAATTCCAACAAAGCAAGGTTTTCAAATTCCCTGGAGAAGGTTCCTTCGAAAGAGGTTCTTTCGGATTAACATTACCGTAACAAGTTTCATTTCTCGACATTTCTTCGTTATTTTTCTTATGAAAATTTTTACTGACTTGTTTGGAAATTTTATTGTTATTAGAGGAAAATTTAGAATTTGAGCTCGAAGGTTGGACAATAGCAACATTACTGTTTTCATGACACGAACAAACTTTTTCGGAAAATTTTGTTTTACCATGAGATTTGTTTTTAATATAGTCTGCTTCTTCCAATTTCTTACATAACCCAATAAGATCTTGAACAGTATCAGGATCTTGGAGAGCTAAATGTGAAACGTAATCAGGTAATAAATTCTTCTTTATAATTCGGACTTTAGTTGATTCGTGAGGAGCACGACTGAGCCTTTTGAAGAGGTTTTCCATCACAGCTGAAAATAGTACAACCGTTTCATGTTTACCTTGTTTACGGGATTTTATCAAATCCCAAATATCATCTTCAGCATGAGGGGGCAGAAAATCGGATTTCATTTGAGTTACCAGTTCATCCCAATTATTCAGGTTAGATTTCACCTGAAGAAACCACAAAAAGGCATCCCCTTCAAAAAGTTCAGCAGCCGCCTTGAATAATTCGACGTTATCTAACCCACGAGCATGCGCATATTCAGTGATTCTATCTAAAAAATTTTAAAGTTCCCCTGAATTTCCACTGAATTTCAAACCCCAGTCAGAGATTGGAATTTGCCTAGCATTATAAGTAACAACAGGTGCAGGAATATTTATCACTGGTTGTATGCCTGATGAGGGTTGCGTAACATTTGGATCACTAGGTACAACAAGTTTTTCGTGCAGATCTGACTCCAAGACAAAACAAGTCGCTAGAGCTTCATTTTTAAAAAATATTTCATCTTTATTTGAACCTGTTTGCGCGGGCATCCGTTTGATACGACCGATTACGTGTGCAAGTCGAGATTTTAATCTCTTGAACAAAGAATCAGAAGAAGAACCTTCAAATTCACCAATTGCATCTTTAATTGACGATAAAGTTATATCAATAGCGGTTTTTTCTGTCTTGAAATCATAATTATATAAGCTCATATCAATAGTTGAACTAGCAGAACATTTTTCTCGGTCAAGAAGTCTAGACAAAACTTTTCTTTTTTCATCATGAGGTTTAGTAGTAGTAATACCTCTGATAGCTAATTCATAATTCAGTTCTTCGAGAAGTAAATGCACTGGCCTGAAATTGTCATCCATAATTATTATCAGAAAGAAAGCGAGAAAATATATCAAGTACCAAATTACAAATTTTATATTCATCAAAGTAAAGAATAAAAAAACTGGAACTGAGCAAAAAATGTCCGGCGCGTATTAGAGTAAATACGACTAAAATGTTATTTATGGAAAATTCCAATACTCCGTATTATTTCTGCAATTGAAATATCGAAGCAATTCCGTTCACTCGTGAATTGTTTCAAATTTCGATAAACACGGGTTTCACCTGCAAATAGTGTATAGGTACATACTTTTTATTAGCGAGTACAAATATTTCAAATTCGTTTAAATTTCTTCCAAAGCCAATTCTCAGACCTGAAACCGCGTTTTTGTAGGCCTTCCCGATAAGCCGACGAATAAAGTAAAAAGTGCACGACTCGCTGTAAAATGAATGTCTGTAGGAAAAAAATAAATATCAACCCAATTTAATTTTCAGAAGTTGCTCTTGAGAAAAAATGAAATACTATCACTCGGGCACCACGTTGGCAGCGCTACTATGACCTTTTTCCACAAAAAAAGTCAGCTCCGGCAGCTGTTGGTCTGGTGAGCATAAGGCCGTAGGTGAGGAGTGATATTTAATGCAAAAAAAAAATAAAAATTTGGGCACCACCTAGTTGAAATTATTAATGAGATATTCAGTTTTGTAAAACCAGGAAACAAAACTACTTATAATTGAGATGTTAAGCAACCTGAAAAAGAAGTTGGGTAAAAAAAGGGAACTCACGATACTCAATGCACTTTTCTATTAATTCTAGTATGTACAGAGATTCAAAGTTCAGCAGAATTCGAACACTCGCGCATTATTCAATTGTAAATATTACTCATGTACAAAAACTCGTCTCAAAAATTCAATTCTATATACATAAAAACATGATCAAAATATCCAAATTGCGTTCACCCAGTACTGTGTGATGGCATTCACAGGTTATGAATAATTATGTGATTTCATTGGTGACAAGTAAAAAAATAATCAATAAATGCAGTATTGCCTCATATAGATATACATAAATTTGATCGGATTTTATCTTATTTTGTCGGAGGTACTCTCTAAGAAATGTATTACGTACCAAATTTGGAGACGATAAGTATCGAAATTACTAGATGAATGAAATATATACAAATCTGGCTTGTTGGGGGGACGGATGAAACCTGATGTGTAGATCGCACCACCAGGACGGCTGGGAATTAGCAGGCGTCAAAAAAATCTCAGTGCCAATCCAGTTCCAACTGCCAGGCGTGATTTGGATCTCACGGCGGTAAAATGTGTTGGTGAATCAAAAAGACCGAAGAATGAAAAATCCAGCGGCACCTGTGATTGGATGTCACCAAGGGCTGGACCACAAAAAAAACTTGGCAAGTTTTTTGTTGTGAAGACTCTCTTAGGCTGGACGAGATGGACACAATACGGAAGAGTAGTCCCCTCAGGAAACCCTAAATAATTTCAGTTAGCCTTTGCTACATGCCAAAAGAATAGAAAACTTACCTCACTCGGAGGGTTTGAATAACGAATATAGTGTCACTTATCTCAGCAAAATATGAATTAAATGATTGGCCGAAAAATTTGTCACACAAAACCAACAATGTATGAAAAATGACGACTTCTCGGCAAATTCAGTTGAGCACATTCGCTTTCTCAAGGCTATTTCGGTACTGACTGCCCGGAATTTTTCGTGCTCGAAAGGCGAACATCTGTATACAGCGCGCTCTTCGTTTTCGATTCGTTTTGACATATACAGGGAGGACAATTTGAATGGGTATAGATTGTTTAAAGCCATGATTTCTTTTATTTAGAAGAAAAATTATATTTACATATTTACAAACTACCTATACGATTGAGGGATGAAAAAAGTCTCGGATATTGATTGATGCTCGATATTAAAGAATGATGATAATTTCAAGCCACTGGAAAAGTAGGTCAATCTTTAGCATGAACATTCACTCCCGCTCAGAACTTGAAAGGAGTCGAGAAATTTCATGAATTTTAGGCTATCATGAGAAAATGGAAATAGTAGCATCCTGAAATGCTACAACTTACCTGAGCCCTATTCATTACGCTAAAATTCCGGAACCCATAAGGAAACTCAACTCATTTGAACTTGAAAAAAAAGTTATGGCTTCAATCCATACCTCGTCTCAAAATTCATCAGTTGATAGACCGCAAAACTATATATTATTCTGAAGACTAGAGATGTAGTTACGTAAATATATTCCATTTAACCCAATCTCTTTTCGTATCACTTCCCTCAAGAATATATTTGTTTTATGATTATTTTTTATTTATACGTTCATATTCTTATAATCTGAAACCTTCAGAAATAATACAGAAAAAAATCATCAAAATAATATTGAATCTTAACCAACCAATTTCCATCAAATTTGCTTTTCCAAAACTCGAAATTATTGAATATCAGACAGCTATTTTATAAATCTGCCATAATGTATTTGTCAAAAAATAATTTGATGAATATGAATATACCACATACTTATCCAACAAGATTTCGAAAAAATGCAAATGTAATTCTCCTTAAGTCTCAAAGGTCTATTGGATAGCGATGCTTTATATATGTGGGCCAGAATTTATACAATCGCTTACCAATGAAATTAAAAATGGGAATTAGCAACAGAAACTTCAAGGAAAAAATCACATATTGGCTTCTAACATCAAATGAAAATATACTATCATAGAATAAAAAAAAGTATTCATCACCTAAGTAATGCTGTTTTCTATTTAGGCAATGTTTTAGTCATATTTCACACAAGAAATTCTGTATTCCTTGTGTCAGTTATTGTATATTATAGACTACACAAGTTTTTAATTAGTTTCAAATTTTTATATATCATGACTATGTAACTTTATATCTTTTTATTTCAATTTTACGTGTATTTAATATTTCAAAATGACCAAATCTCTCGTGTTTAGGAACACAGTTTAGCTTTTGGCCGAAGTGAACCTCAACATACAATACTAATACTTACAGAAATTGATAACCAAAAAACGCAGTAATTTTTGAAATACCTGACATTTATTCACGAAATGTATCTATAACCTATTTTTATTGGAATGAAATGATTCAATAAGTATTATTATTATTATATGCAACACATACTCAGCTAACCCACACACAGGAATTCATCTTTTTGTGGGCCGCTGTTTATTTGCTCTAATCATTTGTCTTCATACGCAATATAATTGTTTTTTAGGAGAATGAATATCATTATTATTATTCACAGAATGAATTTCTGCATATGCTCACAGTGGTACAGTTGTCAGAATTGATTTTCAGTCATTGGGACGGGCACACTTGCAGGCCAGTTTTGGTTCGAAAGCCGTTGTTTTCCGTAATTGAAAATGTTTTTCTCCCCTGGCATCATACTTCGAAGAAGGCTGGCAATAACGACTAGCAGAGTAAGTCGTTATCGCGCCATTTATCCATAGATGACGTGAATCAAAGCAAATCCATGTGAGCTCCTCCTACGAGAAAAAAATAAATACTTTTCCTCATTTTCAGATTCCACCTTTCTTTGTCTTTGAGTTCTTCAACGGGCATATATTATGGAAGCTCTGAAAGAAAAACCTTTATGCAGAATACTTTTGTCCACAAAACTATGTACCTACTTAATGGAAAGTAGTGGCAAATTTCCGTTGTGGGGACAAAAGGGTGTAGCTGTTGAAATATATCCCTGCGGAGCATCAGCATATTTATATGTCGACGACTACATAATTATGCTTCTCACCTCAAAAAGCAATATTTTGAGTATTTTGCGTTACATTATTTTTGTACCATTTTCACTTTGCTCCAACCGATGAAAGGAAATGTGTGGTAGGTATTTCACTTCTCTGTAATTGCATTTTTTCACACATACCGATGAAAATACAACGGAAAAATCTGAAATATATCATATAGGTATAACTAATTCTGAGTCTTTTGGATTGAGGTGGCCTTTACTTGATGGAAATCCATAGTTATTACGCTATAAGGTAGACACGATTAAATTTCCACAAAATTTTATAATAATTCTGAGTCACCACATTTACACCATTATCCCAATAGACATCATCGACTGCTAGTTTCAATAATTCAAGGAAGCTATAATTGGTGAGTTATATAATATGAGCCGAAAGAGCGGAAATCAAGGCTGGAAATAATATTCTCGACTGAATTATTTTAAATTATGTTGAATTAATCGAGATTTTTCAATGCCAGTGGAATTTGTTCCATGACAACATCAACAAACAATTAAAACGGTGAATCTGAATAATGTGGTCGAGGTCGTTTATGAAAAAAAGTCCAAAGAAGATGATATGATTTGGAGGTAGAATCGTGAAAAAAAACTGTTCTGGTTTGAGGATGTACCTATTACGTTAAAATATTTATTTGTATACTAAGGTCGCAAAATGGCAATATAATCTGGAGGTCGCGAAAACATCTTGGGGTCATAGTACACACGATATTTTTCGCGGAACTGTGGAATAGTAATTTTCCTAACAACTGCGGAAAGTGATTCTTTCCCGCATGCGACTGCCGTTAACCCGAACGACGCGAAGCGGAGTTCGGGTAAGCCGTCGAGTGCGGGAAAGACACTTTCCGCATGAGTTAGGAACAATACTTTTTCTACAAGCGTAGGAAACAAATTCATTTTTTCAATCATTTATTCATGCAAATGGAAACAACTAACAAGAGTAACATTTTCTATCCACTAATTATTCGTAATATTTATTGTAAATGTACAATTTGATGCATCATGTAAATTTATAGCTGAAGCCAGCATATTGTTTGAAGATGGCTGATTTCCTGAAGGAGAAGGTAACTCGGGCAATACATTATCGAAAGAAATCGAATGTGCAGGCACAGGCATCAAATCGTCGCCGATCGATATAGACGTGGATGGTTCTAAAATGCACCCGGAAGACGATGTAGTGTTCAAATTGAGAATTTTGTTGGATATTTCTTTTTTTCGATTGGTGGAGTCTTCTAAATACTCCTCTGCAACTGTAGTCGATTTCCATCCTCCTAGGCGTTTGATATTAGTTATACCCACACCACAGTCAGCGAGTAAAGTGGCTGAGGAACGCCTGAAGCTGTGACCAGTGTAAAGCTCTGGATTTTGAAGGCGCAGATATACTGCTATTTCGGAGGGTATCTTTCCTATGGTATTGATTCCTACACATTGCATAGTACATTTTCCACTTTTGTAATACAAGAATAAACGACGGTGAGGAGTCTCTTTTGGACGTAAATGTACATAATTTCTGTATACGTTCAAAAAATAACCATCATGTGCTTCTTCAGATATCACGAAGGATCTAGAGGAATGATTTTTGGAATCCTTGATATTAACAATTATCAGGTTTTCTTTGTCGTCTATGTCGTCAATGGTGAATTTTGTCAGCTCTTCTCGTCTGCAAGCACCAGCTAATCCAAAAATTGCTACTGACTTAATCATGAGGAATATGTCATCGGGTGCTTCAGTCATAAATTTTGAAACGTCTTCTTGAGTGAAGATTTCGGCCTTTTTCGGTCGAAAACCGACATTCTGTCTTTTAATGAATGCAATTATTTTGTAAAATTTGCTAATATCTAATATCGGCTTCCATGTTTCAAACATTTCTAGAAAATAAGCCAAGGATACTTCTTCTTTATTTGGTGTTTTCACTTTTTTATTGTTGCACCATTCAATAAAACTCGTGTATTGCTTCTCATACCTTTGTTTAGATTTCGTTGGCAATAACTCTAATTTTAGCTATATTTTCTCAGTTGATGATTTTGAAATTATTTCAACCATGATTTTGAAATACTTTCAATATTTGATAGATGTAACGTTATTGTATATGCAATTATTTCAACGCAAAAATAAAATGATTTCAAAGTATTTCAAATACTTTACCGAGAAAATATGGCTTTTATATAAGTAACTCTTTGTCTGTCACTCTGACAATTACAAACAAATTTGTGTATAGATCGGCATGACACCATCAATTGTTACCTACTCGTTATCAGATCAATCAAAGCTTATATATATAGGGTGATTTTCATAACAATACATTTTTATTTATCAATATTTGTTCGTTTTTTCAATAACTAGTGCAAAATGATGGATGATTTTGAACAAACTCACTTAGTATTGCAACAAAAAAGCTTGAACTTTCATATTTTGTCACCCACCACTTATATTTTACGAGGATATCATATAAATATTTTTCCCGCTAGTGTGGGAAAATTTTTCCCGCACTAGTGTGGGAAAACTTTTCCCATACTAGTGTGGGAAAATGACACTTTCCAAACTGAAATGCGTGCGGGTAGAGGGTGAATCACGCACGCTTGTAGGAAATAGTATATTACATAACAAGTGCGGAAAGTGACATTTTTCACACGAGTGGGAAATATTATAGCATAAGGCGTAAACCGAGTGCGACAGTCCTACGAGTTTGAATATAGATTTGATGGCGTCGGCCAGAATCGTTGCTTCAATGTAATGATTTTTATAATAAATACTTGTAATTTATAATATAACTGCTGAATGGACATTATTGTTGCGTGAACTGTGAATACACAATTAGTATATCGAGTTGTCTGACTAATCTCGAATTTAAATATTCTTTCTATCAAAAGTGCATGTAAATTTGCAATCACTTTCAGAGAAACGTTTATTTGAAAATGTGACAATAAGTACTTATAATACAACAGTTCTTTTTCTTTTCTCTATTTTTTATGAATAACTAGTTACTTATCAGTACAGTTCTTATATAAATAATAACTATAGGGAGGAGTAATCAACAACTGCATCTGTAAATCAAAAAAAGTCAGTCAAACCAATAAATAACGACTAATGAAATTGAGATCCACAGTGAAGCAATGGAATATATAACTATAAACTTGGAGAATGAATGAGCAGAAGTTCGAAAAGCAGAAGACAAGGATGAAAAAATCTCGTCGATTATAATAATAGAGTCCCAAAATAAGCAACCAACTGAGGCACCCAAATTCAAACAAAAAGATTGAAACATATTTCGGTAAGAGCATTGAAATTGAAGATTCACTTCATCAGGAAGGTGAATATGGTGATAACAAATTAAAAAAGTCAATATGAAATGATAGAATCGAACAAATTCAAATGAAGAAATATGAATCAATATGAACGAGTGAGGAAAGCAAGTCAAAGTTGAGTGTACTCAACTTGCTGGTGTCCACAATCGTCTTCGGGTAATTGATAATTAATAATTATAAAATCATTCCATTTATTTCATATAGTGCATTTCCTTAATGCCCCCCTTTAATTTTTTGAACGGGTCAACTCAAAAATCTGAAACTTGGGAGAGTGAAATTGTTGCATGAATACTATATTTTGGAGTAACATTGACACATAAAAATTTCAGGATGGCGACTGGGCTCCATCTGAAATAAAATTAAATGGAAAGGGTGGTCTTGTGATACATCATTTCGAAGCTCCTGGCTAATACTATACAATACAACCCCAGAATTTGAAGTCAATGTCTTCACCTACAACAAGATGGCGGAACAATTAATAATTACCAGAAGACAAACACATTAATATCGATATTTCTAGAAATATTCATTATTCTCTATCATATGACAATCTCAACAACCCAATAATGTTTGATAGGTTACTTTTGTTAAGTTTTGTTAAGTAGATATATGGGTACCACGTAAACTGTATCCAAAATGGTCAATCGAACAAAATTCAACGGGGAAATTGTATTTGAATATGCTGGCATATGCTGTTGATCCTCTAATTATCGAAATCGTCGAAGTGAATCCTAATGAATTCGATATGGATAGTCCAACAAGATGGACCACCACCACACAACTCCAGATAAATAAGAAACTATTTGAATAATACTATCCTTCGTCGTTGGATTGGTCATCGAGGTACTACGGAATGACCAGTCCGTTTGCCAGATTTGACACCTTTAGACCTTTTCATGGGACTATTGAAGCAGCAGGTGTACGGAATTGAACCTGCTCCAATATTGAATGTACGACAGAAAAAAATAAATATTGCTGTGTTCGCAAATGTTCGACGTGGATTATCGGATAGGCTGTTCTTATCTCAAGACGTTCAATGCAATCATTTCGAGCATCTTCTGAACTGAACTCGTCTTATTTCCTCAAATTATGAAGTCAAACGCGATGTGTGCAGGCAATTATTAAATTTTCCGCCATTTTGTAGTAGGTGAAGATATTGTCTTCATATTCTAGGATTGTGAAGTATTCGTCAGGAGCTTCAAAATGATGTATCACAAGAACCCCAGGTGGCGCCCAGTCTCCATCTAAATGACAGTCATCGGAATAATAGTCAATTACGAAGATTGCCAACAAAAGATATTTACATTTGCACAAGAATTTGTGTACAAGTTTTGAGAACGGAAACGGATTTATATATACATATATAGAGTGAATCTTTTGGGGTTGCAGTCAGTTGTGTTGGGCTATATAACAAAGAAAACTCTTTGTTATTCGTCAAGCTTTCGGCAATCTTTATTGCCTTCCTCAGGACGTCTATAATACATAACAATTCATCATATGATAATATAATGGATTGGTTACTTACTAACGTGAGATTGAATAATAAAAAAGAGGAAAAATTGAACATGAAAATATGAAGGTGACGTTCAAATGAATTTAGACATATGATAAAATTTCACTTCTAGATTAAGGTGGAAAAGTCGAAATAGAGGGGGATTTTTTCTTATCCTTCTCATATTTTATCAAAAAGGTGTAAATTTTGCTAAGACCATTTAAATCTGTTTTTTTGTTCATGGAATGGTCATTATTATTTATATGTATCATTTCTGAAAATACACGCTTAGAAAGATTTATTTCACTATCCAAAGCTTCAGCTTGTCCGTAATTTATACGGTGATCTCATACATATCTCTCTCTCTTTTGATATGTGACAGTATTTAGACTTTTAAGACTACGCTTCGTTAGACATTTCGATTGATAGAATTGATACCAGTCCAAGCAAAGTTCAGAATCTGAAATTTGATTTTTCACAACATAAAATGGAACTTATATTCAGGTAGATTGAATAAAAAAAAGAAAGGGAAATTTAAAAGAAGTGTATATTTTTCGATTTTTCAAGATGGTTCAGGTGCGAGGGAATAGTCATCCTAGACGATGTATCAAATTATGTGACAATTTCTGAGAAGACACATTTTTTTAGACTATGTTGATGATTCGTTTTTTGATCCAATCCTCTGCTTACAGTTATTGGGGTGAGGTCACGACACAAGACCTTTTTGCGAATACCCCATCCCCATCTCTTCGAACAGAGACGCATCTGATAAAATATTAACCAACACACTAGAACACTTTCCAAACGGTAATTAGCACCGCAGTCCACTCATTCCACATCCTATCGTGATTCTTTTATTATTTACTAACTTTCAAATTACTACCCTCATCAGCAGCTGGCTAGGAATGAATACAAATCGTCTGATTATAATTCAAAGTAAACACATCGTGACAAAACTCTCATAATTTCCTGCAATAACAATTTAGCTCGTTGGCGTTTTTATTTTGCATAGCATTGAATATTCATAGCAGTGTGTGTGTGTTCATGAACTTTCAACAGAATTTCATTACAATTGAAAATTCTGCGGATGTTGATTCTGGTAAAATATGGAAGATGATGAAGATGATTGGATTTGAATTCATTATTCAGTAATGATTGACTCAGTCATGGTGTTTCAAATTTGTATCAGAATGTCATGAATTCTTTGAGGTTTCTGGGTCCTGAAAATGAGACTGGAAATGAGCTGGACACATATTGTTTTTTTCCAGAAGATTTGACATTTTCTCGTGAGCTATCGAAAGTTTGTAGCTTCATTCGTTCACAATGAAAGATCCCAATTTCAGGATGTTCCATAGATGGTAAAATATTTCTTTTGAGATAGTAGGCGTCGTATTGTTGAGTGCATCTACAAAAAATTCAGGGCTGGTGAGGAAATGAAGGTTCGTTGGTCTCATCGAATTGTAAATTGGGCAGTCAAACAAAATGTGAAAAATTGTTTCGGGACAGGAATTATTACATATCGTACAGATTTCATTTGGATTTATTTTTGTATGAGTTGCCTTTAAAGTTAAATTTGATGCTGTATTTATTGTTCAAACGAAGCTGGGCTAATATTCGTGTTATATGAAGAGGTAAGTTGAGGTTTAGGTATTTTTGGCTACCAGGTGTTATGGTTAAATGCGTATAGAAAGTCAAATAAGTAGAACGTGTATGCGAAGAAAGATCTTCTTGAATCAGTTTGTTCCGGAATATCTGTAAAAGTGATTTTCTCTTTCGTTTAAGGAGAGCTCCGTCGACTGGCCCCCAGTCTTCATTGTATCCAGCATAGATAAGATATTCTCTAAACTGACTCATCCAGTTATATTTTGGATCGTTATTCTGTAGTGTTATGAGGCGGAGTGAAGTTATTTTTGGTAGACGACTTTCATTCATATCGAATATTTCAATGATCCAGTTAAGAGTACTCCTAAATATGCAGTACGATATTTTCACTCTACCAGTTTCCAACCTTAGAGCGAAATCTGCTGTGTTTTTAGGTAGCAAGGGAATTCTTTTGAGAAAAGTGATTTGAAAAATTGTTTTTTGTTTTTGGATTCTCTTTTTCCTTTTTTTTTTTACTTTACTAGTTAATACGTACAAATAGTACTGATAACGATGCAACAAAACAGTATATCTTATGGGTGTGATATTATTCATCCTCATCATGTATTGAACACATCAACTAGATATAAGCTTTCGATGTATGTTAATGACCAAACCCTTCGTTAAAAAAAACTGTAGTATTTTTAGAAACAAATAAATGATTGATTGATTGATTGATTGACACATATTGTCAACAAATGATAAACGAAATGGTTGAGGCTTTCGCGGCCGAGGTTTTCAGTATTACTTTTTTTCTTCGAATTTGGAGGCCGTCGTTCTTTGGAATTTCTTCCCGCCATTACTCTCTTTCGTCATTATTTTAGTGTCGTTCCATTCTACTGTGTGATCTCGATCGGCAGTAAGAATGTGTTCTGATAATTCAGCACTTCCAATGGTCGAGACGTTTCACCGATATATTTTTGATCGCACGAGCAAGAAATTTAATAAATACAATTTTTTGTGTTTTCTGGTGTGTAATTTGGTTTGGTATGTTTCAGTATTGATCGCAAAGTATTTGTTTTTTTGAATTTTGTTCTAACATTATACCTTTTGCCGATCCGTTTTATCTTTTCAGACAAACGAGGGACATTAGGTATAATGTTTGATACAGGTTGAGTATTTTGTGTGCGTTGTATATCTTTATTGTGGATTGTGTTCGGATTTTCAATATCTGTCAAAGTACTACGGAACAAACAAAAATAACCAATCTCTGAAATAAATAAATGTTAAAGGAATGGCTTCAAGGTGATTTCAAGTATAATTGGTTGAAACCAGAAATTTTTACAGAAATGTTGCCATTATGATTTCCAGGAAATAATTTGGAATTAATCAATTGCAAAGGCAATACTCGAATACTCTTCGATTTTTTCAAATATTGTGATCGAATTATTATTATTATTATAATTCGTACTGGAAGATGGTTTCAGCGGCCTTATTAATAATTACATTTTTATTGGTTTAGATGAAGGACAGGATACTCTCAAGTTATTACAGGCGTGAACAACTGATAACCAAGTCATAAAAAGCCATTTTTATATGAACCAGGCATACAGTTACAAGTATGAGGATAGATGGAAGAGTTTGGATTTCATTGTCTTCAAAAAATTATCTACAGAACACTGTTGGAAATACTGTCAAAAATCTACTGTGTGGGGCACTTTTGAATGAGCATCTGAGGGGTTCTCTAGAAACCCGTAATATTCTTTAAAATACATTTTGTTTGAGATTTTTTTCAATTGAATAGTCATTTATTACAACTTCTCCGGAAAGGAATACCTTAATTAGCAAGCACTTCGAATGAGGCTCAGTATACAAGTTTTCCGTTTTTTACCCATTTTTTCTTTGAAACTTCGCGTATTGCAGAACACGCCGAAAATAATATTTTTTATCCATCAAAAAGTTGGGGTCGGTGCCTAAATTCATTCCAAGATATTTGTTGGTGTCGAGTGGTGTCTTTCCAAAAGGTATATCCGGCGGTTCACATTGAAATGTCAGAGGATTCGTTTTGAAGTGTTGAAAGTCTATTTATTTTATTGTCAATGGTGACTTTCTCACCATCATGCCGAAAATTTGTCAGCTAACAATCGCTTATTCTGCTATTGCTATAATATTCAGTGAACCCCTCAATTGGGAAACAAGCAGGATGAAAAAATAATCCCGCCATATCGCTATGAGTTTAGAAGATACGGGCCAAATTTTGCGTAATGGGATTTTCTAGTGCACATTTCTGCGGCAAAATAACACTCGAAATGTCTTGTTTTTATTATCAGCACAATGTACACACCCTCAATCACCCATTTCACACATTTTTTCAGTTGAAAACAACACTTTTCATAAAAAAATAGTCTTTTACTTAGCGTTGAGAAAAACAACAGATCCTGGCCCTTGACTAATATTCCAGTGCCGGTATCTGTTCACTTCAGCTGTCACATGCCGAATTTTCCATGTTTTTGTTGTTGAAGAAGAAACGTGCATTTATTTCAAAAAAGTAATGTTTTTGATTGAGAAATATTCGGAATTGGATGACATTACTGTCATCCAATTCCGGATATTTCTCAATTCCCAACTCTGACAATGATCTCCATATCTAAAATACTTCCTGGAAAAGCACCACATTACTTCAATGAATCATATTCACAACTATGATACAAGAGGAAGAGGTGACTTGGTTGTCACACGAACCAAGAACTTGCTTGCAAGAACCTGACAAGCTTCTCAATGAAATTAAATAGATCCACACCCACCAACTCTTCAAATGCTCCTTTTTTCAATATCTACGAGCACACTTTCGTCACCTCAACACTTACTTCTGTTACTTTCAACACACTATGGGTACTCTTTTGTGAAGGTCTCAGTTATTTACATTTATAACTCATTATTATATATTTGTATAATCTTCATGTATATCAGGATATCTATTTCTAATGAATCTTTCAATCGATTAATACTGGATTTTTCTGTTTACAGGTTTGGAACTCCCAATGGAGAGCCTCAAACAAGTTGCCACAACGTGTTCCTTCCCTTGTAACATTTCTGAAAACACTGCTCTCCCGATCGGAGCAAAACGAAAGTGAAATCGCGCAGAACCCATTAATTTTTTTTCCGTCAGCTCGGCAAAATTCCTGTACGCCGTAAAAACAGCGAAAATGTTCGCGATTCAGTAAGAGTCATTAAAGTTTATTAATGCACATGTCCATCACGTAACAGCGGCCTGCGAGACCGCATTCTCCTGCCGGATTGTCCACTGCGAATTTTTCTCCTGCTGCCATCAGGGCCGTCGCCAGAGGGACTTCGTGAGGGGGTGGAACCATCCCCTTCCCAAATAATTGAAAAATGGCTGCTAATTGAGGACATTAGTGATATAAATTATCAAACAAAAAAAAATTGATAATGAAGGACAATTGAATACGATTCGGACTTCCTAACTTGTTGAACTCCAACCAGATTATTATGCAATTCAATATCAGCCGATTGCACCGACTTTCTGCTCTGAGACCATTAATAAAGGTACTCTCTAATTTTATTGGTCTCTAAACTTCATATGAGTTGCACCATACATTTCAGACAAGCTTTTACCAAAGTATATTTACGTATACGTAAGGGGTCACAACTTAATTTTTATTTGGCACATTCATATAGGGGAAGGACACATAAATAAAAAACACATTTCATCTATCACCAGGGCACTCCAGTCCATTCTCAATCAGTTCCAAAAGCTGAATTACTGTAGGCTTTGTTAGGCTAAACCTTCTTAAAAAATCCATGTCACTTAGTTCCTCATAATAATTGGGTCGCTCGATTAACCTGCGTGGAACAAGGGCGCCATTTCTTCCCTCCCTGGATTTTAGATTTTTCAGTCAAATTCGCGTAAGACACGATATCGACTTAATTTTGCATTTATTTTCAAACCACACTCGTAAGTATGTTCAAAAGGATTTCCATTTCAATTAAATGCATTAGTTACTTCGATTTAAAAAAGTGCCCCCTAACATTGTTTGTAACGGCGCCAATGTGTGGAAACACAAAATCTTGGAAGTCTATAACTTCTGAATCATTTTTCAATATATCTTCAATTGAATCAAAGTTCAAAACATTAAATCCATTTCAACAGAATAAACCTAACCTCACAAAGGTAATGAACCACTAACGTATGATAAAAGGAGAAAATATGGCAAGTAAGGTAAGGGTTTATTAATGGGTGTCAAATAATCCCTTGAACTATAGTACAATTGCTGTAGTGCGTTAGCCAGCCTTTGATGGTCCATTAGCCTAATGCTGCCATTACAAATAGTCGGTACAAATTACAACTGGTAATTCGTGGGGGCAGTGCGGCGGAAATTAAACTGATTCAACCATATTCAATTCTTTTCTTTTAACGCTTTTCTTCTGCCTCTGGATCTTGTTTCCTATGACAATATTGTTTATCAATAAAAGGGTCGAAGGGTCAGGGTTTTGCGTGAAAACTACAAGGCATAATACGTGATAAAAGTAGTAAACAACTTTATGATAAATCTGTATTGATTTGATGATTCAAAGTTGGGGAAAAAAGTAATTTTCGAAATGGGGAATTTGAAGCTCCAGCTCCTCCAAAAAATTTTTCATTGGACGGCCCTGGCTGCCTCTGCCAACTGTCGAAGAGTCAAGGTTTTGCGTGAAAACTACAAAGCGTGATACGTGATAAAAGTAGTAAACAATTTATGATAAATCTGTGTTGATTTGATGATTCAAAGTTGGGAAAAAGTAATTTTCGAAATTGGGAATTTGAAGCTCCAGCCCCTCCAAAAAATATTTCAAAGGACGGCCCTGGCTGCCATTGCCAACTCGTTCGTTTCGAATACTTTATGCCAGAGAATGTCGGGTATCTGGGAGTTTGCAAAACTAGCGTTAATTTTTTCGGGTTACATAGAGAAGAGATAATGTTGGATAGTTTATCTAGATATCACTAGATAGTATAAAACAAAGTCCCTTCTCCTTGTCAGTATGCTTGGATCTTGAAAACTACGCAAAGAATTTTCATGCTTTTTTCTCATAGATTGAGAAGTTTTATATCAATAGGGGAGCCCAAGCGAGAATTTCGGGATTTACTTAAGCGCGGCAGATTAAATATACAGGGAGATACCTTGCACCCGGTTATTCTCGGGCGCGTCAGATCAGGGTAGGGTGAGTTAGTTGAATCCTGAAACGTGTATATTCCACTAATCTGACAAATAGAGAGTGACCTGAAGAAGGAGGAGGGCTACAAAGTTGTAAAAAAAACGACATCTCGACATTATCGACCGTGGCTAATTTTTTTTTAATTTGAAGGGAATAATTCAAGAATTGCAAAAAATATATAATCTGACGATTTCCACAAACCGAAATAATAAAAATTCATCGATAAAGTTTAATGCGTGCAGCTACGTAATGCCTATATTCCCCTCTCAGCGTTTCTATTTCTCTCTCACTCTTTCTTTATCTAT
The DNA here is from genome assembly GCA_032362365.1 of Zygogramma bicolorata. Taxonomy (NCBI): domain Eukaryota; kingdom Metazoa; phylum Arthropoda; class Insecta; order Coleoptera; family Chrysomelidae; genus Zygogramma; species Zygogramma bicolorata. The sequence continues at coordinate 311,614 of JAVJAQ010005556.1, read as the reverse complement.
TGCTCTCTCACTCCGTCCCCAATCTAGTTTATGTTGCCATGACGCCATGACAGTTGATCACACAGACTCGTTCGTGGCATGATATTGTTTACATCGAATATTCAACGTTTTAAAATAAAAATAAATTAATTTCTTATAATTATTTCCTTATAAATACAAGTATTCTACTAAGAAAAACATCTTTTTCATCTGCATGCTTTTTCCTGAGCTTTTCAATTAATTAAGTTCGATGATTTAAAAAAATGATAAAAAAATCAAATTGACAGAATAGGCGAATCCCTCCAGATGATTGTCAGATTATGATACTGCAACGTCTAGGGCGTAAAGATGAACCATAATATATATCTTAATCTGACGCGCTTGTGTTTTTCAAAATGACGATTTTTTTTAACATTCTGATAATGACCGCGAGTCTGCTTCACATCCAAACCGTCAGAATATTATATAAGAGCTTTTTTTAGGTTCACTTAACACCCCCTCAGAAAATCCGACGCGCTCGAGAATTTTTTTTTTTCATTTTAAACCCTTACGTACGACCACCCCCATCACAGAAACAATCAGATTAACATACGTACATTTTTAAAAATATGTCGGACATAGATGATATCAATATCTGACGCGCTCGAGTATGTCCATGCAATAATTTTTTTTTACATTTTTGAAAATCTGTAGTCGCTCCCCCCACCGATGAAAATGTATACATTATATAACATTTTTTTTCTTTTTATCATCTAAGCTTCGCAACCAAATAGGTCTCTATGACGCTCGAGTAAATCTCGATTTAGCATCGTGGGCTCTCCTACTATTATATGTATACATGCATAATATAAGAGAGAAACACTGATGAATTCAGAGGTTTCTAATGTGATGTAAATAACCACATTTTTTGCGCATACATTGCAAACGCTGGCTGAACCCTACGAGTTAAATCAAAATAATGTACTGTACTGTACACCCTAAAAAGGCCTACAAAGGAGTCAGCGATGGTATATGTCTATCTCTTATAATACTACTCTTACATTACAGCCTTTTCATGGAAATTGCTGACAATTCAATTGCTGGCCTTTGTCAAATAATAAATGCGCATGCGTTTCGGCTTATTTTCACTGCAGTTTTCAGGCTTAAAATGTATAGAAATGTTTCTAAATTTCAAGGTCATACACGCGCAACTTTGCATACTTTTAATGATTTTAGATTTTGACAACATAATTATTGTCTTATTGTGTTGGTGGTTCTGTATTCTTTATAATGGCCGACTTTTAAGAGTCATGAGCTATACTTTATAATCAGTCATTCCAATAATGTGGATGGTGTAGAAATGGCGAAAACAATTTTCAGGTAAAGTATTTGATAATATAATATCATGTTTTCTTAAAAAACTCCATAACCATTTTAATGATATGTCAAATGTCAATAGGTCAAAAAGTCTTGGAAAGAGGCTCAAATGTAAGAACACTGGTTTCTTCAGTTTTCACTTTTGCATGCAATTAATATTGTATGCAATAAAATTGCTGCAAAAAGGCTGTAATGTAAGAGTAGTTTTAGAGATAACCCACAATAGCCATTTTTATCCCTGCAAAGCCAGGGCGGGTCGCTAGTAAACGATAAAAGGGAGTCTGAGCCCTTTAGGTTCGACCTTTCTTTGTCTTTATTATCAACTCTATCGAGAGCTGCCACCAGTAATATATGAAATGAAAGCAATAGACCCAAAAATAATATAAATAATGGAATTGGTCATAGAATCATTGAAAATTTCCATAACTTCGTTTTCGTACCAGTTTCCGGGAGTAATACTCAAGTGGCATCAATCCCTCACTCTCAGAGTCAGTCCCACCCCATCTACTTGGGACTATTTCTCAACGATAATAAGATGATGTTGGAAAAACTTCATCTCGTTCAGAATTTCATTAGGCAAAAGTTAATAAGTAATTATTTCAGTTTGAACTGTACATTATTTACTGAGTTATATCAGAAAACGGCGGAAGAAATAACTTAATTTGTGTTCTCTCGCAGATTCTGATTTGTTCTGCAACTAGCAAGTTTTTTCGATTGCGAAAGTGGATATTTTCATCAGATACATCATTCCGAAGTAATTCTCATTTATACTTTCAGTGTGATATCACTTGCCCCCGAGTGAGTGCTATCATTTTTTTTTTCAAATGAAGGGGAGGTTTTTCGATGCCTTGGTTCATAGGCCTTTCAATTTTATAACCAAGACAGTTTCACTTGTGAGAATCGGAATATCTATTACTATTGTTTATAGAAGGGAAGTTTATCAATGTCTGTGTAAATAGTATATAGTTTACCAGGTAGGACAAAACGAATATTCCTAGACGACTGTGAGTCTTAGCAAGCCAGGAATGTGGATTTTTCTGCATAATATTTTTCCGCAAATCATCTAAAATTCGACAGACATTAATTAGTTTTGAAAAACTCGCGAATAAATTTATTAACAAATGAATGTGCTTTGACATTCGTAATAAAGTTACTTCGGTTACTATGGAAACCGTTTTCAATCATTTAGAACACAGCAGTGAGCAAATCTTTCTTCAAGAAATATTGACAGGAATGTTAAAATCTCCTAGCGATTCGCGTAAAAAGGATTCGAGGCATTTTTGTTAGACCATCTTCTCTATACTGTTGATATTTCTATTCACTTGACAATGCACGAAAAAGTTCCTTCTCCTGTCGGATGAAATTGGTGCAGATGTCTGTGAGTTAGTTTGAGACAATGATTTGAGTGAAATAATGAAAGAAAGTAAATGAAGCTCCAGAATACAGTTAATGAACAATTGTTAGAAAGTCTAGTAATGAATCTGATTGCTCACTGCTTTTCATTCTCTCTGAATGTATTGACGATAATCTATTTTCAAACCCTATCTCGCTCTGGATGATATCAAACCACCGTTTTGCCAAAAAAAATACCAACATTGACCGTTCATGTCGCAACATTTGCATAAATACCACGAATATTTCGGATAACAACGTAACATCGTTTGGAGACTCCCTAATCCACTCACAGCGGAGTTCTCGCAATCAGAGGGCCATTCAGACTTTGAAACATTGGAGTAGCCCAATCGATGGCAAAACAAGTGAGCGCGTGTAAATCCTACACTCTCTGCAAAACGAGTATGCGTCGAATATACAAACACTGTTGGGTGATGTGTGGGAGTTTGATTATGGTCAAACCAGTAGTTGTTGAATGATTGTTATTGTTGTAATGAAATATAATTTCGTGCGGCGAATAGTCATCAATATAGATAATGGTAGAGAGGAATGCAATAACTGTACACAGTAATGTGATGAATGGGATAGGTCTTCCCTCATTCTTACTACAGCTTATCCAATTCATCTTGGCACAAACTTAGATACTTTTTCAGTTGTACACTGGTAGTGTAGAGCATGACCAGAGAAAAAACACTTCTAGGAATAGATTTCAACACAGTGAACACATATAATAGGTGTTTTTTATCTTAGTATACAGAGATTGGTGGACATATACGTTATTATATTCACTCAGAAATAATTCACCAATCTTGTGATCGTTACTGAGAGTATGCTGGATTTTCTCCCTTTTGCATCCTTGATACGAGTTTGTGTATATAACCGACATTGACCGATATACTTCGGTTGCACCCTTCATAACAGATTTCGTGAAACCTTGACTCTTCTCTGTTTTCTATTTCTTTTTTCGATTACCAACGATTCGTTGTAGTTTCATACGCAACTCTCACATTTACTTCGAATATCTTTTAGAGTTCTCTTGTGTTCTGAGGATTATATAAAATGATCATAAACCACTCAGGACTCTCAACTTCAGTCTAAGATCCACCGTAATGAATTAATTCAAGTTCGTTTCTATCAATGGGATATTTTCTTTACTATTGACAGAGTGTTACTACATTGAATCAAATTGTTTTCACTCATCCCATGATAGATATCTAGAGCATGCTTGGAACCACTGGATTTTCCGTCTTTTCGTTTGAAATGTGAGCATAATGCTCCTTCAAACGAGTTTTGATATATCACCAACTGTGACCGATGTAATTTTTGTTGCAGCCTTCATGACTAATTTTGTGTATCCTTGACTTTTGTGTTTTTTCTAATGCAATTTTGCGATTTCCTGGGATTTGTCGTGAATCATAAAGAGTTTTACACGCAACTCTCACATTTACTTCAAATATCTTGTCGAGTTGCAAAACAATCAATAACTTTCACAAGTATCTATTTATACAAATTATTAACATATACTTACAAGAATAAAAACCACTTTGAACTCAATAGCGACATTCATGCCTACCAAACAAGACAAAAAAATCAATTTAGATTGCAAAAGCTTAGATACTCAAGTTATAAAAAATCACCAGACTACGCTGGTATGCAGTACTTCAACATTTTGCCAAACAAATTGAAAAATATAACAAGCCTGGCCAGATTCAAAAATAGTCTTAAGTCATTTTTGATCACGAATACCTTTTACAATATTCAGGAGTTTTCCTCTCTCTGCAATATGAGCTGTTAAATTATTTTTATTCTGTGATAATTCATGTATTTTTAACACTAACATTTCATTTGCGATGTCATGCTGACTTACACTCCAATGTTGTCCTATATGACATATTATTACTGTTGCAATGTTACTGTTCAATGGTATTTTTAATTTATATGACCTGTCAATCCGATGTAAATTGATATAGTAGTTTTCACGATAAATGGTATTGACTGAAGGATTATAATAAAACCAATTAGACCCTTGAGTTGTAAAATCCGAGATGCACATCATAAATGTAAAAGGACCGGATTCAGGTAATTTTGTTTCTGCAATGGGCTTTTAATATCGCAAAATTGACAAGAGACAAGTAATAATGGAATCCACACGTTCAATAAACTGGCGTTCTGAAAATATAACGTCAGTAAGAAAATACCGGTCTGAAAATCGGCCAATACTCTACTTCGACGAGACGTGGTTTGACACGCATGACACCCCTTCCATAGGATGGTCTGATTCCTCTGATAAGTGTAAAACAAAAGCACCATCAAATAAAGGGAAGAGAATCACAATATTACACGCAGGATCAGAAAATGGTTGGATCCCAAACGCTATGTGGCTTTCTGCCAAAAATATTGAGTGTTGATTATCACGAAGATACGACAGCAGAGCTTTTTTGAAGATTGGTTTAAAAATTGTCTGTTACCCAACATTCCGCCAAACAGCGTTATAGTAATAGACAACGCAAGCTACCATAGTCGACAATTGCAAAAAATTCCTGGCTCAAAGAATACGAAATTGGAGATTCAGAACTTTATGGCTGCAAATGACATATATTTTGAGGAAAATTATACAAAAAAAAGAACTTTTACAAGTGCTGCAGTCATTTTCTTAAAAAAAAACGTATGTTTGTGATACAATTGCAGAAGAATTGGGACATACAGTGTTACGACTACCTCCCTACTACTGCGTGTTCAATCCCATAGAGCTTATGTGGCACCAACTTATATCGAGCGTGCGCGGAAAAAATACTTCTCCGACTTGAAGTGGTAGTGTGGTAGAATCAATTAGGAACTGTATGAATGACATTTCTACCGAGAGTTGGAAAAGTTCTGTTAGTCATGTTATAAATGTTGAAAACTCGTACCTTTCTGTAAAATCAATTGCGCCAATTATAATTAATTTAGATGAGGATAGCGATAGCGAAACTGAACTAAATATAGAATAGAATTGTAACATTTTGATAAATTACTTGTATATCTCCTACATTGTGCAAAATTCAAATTTCTTAAGTTCGACCCTGTAGCACATTTGCATCTTTTACCAGATGATTTTTTACACAATGGGATTAAATCAGGTAGTTTATTGCAGTTAATAAGCCAATACCATTTAATGTGAAAAATACTATAATTTAATGATCAATAGATACTGCCTGCCTGTCTGTCTTGAAATCTCTGGATTTTTCGTATTGGACGTTAGCGTAATGGTCCTTGGAACGAGTTACTATAGAAACACTGAATTTTTTTTTATTTTGTTTCGAATGTGAGTATAATGCTCCTTGACACGAGTATTCATAGATCACCAACTTTGACAGATGTACTCTCTATTGCAGTCTTTATAGCTCATTTTGTGTATCTTTGACTTTTGAGTTCTTTCGAATAGAATTTTTCGATTACCTGTAATTTTTCGTAAGTCATAAGGAGTTCTACACGCAATTCTCACATTTACATCAAATATCTTTTCGAGTTCTCTATAATTTATAAACCACTCAGGACTCTCATATTTAGCTTCAGTATAATGAAATTATTCAACTCCATTTCTATCGGTTTGGATATTCGTTATTTGTTCCTCCAGGTGAATGGGATATTTTTTTACTATTGACAATGCTACTATATTGAATCGAATTGTTTCCAATCATCCTGTGGTCGTTATCCAGAGCATGTTTGGAACCATTCATTCGAGGAGCATAATGCTCCTGGAAACGAGTTTTTATAGATCGCCAGCTTTGACCGATGTATTATTGTTGCAATATTGACAACTGATTTTAAATGTCCCGAAGTTTTTCAATTTCTCGAATCAGATTTTGAATAGTACATTTTTATCTTCCTATATTAATGAACTATCTGTTGAAATCTTTGTAGGTTCTTCACATTCTCACTCTCTTGATATTCGTCAATTCTTGAACCCTTACACTCCGTTAGTTAGCCTTGAAAATGTTCTTTCCCAAGTTCTGTACAATAAATATGGCATACCCCAAGGTTCCATTCTCGGACCTCTTTTATTCAGCCTTTACATTTTTGACTTTCACGAATGTTGATCATTGTACCATCCACCATTACACTAACGATACGCAAATTCATCTATCGTTTTCACATGGCAATTTGGAAGGAGCTCTGGAATGCATAAATCAAGATCTATATTCATTATATACTATTTCGTGCGCAGACAACTTGATACTGCATGCAAATAAATCTTTATATAGGTATACTATTTGGCACGAATTCAAAAAGAGACATAATTTCAACTCAGAACGAGATCAACCTAAACGAAAATATCCCAGAGTAAAAATGTGGCTTAGTTGTCCAAAGCATGCTTTGAACCATTGTTTGTCTCTTCATATCGCAGCATTGTGCTCCTTGAAACGAGTTTCTATACAGGCCAACATCTTTGACCGATGTACTTCTCGTTGCAGTATTGTGACTACTTACTTTGAATGTCACCAAATTTTTCATTTTTTCTCATTCAGATTTCGGATAATTCGTTTTCATCTTCTCATTTTAATGAACTCTCTACTGCAATCTTCTTAGAATAGAATAGAATTCTCCACCCATACCTACTTGATATTCATCTATTCTTCGACCCATTTTCATCGAACAATTGATACACGGCGTCCCCAACGCCACAGACAGATATTCGATACCCATTCCTCCGGATGAATGGGAAGATCTCAGAAGCGACGGCCAGGGCGCCGCGGTGCACACGTCGATATCCTTCCATTACGCGTTACGTCACCACTGCAGTCGAGCACCTTCGAGCATAATGAGGCGGAGGCTCAATGGTGGGATACGTTGTTTCCAGCAAGATTAATATAGTAGAGGAGCCCACGATGCTAAATCGGGATTTACTCGAACGTCATAGAGACCTATGGGGTTGCGAAGCTTAGATGATAAAAAGAAAAAAGTTTTATAATGTATACCTTATCATCGGTAGGGAAGCGGCTATAGATTTTCAAAAATGTAAAAAAAACTATTGCATGGACAAAGTCGAGCGCGTCAGATATTGATATCATCTATGTCCTACATATTTTCAGAAATGTACGTATGTTAATCTGATCCTTTCCGTGATGAGGGTAATCGTACGTATGGGTTGAAAATAAATAAAAAATGGATGTTTTGTCGCGAGATTCTTCCTCATCGAGCCGAAGTTGGTTCATGTCTTGAATAAGCGGCCTCCACAAATTCCCACAAATTCCGGATCTCCACGCTGGGATGACTGTGTATGACCTCGGCTTCAGACCATTTAATGCTGTGATGGTTTGTCCAAACATGATCCGCTATTCCTGATCTCGTTGTTTCTCCTCGTTGTGTTTTTTTCTTGTGTTCGCCTATTCTTACTTCCAACGGTCTTTTGGTTTCTCCGATGTAGGATTTGCCGCACTCGCATGGTATCCGGTAAACGCACTTGTTGGTGTAGCTGTTTTTATTCCTTGGAATTTTTGTGAGCTAGCTGCGTATTGTGTTCCCTGATCGAAAACAGACTCTGTTGTTGTATTTCCCTCCTATACTCTTGATCATCTCCGAAAGTCATCTCACGTAGGGGATGGTAACAATTTGCAGTTCCAGTATTTCTTCAGCTTCTTCGAGTAGCCATTCTCTTGAAGATCCTTCCTTATGTTGTTCAGCTCCTTGTCCAGACTTTCTTTTGTGTTGCAGAGTGTGATTGCCGATCAATCAGAGACTTGACGATTCCCCGCTTTGTTGATTGATTGTGATTGATTTGCTCATTAAGGTATTGTCCGGTATGCGTTGTTTTCCTGTAGACAGATGTTTCCCATAATTTTCTGTTTCGAAAGAGTTAATAATATAGAAAATGGAAGTCCGAAACATTTATCATTCAGCAAGGAATATTCAAGCAAACTTCACATCTCCGATCTACTGGCAAACACGAAAACAAAGTTGTTACATTCAAGTATAAATAAATGTACCTATTTTTGAAGTATTCCCTTTTTTATTGAGTAAAAGTTTGAATTGTCACAATTGCCTTTTTTTGTGGAATTGAAGGACTTACACCTAATTTTCACACCTACCAATGATCAACTGAAATTATATAGTTCATGTGGCCTAGTGGTTGAAGTGCTAGCCCTCTGACACGATCTACTTTATTGTCGCGGGTTCGAGTCTGACCCAAAACCGACTTTTTTGTTTAACCTTCCTTTAATTTGACATTACCACTTTCATTTGAATCATTGAATATTGAGTTGAATAAAGTTGAGTTTTTTATAAATATCAAAAAAATACTACCATGTCTAAAATTTGAAACTTGAAAAAGAGTTCTGGAATATTCACCTTGTTGAAGAAAAAATCATCTGTACAACTCAAATGGATATTTGCCATATCCTCACTTGTTGTACAAACTACTATTCTTTATTTCAAGGAAATGATATTTCCTTACAGTTGTTGGTGTTCTATATAAATGATTGAAAAAATATTGTTTATTCGCGAGAGTCCATAAACCATCCTTTTCTCTTGATTTCTTTGTCAATGATTCTGATGAAGCAGTTGTCACTGCCTCAATCAGCTCCGGAGGAGTCCCAGGAATGAAAATTTCATCATCACTTATCATTTTACTTTCGAGAACACCAGCAATTGAACTTGTGAACGTCAAGTTTGACAATTCAATTTTATTACGTTTCCACAGTAACCAAGGTAATTTCATTACGAATTTCAAAGCGCCATTCACTTGTGAACAATATTATTAAATGTCAGTTGAAACTCGAATTGAGCTACGGACAGCTTCAGATTGAGTTATCGCTAGGGTAGAGGCAAACACGTGCGCCTTTCAAGCTGAAAATCGGGGTTCAATTCCTGCCGGACTACTGAGCTTGTATTCACACGTTGAAAGGTGAGGCCTCGTTAGTCCATTGCTCACACAAGTTTCAACTTCTGGGGGTTGACGTTCGTCAGCTGGTTAACGGAAAAAATATTTTCTCATACCAAAACAACATCAAAATAGCTATAATCAAAATGTCTGTTGATGTAGAAACTGTAGAATTCGGATATCTGAAGAGCACATATCAAAGGTCTCAGAACGTTCACTAAATGAATTCAGGAATATAATAATTACGGTTGATTATTCCTAGAGCAAATCATAAAAAAACACCCCTGGGCTTTAACTTCGTTTTATAAAAACATCTTCCATACCACTGCGAATAATGGTATTCGCAGGAATAATTATATAATGTTGAATTGAACGGCGGATACTTGTGAAAATGGAGAAATGTTCTTACAAAACTTCGACACGAGTTTTGCTATGAATCGTGAATGAATTAGTTCTTCTGTCTCAAAAAATGTAATGTTGATTCAAAATGCAAACAATTTCAACAACCAAAAACGGATGTGTACTCTGGAATTCAGTCACAATCTTTCTGATTGACAGTAGAAATGTTTTTACTGGGTGATGCTCATTTAACTCCTGATAACTCATTCCCTAAATTTGATTTTCACCCAAAAACGTTGCATAAACAGCCCGTTCACTGGTGTTCAAATTTTGGCGGATGTTCCGGGTATTCATACTTGAATATTTGGAGAATGCGCCAAGTTAGAGAATGGAATAGTGATAATGTGAGATTTTGGTGGATATTTGAATGATATTTACTCATTTCAAAGTAAAAAGTAATACCAGAGTGAGAAGAATATCATTAGGAGAGAAGCGGAAAAAGAATTGGAACACTTGTTTACGATATATAAAGAACAAAGAAAATAACTATGACCTTAATAAAAAGTGAAACCCACGTTATGGACACGGAAATCCTCACTGAATAAGGTACATCGTAGCAACTCATATGCTACACATGAATATACATATAAGTAAATACACATAGATATAAAAATAGATCATCATTTAAATGAATCATATCAAATAATCAAAACTAATAAATCAGCATCAAGGTGATCAACAGTGTGGATACAACTTTCGAACAAATATTTATTGTTCGGTTTTTGAACTTGTTATAGTTTTTGATATCTTTAAGGGTTTTTGGTAAAAAGAAATAGCCAAAAAAAATCATTATTAAGAGATACAATTATATACCAGAATAAATGGATATGATGTGGTTTTCTCTAAACGTTCTGAATTCGATATGGGTGATATATATTCAACTAGAAATAACCGTTTATAGTCACGAACATTCATCTTATTATTATTGAAGGGAGGTTTATCAAATGAGTATCAGAAATCGATAGGGAAAAGTATCCTAATGAGTCAAGTTAGTCAGATCTGAATCAAAAACAGACAGAAAAATTCAAGATGAAAAATCAGTTATTCTCAGTAAAAATTCGTATAGACGAGGCATCGAAACCAACTTATCCCTAAGAAACATCGTTTCACAAGATCGACATTCACTAATTACCTATTCTACTCAAGAATGATTCATTATAGGCTTCACTTCAAATCGAAGTATTCTTCCAGAATGAAAAGGAATTTCCGTAACAATTGAGTAAACGAAGTCTTCAATTCCTTCACTTGGATTCACAAAGTATCGAAAATGAGAAACTTCAAAGGAATCAACGAATTCACTAATGGCCGACATTAAACTGAATGGGGTTAATGATCATAACCCAAATTGTAATCTCATCACTCCTGTATCGTCTCTGCAGGAGGATTGAACCATTACTAACAATTTCCACCAGAACATCACGAGATACAGGGTCGCAGCACACAGAAAGCTTCCATTTTCAGTGTGTTTCATTAATTTCTTCATTCATTTTCTATTTCTTATTGGATATAAATAACACTATAGAGTACAAAAAATGATATAAATATGTAACTGAAAGTGTTCAGAATGAACAAGTGGCTTTCTCTCCGATTCCTGAAATTGGTTTACACCAACCTTGTCATTCACAATGTAAAATTCTGTTTCAACAAGGGCACAATCTTTCTGCTTATACTTCTCACTTTGAAAACAGAAAAACAAATCCTCCATATGAGAAGGAAGTCAAATAATATCTTTCACAGACTGTTTGTTCAAACAGAAATAGGCAAAAAAATCCATCTGAAACAACCACTTCCCTGTGTTGGAACATAATCATACATACTTTGAAACAGTCAGATAACATAACATTCAAAATTATATCAAATTGAGTTCCTTCTGTTATGGAGGATTCGCTTGAGTTTGACGACGATTCAAATCTTTATAGTTTTCAGCGGGAACGATTTGGATCAATTTTTAGACTAACCTAACCTCACAAACTTGGTAACGATTGTAACTAAACGGTAACGAGTACCCGTGATGCTTTCGCTACAACTCGAGTGAAATATGGCGAATACGATACGTAGCGAATGGTGAAAAATACGGATATAAGCATATTCCTTATTGTCTAAAATCGGGGTACTGGCCACTTACGAGAGATTTTGAAATAAGTGATATAGTTCGACCGCCAGTGGGGCTTCGTATACTTTTCGAGGTCCCCTCAGTAACTTGGTGTTGTATTATGTTTTTTGGGTCGCCGATCACGAATTTTCTGATTACCAGGCCAAAAACCTGTTAGTTAATCAGTTATTAACAGTTTTATTGCAAAAATAGCTGTTTTTTCACTTTTTCTACCACTTACCATCGAAATGGGCAATATCTGGTCACACCAAACAGTATCTCTATTCCGAATTAGTTCATAATGGAAATATCAAATGAACAAATTGTCCGAGTGCATGTCTTAGCGCTGTATATTCCTACTGCGAACGCCTACTCAGCACATTGTTAACATGATTTTTTCAATGTTATTTTCATTTTGATATATACAAATCATTGCTGTAGTAATGACGTATACCCAAAATGATTCTGGCAACTCTTTTGCGAACGACGGAAACAAAAAGATATACAAGAGAACCCTTTCGATCTACAAGTACATAATTTGGTAGGGCACGATTTACAATTGCAATTTGGTACAAGTTCATCTATGGATGGGTACAATGTTACTATTTTCTTTGGAAGTATATAATCATCTTCTAAAACATAACCAAATTGCAAAGGATTTTGTATTAGGCAATCAGCTTGGATTAAATTAATTTGTTGATGGGTAACGTAGAAGCTCTCAGAATATGCAGTTGAGTCGATTTGCTTCTAGGAGGAAGATCTTCTCTCTCTTCAACTGCATTTCCATAGTGGTTTGTGTTATGTGTGATAGTGTAGCTGATCGAAACTTGTGCAAATATTGTGTTTTTTTCAAAACTTGTACCAGATATTTTTCTGTATTCTCAATGTTATTTTTGATGTCAAGCTCTTCAGCACCTAAAATATGCACAACTAATCGAGTAATTCGTAGACAACAAAAGTTGTATTTTTCCACATTATTGATTCGAATTATACTTCATCTGAAAGACACAAAAAAATCAGGTTTGACTTCCAAAGCACTGAACAGAGGACCTATATTACTTGTGTAATCTGCTACTGTCAAATGGTGTAAAGCTGGAAGTCCTGAACAAAGTTGAATGCCACACTTTTTGTCGGTGTATGAACTGGTATGAACCTTTTCTTAGTAACAGCACCGCCTCGTACTCATAGTTCCTGATATGAAATATTATTACCATTATAATAATACACTTCCAAATCAATACTGAAAAAATAACCTTCAAACCTTTCTCTCATATAGCCAAATAATGTGATAAAAATACTATCACATCGGTGTCTGGTGATAAAACCAATGGTTTCTGCAAAGTTTGAAATACATGGTTGATATATAAGTACTATAGGTACCCTGTCCATTCTGGTGAATCTTGATTCTCTTTCAATTTCAAATTTTATTTATTGAAAATATTTGACAACTATTATAGAAGAATATCATGATGCACCATCGATATTTCTGAAATATCTTATAGGTACTGGTTTCTCGATATGATATAATACTCAAAAATTATTCATATTTGCGATCACATTCGTCTGACAACGAATCTCATCCATTGCAATGCAAACTATTTCTACAAGTTGCCAATTTTTTTTTAAATGAGAATCTCGCCAGTTGAAGAATTGAAAAATAAATGTTATTCAATTTGAGACAAACTAACGAAGGTGACTCAGTGAAAAACAATCAGCTTCTCTAACATATTTTTTCACATTTAATAATAATAATAATAGTTGAAATATCAAAAATGATCATGTTTTCTATGAGCTGGGTATGCGTGAACTTCAAGCACTCGCGGAAGGAATATATTTATAGTGCTCATACGCTTACTTGTGCGAATTGTTCATCAGATATCTTTATAGATCCTGTATATTTAGTTGTGGATAGAGATGTTGTTTTTTATGTAATTTTCCACGTAGAATCGATTGGTGTGGCTTGATTTGGACTATCTTGATGGTAAGTGGTAGAAAAAGTGAAAAAATAGCTATTTTTGTAATAAAATTGTTAGTAACTAATTAACTAACATGTTTTGAGCCTGGTAACCTGAAAATTCCAAGCTACCGAGGGGACCTCGAAAAGTATACGAAACCCCCCTGGCAGTCGGACTAATACGTGGGAATTGTTGTAATTGTGCCACTTTCCTGCATGAGGGTATTGGCAATAAGCCGTGTAGTGACCACTTTTTGTTATTCCAATGTGCTTAGAGGTAATATCGACAAGGGTTGCATTTACTTCCGCATTATACTCATATCCAGACCCTCTTCAGGAGAAACTGTGGTGGCATTTGATTTCTCTCTAATAATATTCGTTGGAGAACACTTCTTTGAGTAAATAACCAATGTCCCGGAAGACATGAATTTATAACATTCTTGTGCACTTCCAACTCTGTTTGAATTTGAAACATATTGGTTTCTCATGCTCAAACAATGTTTCTTCTAGATGAAAATAATCCAACCAACTTCGATTATCTTATTGGTTCGAGGAATAGAGAGAGAAAGGACCCAAAACGGATCCAAGGTTACGGAACAATGACCACAATATGTACTTTTCAATGACGATTCAAGCTAGCCGACGGAGTTGCCCACTATCATAGAATTATCTTTTTTCAGGAATCTAGAACACGATTCTTGAGCCTTTTTGGTGCTCCTCAAGTTTGATTGATTTCTATCAAAGATGATTATGTTTTTTCTGTAGCTAGATTGACATCTTCATGCAATCTTCCCATCCTGAATGGTAAAAATTAATGTTTATCCTGCTGCGTACAAGTAATAAAACTATGACAAATCATTCGGATTTCATTCCTCAAAGATTAACAGCTCTACCTAAAGAATGACTTCTCAGGCACTTCCGCAAACACTTTGCTTGAAGTATATTCTCCATATAAGTTTTTTCCTTCAGATATTCAGGCAGATATATTGTGCTAAACAAAAACTTTATAACACTATTTTTAAAACATGTATTTCCGATATTTTTCAATCCATTGAGATCAAGTGTTGAGTTCCGTAGGGATTCTGCAGATAACGAGGTGGTCGATGATTAAACTCCTTGAACCCAGTTCATTACTTCTGAATTTGAATACCCTGATATTAATTTAGAGGGAGACGAAGAAAGAATGGGATTTGTTGAGGAGCCGATAGCTCAATGTAGAATGTAGATTACCCAGTTTTATTTGGAATTCCTAAATGAACAAGAATTTTGTGAGGCCTTATTGAAATATCATGAGGATGTTGGGTGCCAGGATTGGCATCCAGAATAGAAGCGGCATTTCCTTTCTGGATAACAATACTTATTATTCGAATTGAAAAAAGATTTTGATCTAGGTTCATAAGTATCTGACCAATGCAACTTTCAAATGGAGTGCAAATCATATAAATAAAATGCAATAAATGCTATTTCGAGTGCCTCCATAACAAACAAAGAATCAACAGACCTTGGATCATAAGCAAAATAACTAATATGATCGTGGATAAATGCTTTTATCCTGCGTGTATATCAATCAAATACGAATTCAGCTCCGTTTACCACAACAAAAACTTCTGATCGATCACGTGAAATATTCCTGTTTCCGTTCCCATTCATATTATGTCACGATTTTCCTGTAAAATATATCGGTCTGAGCTTCAGCTACCCTTCGCATATATTTCCAGAATATTTCCAACCCTTACGGATTTCCATCATTTATTCAAGTGAGAGAATACATCTTTTCTCGTGTGAAAAACGGGTCCTGCTGATACCAGTACATTTTTTTATTTGCCCATTTGTGTGAGCTCAAGCTGACATCCTGAGTAGTTTCAATCGTCGGTTGGGACAAACTGAAAAATCAGCTGTAGCTGAACAAGCCCTTCTCGATGATCACCATATTCATTTGATAAGACCTCAATCCTCTCAACAAAAACACATTATTCCACTCGCTTATACCGTGGGGCAATTGAGATATATAAGCATAAGGATTACTTCAATATGTACAATATGTAAAAAGAGGGAGTGACCTCAAACAAAATTTGGCATCCGTTTCTAAAGACATTGACGACAAAGCCAGACAGAAGTACAGAATCCGACGTACGACAGAACAAGGTCCGACCACAAGATATTAACGAACAAGCACCTCCAGATTTGCCTTTAGTCATAGTTAGCCTACATTCTTCCATTAGACATTCTGAGATTTCAGAAGTAAAGCTATGATTTCTCAAATTGACAATAATGTTACGATCTATCCTTGGGTTCGTCGATTAAAACACCAAACAACACTAAACTTCTTTCATTATAACTCTCTATCACAATACAATACAACACAATCACTTAAATCGCTCCGATAACTTTCCGATGCTCGGTACTAAAACTCTCTGTACTAAAAATTCAACACGTCGACTACTTGCACTTAGCAATAACAAAACTCTCTCCACTTGGCTCTACTAAACTCGCTCCACTTAGCTCTGAATACAAACTTCCGAATAACTAACTCTCCGAATGAAAACTTGTCTATCCCGATGCTCATATACCTGCGTACTTATCGAGAATCCTCTAGAGAAGCCCCGATGACGTGTCTCGAATTCTCCAGGCGGCAATCCGCAGTTCTTAGAAAATGACGACGCGATCCCTCATCTGCGTTTACGATCTCGTCAGGGCCGACGCTAGGAGAGCGCTAGTTAATTCATAACAATAAGATCGAATGCCTTTATTTTTCAGGTTTCACCAAGATTAACTCAAAAGATCGCAGTATTGCCAGCAAAACTGAAGAAGTTGTTTGCGATGTGAGTATCAGATATATAATGAAAATAGGCCCCAGAACAGATCTTTGCGGCACTCCTTCTGTATAATTTCTGGGAGTTTCGTGGGATTCAACCCCGACTTTGATCTTTCAAGTGAAACGATGGTATATAAAATAACAGATGGCTGCAAAAAAATCAAGCATAAGGAGGATGAGATTCATACCTACAGAGAATACATGACTGAAGTAAAACGAAATCAGCATTCTGCTGCTTCAAGACTGTGGGCTTGAAGCCGTGGCGGACGTAGAAAAAAATGTCGTTGTTTTGTCGTATGGAATCCTTCATGATTCTCCAACCCAATATGTTTCAGTAAAATTCTGATTCCGAACCTATAGCAAGTACTCAGCATAAAATATAAAACGGCATTCAAACAAACACGATTTTATATTCTTGGCATCCGATCAACATCATTGTACAATCAGAAATTCAACTCAAACATAACTATTGAAACAAAATGTTACACCATCAACATAGTATATACATGAAAAGGAAAAACATCATCACAATTACTGCCTTCAGCGAATAAATTCACCATTCTACTACTTTCCAAGTAAATATGAGTTCTCGCACGGATTGAAACTCTGGCAAAACTTCCAGAATAAAACGGGAACAAGTTACGTACTCGAAGAAGCAAAAAATTTCGAACGATAAAAATGTATTCAAAAGTTTGAAAAGTTTAGGTCATGTTCCTTGACTCTAGGAAAGTATGATTTTCCACTATAAAATGTTCGGATATTATGATATATCAGGTGGTATAGTGTTTTGAGTCTTGAGGTTGAAACAGATACTTCATGTAAATACAGAATTGGCATTTCTTTAGTTTAATAGTAATTTTGATGCACAACTTTTCACCGAATGCTTTGCATCCGTCACATAAAAACATTGCTTGAAGTACAAAAATCATTATTTCATTGTGTTTTAAATTATACAAATTACTTACTACTTCCACGAATTGTTGCGAAAAAATGTAGTGCAAATCAACTGTTGAATGTTTTTTTCATATACAGATTCAGACGGAAGGAAAGCCCTGTAATGTTCAAAGAACACCGCGTGAATCAAGGAACAGGAGATACGAATCAATATTCACTTTGAATTTTTGGAGTTTGTAAGCCCCAGAAAAAACATCTCCAGGCAAGTTCATCTTTTCTATTAAAAAAAAAAACTGAGCAAGAGAGGTCTACAAGCTAACAACAAAGGGGTGGAAATTCTGTATTCGTTGGGTCATCCTCGTAGATACTGCCAATAGTACCTGTAGTAATTCTGTTGAGTTCTATAAAACATTCACGTAAATGATAGAGTGCTCGTAATAGTTATTTATGTAATAAGGATCATAAAGACGATCATTATGGTACAAGTCGTGAATGTTATCGAGCGAGGCGTAGCCGAGTCCGATAACACGGCGTGTGCCATAATGATTGTTTATGGTTCGTATTACATACAAAATTTTATCTGATGGCATTTATATCAATACATTTGAATGAACTTTCTGATCAAACCATTACATGTTTTCCTTATAGAATTTCATTATGGTACTTAGTACCATAATGAGCTACCTTATGTCATCAAAATTGAGTGACATTACGTTGTCATTATGACATGCCATCAGATAAAGAAATAAACGTGATGTGTGGAGAAAATCAGAGCAGGATTTGGAACTACTGAAAAGAGTTATATGTCGTTTTCATTGAATTCAATCACAAAATCCACATTTTCAGATCGACTCCTTTGCTTTTTTGGGTTGGAGAAAGGCACAAACAATACCAACATACACTGGCTTTACATACGCATGTATGACTGGCTACGTTCATAAGAGAATGATAAACCAAACTTTCGGGATTTTCATGCACTTCATCTCTGAGATCATATTCTTCTAGATACCACTCAAATGACTTCTCTTCAATGTTTTTCAAGGACTATCAGCCTTTGATACATTGTTATCAAATATATCCATATCTGAACTGTACAGATTGACCAAAGTATAACATGCGCTGCTAACGAAAGTATTAATACTATTTCAATTTCAATTTCAATTTCAATTTTATTGAATCCTTTTACTACTACAAAAAATAGATTGGACGAGTCACAAAATGTCAAAATTACTTATATACCTACGTATAAAGTACCTACAAGCATATAAAATACAAGAAATAAATATACGAAAAAAGAAACATAAATAAATATAAAATATTCAAAAAATGAACAATTTGTTCAGGCCAGTCTCAACTCACCTACACTGTAGGTTGACGGACTAACACCCATTAGAAAACAACTACTCCCCTGGCTAATACCACGAAGGGCATTGAATTACATCCAACAGGTGTCAGTGCGGGATTCTTCACAGAAGAAATTCCGCATATGCTCCTGGCGATACAACTACCAGAATTGATTTCCAATTACTGGGAGGGGACACACTTGCAGACCGGTTTCGGGCTGTTTGGCTCCTCATCAGTGCAAGCCAGTGCCATCATCAACATAAGTCGATGACTTCCCACAATTAAAAATCATACTCGAGCAGAGTATCTTCCCTAGAACTAGGCTGATACAAACAACTAGCAAAATTGCCGTTGCTGCGCCATCTGCCCGTAGACTAGGTACTAACCAAGAGCATATCCGCATGGTCCCAATTCCTTGTTCAAGGAAAATCAGAATAAAACAAATATTCATTGGGATGCTTGAAGACTGGCTTTAAATCAAATATTCAAAAAATGAACAATTTGTTCAGGCCAGCCTCAACTCACCTACACTGTAGGTTGACGGACTAACACCCATTAGAAAACAACTACTCCCCTGGCTAATACCACGAAGGGCATTGAATTACATCCAACAGGTGTCAGTGCGGGATTCTTCACAGAAGAAATTCCGCATATGCTCCCGTCAACCTACAGTGTAGGTGAGTTGAGGCTGGCCTGAACAAATTGTTCATTTTTTGAATATTTGATTTAAAGCCAGTCTTCAAGCATCCCAATGAATATTTGTTTTATTCTGATTTTCCTTGAACAAGGAATTGGGACCATGCGGATATGCTCTTGGTTAGGACCTAGTCTACGGGCAGATGGCGCAGCAACGGCAATTTTGCTAGTTGTTTGTATCAGCCTAGTTCTAGGGAAGATACTCTGCTCGAGTATGATTTTTAATTGTGGGAAGTCATCGACTTATGTTGATGATGGCACTGGCTTGCACTGATGAGGAGCCAAATAGCCCGAAACCGGTCTGCAAGTGTGTCCCCTCCCAGTAATTGGAAATCAATTCTGGTAGTTGTATCGCCAGGAGCATATGCGGAATTTCTTCTGTGAAGAATCCCGCACTGACACCTGTTGGATGTAATTCAATGCCCTTCGTGGTATTAGCCAGGGGAGTAGTTGTTTTCTAATGGGTGTTAGTCCGTCAACCTACAGTGTAGGTGAGTTGAGGCTGGCCTGAACAAATTGTTCATTTTTTGAATATTTGATTTGAAGCCAGTCTTCAAGCATCCCAATGAATATTTGTTTTATAAATAAATATATAAAATAATTATGAATGATTGTGATAATTATTATTATCTCAATGTCGCTACAGAACAAAAGGAGATTAACAAAACAAGGTGACGGACTGATAAATCGTTGAGATGCAAAAGGCTTGAGAAACAAACCAAACATCTCACTTATATAAGAGACAAATTTCAGTGTGTACCACAATGTCAGTTGGGATGATTGGAAAGATATAGATCAAACTCACTCAAGTCATAAAAGCAGTTATCCAATAGTAACTTTTTCAACCGTTTTTTGAAGATATTATATGTAGCACTATTTTTAATGTAATCGGGGAGTTTGTTGAAGTACCAAATTCCAGCACATAAGGGCGATTATTTATGAAATGCATGATAAGTTTTCGGGATGACCAGATCATTTTTATGTCTTGTGTTATGTTCATGTATATCACAATTTTTGTCAAAATTGTCTTTTTTCTTGTAAATGTATTGTAACAGTTTCAGTATGTAGATACTAGTAACAGTTAAAATCTTTTTTTCTTTGAATACCTCGCGACGCGATTTCTGGAAAGGTAAACTGAAGACGAGTCGTAGAATTCGTTTTTGTAATATGAAAACTCTCTGAATGTCTGGAGCTTGTCCCCATAGAATAATACTATAAGAAATAGCAGAATATGCGTAGGAATATTCAGTACTAGAATGTGACAGCCTAATTAATACAACTCTGTGCGTTCTTCAATATCACAGCCAGCCAATCGAAACGCGAAAACTAACTGTCCAAGTGTTGATCATGCTAGCTGCATTGTTTACTCGCACTCTATCTCTACCGTGAATAGACTATAGTTATTTTAATCCACCAAGCCTCTTGCTCTTTTATCTCACGCCTCAGGCCCGAACATCATAACCGGGAATGTGCTAGAGATCCCCGTCAAACTCGTGAAATCCACGGGATAACAACTGAACTTCGCCATCCAGAGAATCTAGGTCGGCGTTGTCAGACGCTGCCCACGCAAATTGCCGGCCTTTATTACTCGGCCATGTATGATTACGCGTTAACGTTTGGTGTACAGAAATTCATGGGAAAGGAATGACTATGATGCGTTTCTATCTTGTTGACTACTTGTAGGAAATGCTCGGGAATATGTCACAGCTAGTAGATGATTGGATTTGAGGATTAGATTAGGTGAAAATCGGCTTTCTCGATAATGTTTGGTGCATTCAGTGGGGAGGTTTCATAATTTTTCAAAATGCCCTGCTGCGACCACTTCTACCTGAAAAATCATAAGTCCAACTTCTCGATCTTACGCATTCTTGATTTTGAACAATTTTAACTAGAGAAATCCCTTCGAGAGATTGCCAACAGAGGCGCACTTTATGAACCTAGTAACGTAAAGTCTCATTTCCTGCACAACCGTCGGCAATTTGTAGGTCTTTTTTTTATTTATGTATTCATTTAACGTCGGCCAATTTCCGCTACCAAGGCCAATCACCGACGCCGGTAAGAACATTTCCCCCAACCGGAAATTTCGCCAAACCCTCTGGTATTCCAACTCGAGGTAGGGATCTTCAACGAGCCCAACATCCATGGACTCGGGACCGCCGGCTTTACGTCCCCTCCGAAGGATGGCATATCCTCAATATATCTTGTGCTTATTGATATATTGCCTGCGAGCTATGATAATAACCGCGCTCGGCGTTGCTTTACTTCAGATATCGAATGACTGTCAGTCAACCTGATGAGCTGGGCCGTGCCCCAAATTTGTAGGTCAAACGCCCATGATTTGAATCATTGTTTTTGCATCATTTTTCACTATAGTCACATAGCAACATAATAATAATTGTCACCAACGCTGAAAAAATATGTTTAACTGGGGAATACTGGAAAACAATCAATAATCACAATTACTTCTACCCAAGTGAGTTAAGAAAGGGTCGTTCAACACTGAGAGATATTTCACTTGCAGTAATTACTTGATATATTATGAAGATGGAATTTTTCCCTTGTGGAAGCCTCTAACCTGTGCTTCAATTCCACGACTCCGGAAAGCACTTCAGCCTCTAGGGCTTAATGCGCTTTGCTTCCCTTTACTTTATATCACCCATTCCAAAAACCTTGTCCCCTGCATAAATTTGTGCAGGTTCATTGATGGGTGTTTGTCATATTCTTAGGGAACCGACTTTGGTTCTCCATATATTTCTGGCCTTCTATGATCCAGAGCCTCGCATTCGCAGAGTATGTATCGAGCTGTCTCTGCCCCTTTGTCACACTGTCTGCAGCTAAGGTCGCCATTGCAGAGCCCTATCTCATTCAGGTGGACAGTGTCCAGTCAGCAGCCCTGTTATAACCCCTATCTGATTCCTGTTACACTGGTCTTTTTTCATGACGGTTCTTTTGTGGAAGTTCTCCAATGAGCGCTACAGGATTTGTTCTCACCCAATTCCTTATCTGATTCCGGGCAGTTGTTTTGGGTACCACCACTGCTGGCTCGGGTCCAGTGTGTGGTGTTGATGATCCTTGTCTTGCAGCTCATCGGCTCTTTCAATGCCTGCGATACCTGAGTGACCTGGGAACCATTGTAGAGTTAGTCTATTATTGTCTGCCAGATGTTTCAGTTCCTCGCGGCATTCCCCTACCAGTCTAGATGTCATTCTGGGATTTTTCAGTGCCCTGAGTGAAGCTTGGCTGTCCGCAAAAATATTGATTCTCCCATGTAGTTGGGACCTCAGATTGATTGTTCTCGCATATTGGAGTATAGCATAAGTTTCTGCTGAAAAACAGATATATGTGTTGACCTGGAGATGGAACTGAGATTCTGCACTGATATACCACAAACAATGTAAAATACTTCATCATGAAAGTAACTAGAGGTTAAACATTCATTCAGCAATAGCAAAAGTAACGATAAAAACGTGGAAATTACATCAGGGTATGAAATGAACAGAACTTTATGGAAAATAATTAAATATTTAGTTTATTACAACTATTAAATTGTCAAATTTATCTATGAGGGGTTAGCTCTATGTAACGTAGCCTGTCTACAAGGATTTTGTGTACTGATATTCTGTTGGTGAACGAAAAATCCTGCCAGAGTTCAGCCAATGATACCGTCAGTATCGAAATTCTGTCGTGAACTGTCGCTCGATTGGAATTGCAGCTTTGAAACAAAAAACGCATTCGCATCTTCAATTGCAGTAACGTAAGATACGAATATGAGTGGTATGAAAACATAGAGAGCCCGTAACCAGTCTACATTATTTGTGCTTGTCCCAATTATTGAAAATTTATTCCGCCAGTTGTATCGCCAAGAGCATTTGCAGGAATTTTTTCTGTGAAGAATGCTGCACTAACACCTGTGAGATGTAACCCAACGCCCTTCATAGTGTTGGTCAGGAAAGTAGTTGTTATATGATAGGTGTTGGTCCCGCAGCGATCGAAATGGGTTGGTACTTAATCTAGAAAACTATTTCTCCAATTCTCGTAAGGCGGCAGCAGAACAAAGGACTATTGACATAAAAAAAGAACATAGAAATCTATCAATGAACTCATTTGGACACACACCATTTTTTGGAACATTCATCGACTGTAATCTGGATTTCATGAAACACGTAGAGCATGTTTGCAAAAAATTAAAGGAAACAAACTTTGTGCTGCATTTCCTGAAAAATGACAAGTCGACAAAATCCTTGATGGAAATTACTATTTTCACTCAACTCAAACATCATCGTCTGGGCCCAAGCATCAGATTGCTCTCGAATGTTTACCATGCAAAAACGCATCCTTACACTTATATCTGATATGGGCTACAGAGACAGTGGTCGTAACAAAAATAATAAGATTTTTTTTGGATGCAGATTCACACGAAGGGAAAGCCCTGTAATATTCAATGAACACAGGGACAGGAGATACGAATCAACATTCACATTGATTTTTTTGAGTTTGTAAGCCTCAGAAAAAACCTCTTACTGCAAGGCGTTCCAAGATTCAGCTGTTCTATTGAAAAAGGATCCCTGAGCAAGAGAGGTTCGACAGGTCCCCAAATTCACAACGAAGGGGTGGGAATTCTATACTCGTTGAGTCATCCGGGTAGATATTGCCAAGGGTGGAACGATTGAAGAGCACCGACCGATGTTCCAATAAAGTGAGCGGATATGTAAGAGAAGAATCACCAACAAGACGTTTTGTTTTTTTCTGAATAGAATCGAGAAGCCTCAATGAATGTTTTGGTGCCGAACTCCACACATGAGAACTATATACCAAGAGAGGTCGTATTTGAGCCTTGTAGATCATTAGAAGATGACGAGAAGTGAAGTATTTCTTCGCACGAAATAGAAATACAAGTTTCTGGGAAGGACCTTTGGCGATCGATCTCTCATGGTTGTCCCATGAGAGTTTATTACTGATCGTAATTCCTAGCATCGAGATAAGTGACTTAGTAGGAATAGTTACTCCTGACATTTGGATACTAGATGGTAATAGATCGACTTTCCTTGAGAAGAAACATGCCTGGGTTTTCCTAGCATTAAATTCCACACAAAGTTCATGTCATCCCATTCTATTATTTCCACCAAGTCATCGTTAATTTTATTGTCGTGAATGTTTCGTTGAATTTTGATTTATCTAGCTGGTATGGGGACTCTGGAAGAGAAACTAGTATGAAGAGTACTGTCGTCCGCAAAACTATGTACTGAATAAGATGTTTTCTCGAGCAAATAATTTATATGAAGCAGAAACGAAGTGGGCGCCAGAACTGAACCCTGTGGAATACCTGCTTTCATTGGGAGAATATCAGATGATACTCCATCAACAACCACATACAGAGACCGATCAGACAAGAAATTCTTCAACAGAGCACACAACTGAGGACGCAAACCATATGACGGCAGTTTAGAAAGGAGACCCCGATGCCAAAATCGATCAAACGCTTTCGAAATCGAGTGCAACAGCAATCGTTCTTCGAATTTTTCGATTGAATGCTGCCAATCATGAGATACATTAGACAATAAGTCACTGGTTGATCTTTGATAGTGAAATTCGTATTGTCGATCAATAATTATTGCTGATTTTTCTAGATATTTGATAAGCTTCATCGTATATATTTATCCGTTATTTTTCTAATATCAACTCACGACGTGAACTAACATACCCTATTTATATTTATATGACATAAAAAGGTGAATGAAAATTATTACTATTATTATTATTATTAATGGCCTGAAGGAATTGTTCACATAGAAAGTATATGGACCACTACATACCTGTCTGTGAATTCGGTAGTGACTCCAGTATAAAACTCCAATTTCACAGCCCTTCCTCCAAACTGTTGAAACGCCGAGCAACAAGCGACGTTTCGCGTCCTCCGGCCGTCCGTCCACCTTCCCTTCGGTCGATCCATACTTCCGAAGGTCTAAGGGCGTACGAGCGAGCGACACGCCGCGCCAACGTCGGCGCCGTGGTCGATACTCGCCCGACGACGCTCAGTGACGAGACGGAAGCTCCGCCGAGAGCTGCACGAGAGCTCACGCGTCCTTCTTCGTCGTCGCCGCCGTCGGAGATAATGTGCCAACGATTCCGTGGACTTTTCGAACGAGTGAAGTTCTTTGGTGTGTATTGAGGAAGGACGCTAAGATCGAAACGTAAGTTTTTCGTCCCGTGGATACCATCCAAGTGGTTCTCTTTTCTCTGTGTCTCATTTCACGACAATGTTCTATTTAGGTCTCATTCATGTCACAAAAGGAATTCGATGATATTCTTTAGAAGTCATTCAAGAAGGAAGATCTGAAACGTCCGTTTTTCATGTGGTTACAGAAATACTTTTTCCCATATCCCTATTTTGCAGTATACCCAAACCTTCCGGCAATGTTCTATTCAGGTCGCAATCGGATCACAGGAGGTAATCAATATCTTCCAGTATTAGACAACTCATTTCATGTTGATAAAATTTCTGAGTGATGATTATAATGAAAAGGGGGATTAATTATCAAACCGCACTTTTTGAATTCTCCGGTGTGAACTAAGGAAGGCCGCTCTGAATCTAAAAGTAGGTTTATGTCTATAGTGGTGATGATAATAGTTCGGTTGCCATTTTTCTGTGTCTCCTTTTGCAGTGAACCCAAACTCCCGGCAATGTTTTATGTAGGCCGCTTTCGGGTCACAAAGGAATTCTACATTTTTCATTGCTACAGACAACTTATTTCGTGTTCGAGGAATCTCTGAATAATCAAAATAATAAAATGGGGTCCTCAACGAATATCAACCAAACTTCATGAGTGTAATTCTCCTGTGTGTAATGAGTCATCGAATCAAAACGTGGGTTTCTGTCTGTGATTCCATTTCCCATTCCGCAGTGAACACATACCTCCCAACAATGTTCTATACATGTCAAATTCAGGTCACAACAAAACTAATAAAATTCAGTATTATAGAAGATTCATTTCATGTTCGTAGCATTTATGAATGATAAAAATAATAATAACGGGGAATTCTTTCCTGTCAGGCACAAATATTGGTCATACATATAAAATGAGTGTCGTGAAATTCCAATTCATATTCTTCCAACAGAACACGTTGATGTCTCAGACATATCTCAGTGAAACGAGCAAAAGTTTAATAAACGTTATGAGATGAAATCGTGTTACATATCAGGCGTTTATCAATACTAACTATGAGAAAATAGCATTTCCTTACAGTAAGGAAATCTTGACTCCTTCTTCAAGAAATTTTGTCTGGAATGTCAAGATGAGCAGAAAAAATATTTCTTCTAACACAGAGTCCGTTTTTGAACTGATTTTTCCCAGATCAATTCCATGGAGAAAATATTTATCCGAGTTATACTTTCACTTTATATGATAACTTTTTGTTGATATTTGTATATCTGGTATAGAGAGAGTTCAAAATAAATTTTTAAGATATATCTCACTCAAACTAAATATGCCACTAAATATGCATTCTCAAATTGAAATTCGCACTCAAGCCGATCTTCAAATGCTTAGTACTCGTAGAGTACAAGCAGATTTAATTTTCCTCCATAAAATACTAAATTCAAAAATGATTTGTCCACAGATTCTTTCGCAAATGAATCTTCATGTTCCTCCCAGACATACTCGTAACAAGCAAGTATTCGCAATTGAATTCCATAGATGCAATTATGGCAAGCATTCTCCTTTGTGTCGTATTATTTCAAACGGGAATGTAATCGATTTGGGTTATTTTCATTTGTCAGAAGTGAGTTTCAGGAATGAATTAAGGGCTAATGTCTTGAACTAACACTTACATTTTTACTTATAACAGAAGTTAAACACATTATTCGTTTTCAAGTCCAATAAGTACTTTTAGGTTTTGTTTTAAGTTTAAGTACACATGTGTTAACCTAGGAAACTTGTCCAATCTTTTATATCGACTGAGGTTACCTGTCAATAAATAAAAAAAAGGGAATCTTAGAAAAGTACTTCCTTGTCTGTTTGTACAGAGATATAGGAAGATATCTACAAAGAGGAATGTGAGGTTATTTGTGGTTGTAATAATAATAATGATTATTGAATCCTTGTCCATCCTTGCTGAATTTCCATCTGTCAATATTTTCCAGTAAATACGGAAATTCTCTGCTATGTTCTATTCAAGTCCAATTGAGGATACAAGTGGAAGTCAATGTCAACCTCTTTACCCCATGTATAAGAAATAATTGTCGGATTTGATTAACTTCGAAGATCTTTCTTTTTCTTACCAATAAATAAAGTCTATCAAGGGAAGGACACCAGAAATATTGTATAACATACAATAACAATACATAAGAGTGCACTCAACAGGCAGAATCTTGTGCGGACAGGGGCTCCTAATGATTTTGTGTGGCTGCGGAGTTTCTCACTAATTTTTTGACAGTGTATTTCTTGTTCAAACTACAGAAAAATCCAGAAAAATCTACAGTGATACCGACTCAGCTGGTCTATCCAATCAACAAACCTCAATTACCAGGGTTGGGAATGTCTGTTAGGGCTGGGGATCGAACCCAAGTGAACTGGCAGTGAGTGATTTGAATCCAAAAATAATTGGGCGCCATGGTCCTCACGACCACCAACCGTTCGTCACAAAACGTCACGCTTATGAAAAATAGCTTGTTCGAGATCGTTGAAACCCTCTATGTGAAAAAAACGTCGAGAATTGAATTCATCAGTTACATTACATATACTCCACATGTTATTTCACATCCCACTCGACTGGCACTCGTATAAAAGATTTCATTAACTCTCTTCACATGCAGGAACCGTTAAAATGAAACTGCCGCTCTCACAAAAGATTCATTCTCTTATTGATTCGGGCGTCGCAGCCTATTTTCCATTGAAAATTTTTCCGTCGGATGTAATTATAGAACGTCACGTCAACCGAATGTTTCCTGTTAATTATTTTCCTTGATAGACAGGCATGTCGGTGACGTGATTTCATGGAAAATGTCAGCTGTCATTCGAATTTCTCCTTTCTCCTGATTAATCCTGATTTGATATTGTTTGATTAAATAATTTAATACACTTTTATTTCCCAAGAGGTATTCTTGTAAACCAACCTTCTGTTTTCAGCTATGAAAATCATTATTGAGTTCATCTTAATGTAGTCGCTGTCAAGGTTATAATGTAATCAGTAACCCATTTCGAGCACATACGGTTCATCCCAACAAATTCCTTCTTAATTGTTCATAATAGGAAGGAAGTATAGAGTTCTATATTTTATTTTTCATATGCAATGCATTCTATAGCTTTATTCTAATGTAAGTTTCGTACCAAACCTCATTTCCATAATTTGTACCGTTTTAGCAGAAACACGTTTAAGTTAGTAAGAAGTTTTTGCAAAGAAAAACAACGTATTTCAGTTGCAACATCAACCGGTTTGAAAACTTGAGAAAGTTAATGAACGCCTACGGGAAAAAGCATCAATTATTATGGATGAACCATTATAAATATACAACATTTTACGTATAGCTATGTGACCGTTTGCAGATCTCCCCATTTTCACCGAAAAAGGGTGAAGGTTAAACAATCTATAATCAATTCTAGAGCAACAGTTTGAACCTTCACAATCAAATTTATCTCAAAATAGAAAATGAAAAAAAAAGGACCTTCAACTCAGTTTATTGTATAATCTGCTAGTATACGAATGTGTGCCCTGAAATATGAGATGATGTTGAAAATGTCGCAGTTCGAACCAAATTCTTTTTCAAGTTTTTTTTATATACAGATTCATACGAAAGGAAACTCCTGTAATGTTCCAAAAATACCGCGCAAATCAAAAGACGGGGAATATGAATTATCATTCACTTTGAATTTTTGGAGTTTGTAAGCCTCAGGAAAAACCTCTCTCAGCAAGGGTTTCAAAGTTTTGCTGTTCTATTGAAAAACTATCCTTCAGCAAGAGTGGTTCGACAGGTCTTCAAGCCAATAGCATAGGGGTGGGAATTCTGTACTAGTCGGTCATCCGTGTAGATAATACTACTGATTCAGAAGAGCAGTGGCTGTGAAAATATCTATAGAAGAGATATAGGTCTCCGACCTTCCTTCGATGATCCAACGAAGTTAGCGAGTCTGTGATTGAAGAATCGCCAACAAGACGGGTTGCCTCTATATGGATAGAATCAAGAAGCTCCTATGAATATTGTCGTGTAGAGCCCCAAATATGAGAACTATATTGCAAGACAGGCCGTATTTGTGCTTCTTAGATCATTAGAAACTGACGAGATGTGAAGTTCTAAAAAAAACATTCCTAGGTTATCCGAGCATTAAATTCCACCAAGTTGATGGTACCTCATTCTATTATTTCCACCAAGTAATCGTTAATTCTATTGACGTTGTGCTTCCACGAATTTTTGTTTCTCGTGCTGCTATGAGGACTCTGGAAGAGTACTGTGGTCCGCAAAGCTATGCATTGAACGAGATGTTTTCCCCAGCAAATCATTGATATGATTCAGAAACAAAGTGGGCGCCAGAACTGAACCCTGTGGAACACCTGCATTCATTGAGAGAATATCAGGCGTTGTTAAATAGAATGTTGCTTCAAATTCATCATTCAGCTAGAGTAAAATGGCACTGCGATAGTTCAACTGAGACCAATTAATCATGTTAACGTTTATCCAAACAATTGAGACTATCAATTTCACAGTGTTTTTTGAGGGGAATTATATTGAAGCAAGTACAGATTGTTAATTGAGTACCTGGCCGAATTCGAAAGGTGATTCTTTGAGTAATTTCAGGATGCTCCTTCTCAAGATACAAGGTGTCAACATTTCTAAAATGAATTGTTTTTTTTTCTAGATAACTTAATAACCCTTCAGCCGATTTCGTTGAAATTGGGCAGTGGGATTTAGGTTAATTAGAGGCGAATTTAGTCGTATATTGAATTCATGACGTCCAGTGGTTTCCGGAAAGCAGCTCAGCTGATGTTGGTCAAAAATTATCCACCACCACATTTTCTGCGATTTGTTTTCCGCATAAAGCACCTAAAACTGCAACTTCTCCATTCCGAGCATTTTTTTCGTATCTTGCTTTGTTTTTGAGGAAAAAAATCACTTAATTGTGTCCTTGAGAGAACAACACAAATATTCATGGGGATGCTTTAAGACTGGCTTTAAATCAAATATTCTGAAATTCCAGAATTGATTACAATTCTGGTAGTTGTATCGCCAAGAGCATATGTGGAATTTCTTCTGTGAAGAATTCCGCACTAACACCTGTTGGATGTAATCCAATGCCCTTCGTGGTATTAGCCAGGGGAGTAGTTGTTTTCTAATAGGTGTTAGTCCGTCAACCTACAGTGTAGGTGAGTTGAGGCTGGCCTGAACAAATTGTTCATTTTTAGAATACTTGAGAGAACAGATTAAAAAGGTTCAAACCACCAAACCATCAGTTTGGTGCAGATGGTGTAAACCTCCAAGGAGCAACGTCATCTGCTGAGTGAAGACCAAAGCAGATGGCGTTGCTTGCTCCTTGGTGTTTCACACCATCTGCACCAGTTTCAGAGATTCACTTCGTAAGGAGTAGATAGCTCGAAATGTTTGTGTTCACAGTCCAGCCAAGTATCACTGATGAGACCCCAAACACGGAAATTCTGATTACCAAACCATCAACAACTGGAGTGTTCTTATTTTCTTACATATCATATCATAGTCTATTCTAGCTTCAGAAATTGTTGTCGAAAGTAATAATGAAAAAAATAATTATAGAACATATTCTTATGGTTGTTCATTGACATGTAATAACGCGTTTTTCATACACGATTGAACAGTTAAAATCACAGGAAAGGAATATTATCAGTCACTTGCCACAACGTGATAATGTTAGTTTGCATCTTCAATTCCTTTAAGTTTTTTTTTCATATCGATATCATTTAGAAAACAATTTCCATTATGTTGTCCCAGGGACACGCCATAAAGTGATTTCTATTTTTTTTTCTCAGAAACAAAGCGTGATTCTAAAAACATGCTGATAATAAAAAAAGCAATTTCAGTTGCTTGGGGGCCGTTCTGAAAATACGTTCGCATACAAGCGGGGGGAAGGGGTCTGGCTGAGTGTGACAAGATGTGACAAGGGGGGACGGGGGGTATACGGCAACGTGACGTTCGCCGTTTATTATTTTTTGACATGAGCACTAGAAGCCAGCGTGACCACTTTTGGTAGAAATCCACTTTTTTAGTAGATTTCTGATGAAAATTGAAAAATT
The DNA here is from genome assembly GCA_032362365.1 of Zygogramma bicolorata. Classification (NCBI taxonomy): domain Eukaryota; kingdom Metazoa; phylum Arthropoda; class Insecta; order Coleoptera; family Chrysomelidae; genus Zygogramma; species Zygogramma bicolorata. Next base: position 279,579 of record JAVJAQ010005556.1, on the reverse strand, counting down.
TTTATATGTGCGACATCTAACAAATTCCTAAGCTCGTCAGATTTTTTAATCAAATCTATAGTGACTCCATCTCTGCGAATGAATTTTCAATTGAGAATGGGAATTAATCTTGTTACAGTACACTATATTTCACTATACAAATGAAACAAAATGAAGCGATTTTTTACTGTTTCATTGTGTTATTGAGCTTCGAATCTTCTGATTATGTAATTAGAGAATCCTTGGACTTCTGAATAATAGAAATATTATTTATTATTCATATGTTCGTTATGAAAGATATTCATTAATTAATTCAAATTTTATTATGATAAATAAATATTTTTAATTATCAGAATTTGTGTACTATCAGTTAGAATTTATCATACTCAGCAGGGGAGGTCTTAGTTTTTGTGACGAAATATTTCTAGGGGGGTTCACAAAAAGTGTGACACAGCGTGACGATGGGGGGGAGGGAGTCAAAAAAGCTGATTTTAGTGTGACGTATTTTATGAACGGCCCCTTAGTACGAGAAAACAATGAAAATATAAAGAAATATTGGTTGAGGTGCCTTCCCGGTAAATCAGCCCCTCACTTCTCTAGAGTAACACAGACAAATTTTAATAAATTATGCTGAAGGTTTTTTGCAACATTCAGGAAAACTATTTCTTTTACAATTGTTGACACCTTGTATCTTGGAAACAAAGCATTATCGGACCTAAGTTCATATGAACTCTTCGTCTTAGAATTACTCGAAGGATCAGCCCTTGTAAAGTAATAGGCTGACCAATGATTTGGTCAAATATTTGATGAGTCAATAATGTTGTACAGCTCTTCATTTTGGATAAATACCTATTGTCGAATGACATTTCTGGTCACCTGAAAACCTGAAAGAATGTAAATGCAATGCTGATATTTGTATATAGACTGTGATCAGCTTCATTTAAAAATAAATATTGGGCTTTTGACACTCAAATTTCCCTATGAGGTGTGGCGCGAGTTCATGTTCATTTTGAGAAAGGGGGCAGGAAGTTCCAACGATTGTTGTAGACCGAAGGTAGTACCTTTTATGATAAGTGTTTACTCTTACAACCAAAATCTCCGATTTTCACAAAACAAGAAATTTGAATCATGAAACAGCCTGTATTGGATTCGTTTTCTCTCTCCTGTCATGTGCTCAGAAATTCCAACCAAGTCATAAAAAAACTTCAAAGGAAAGTTCTACAGCTCATTATCATCGACAAAATTCTCCAGTCATCAAGTATTCCCAGCCATTCATCAGGACGAAATCGATATCCTGACGAACGCGAGCGATCTAATGAACAATCATTTACTTCCTTTACAATGAGATTCAAAGCTGGAAGTTTTCTTATTCCAAGGATGGTCATTAACTGGATGACTGAACGAATTGACCTATTTTTCACGGAAATGTCGACTAATACCTCCCATTACAATTTTGAAGTTAACATCAGAATTTACGGTTATGTGTCAAGGTGATAAAATGGTTATCACTAACAAAGAGTACCCCAACTAGCAAAAGACGAAAAAGAGCATTTTCGGAATATAAATGTTTAGTGCGCATGCGCAAAACAAGTAGTATTTCTGTTAATGTAAATATATGCTTCCTTTCTCAAGAATGTATTGCAGAGTTGCCGATTCTTGATTGATTAAGATCACAATCTGTCATTGACAGATTCAATATTCGATATTTTGTTTACCAATTGATAATTGTAGCCATTTTAATCGAATTCTTAGCACTTTTGATGTAGTTTCAGGAAAACTGATCGAAACAATGAATGCATAACTTCAAAAAAATATTTGCGTCTGAATCTATTTACTGTGTGTTCCAATTCAGAGACTTGGATAAATGAAAAAAACAAGATTTTGTATCAAAGTGAAAGTTTTCTGATGAAATATTAGTGAATTTGAATAGAAGTTACACCTACAAAATTCATTAGTTGAATTTTAACAATAATTCAGTCCATCAAAAATATACTGAGTATCATAACGAAAACGGATGTTAATCAACAATGATATTTTTCTTAGTGTAGTGCAGTTTTGTACAAATTTGAATCACTACCTGTGATATTTTTCTCCGGTTATTAATTAGTATATCTGTCAATGCTGTGATGTACTTCCTTTCAATATGTTGTACAACCTACATCAAAGGTTCTGGTACTCTGGTTGGGGTACTCTTTGATCACTAAATCCAGTTTTGTGGATGGATCGATGATAGGTGCTTTTTTAGTTTGTCAAACTGTCAAGCAAAAAAAATCAGTATATATCACATCAAAATGTTTGGATTAACGCCCTGGTTCAAAGATTGAATCACCTGGAAAAATATAATATCACTGAATTTTTTTGTGATATCAGTGACCGATTAGATCTATTAGAAGAAGACAGCGACGACATGGAATTCATTTGAGAAGCCTAGAAAACCTGGTGATTCTAGTGATTAGATTTTGTTTAGATTTTTGTGGCGGAAAAAAATCGACGCTTTTGGAGGTTCCCCTATTTTTTCGGTTTTAAAATTCGAAGTCAAGTGCCATGTTAATTTTCACATTGTCTTGTCACCTTGATGATTCTTGAACCGACGGCCTATGAGAAAGTCTCCATGAAACAAACACAAAAAATTTGAACAAACGCAAATTTTGGATTTATGATACCTTACAAAGGAGTTTTCTTCAACTTTAATCAATCAAAAATCTGCCATCTCCTGGTTATGATCAAAATCTGAGATGCAACTTTTCAATAATTCCAAGATGTAATTGCTTCCTCAACGCCAACTTTATGTTCTGGAACTCCCAGAGAACGGTGAACTATTCCAGCTTGAACGCTTCTGGTTGGAATCCTGCGGTTTCCACTAATGTTTGCTCACAAAGCGTGAAGGCCCACAGGACTCGACTAGCAGTTTGGATACCTCGGATTCATCTCCATGGCAACGACTTCGTTTCTGCTCCTGATTGAAATCATGAGATCGTCTGGATAGGCACAAAGCGAAATTTCTTTTGACGTTCTATTCTAGCGACATGTTCAACACAGACGGGGGGAGTGGCTTTCGGCGTATCTTTCACGATATCAGAGAACAATGGAGGTTTTTGTTCGGGGTGTCAGTTCGCTCTTTGATGCGGAAAACTGTCTGTGATATGCATACAGTGTCATACCAATGGATTCCAAGTAGCACAGATACAAGGTGGAGCAACACATACAAAACGGTCCCTATAAACCAAACCACTAGTTTCTCCAATTCATTTGATGTATGTCGATCAAAGCTGCACAAGTAAATTATTCTGGAGACTACAGGATGGCTCAAAATGTGTGTTTTTCCAAATAGAAAACCTTAAATGAAATATAAATTATCAACAAACAAATAATATACAGTTGCCTGTAAGATCTTCACAAATTAGCGTTTACTAAACCGCGACACGTGTTTCGCTTTACAATAGCTTCCTCAAGCAGGAACTTCAAACAGAAAGGTTGAAGTTCCTGCATTCCTGCTTTAAATGATATGTGAAGATCTTACAGGCAACTGTATATTATTCATTTAATATGGACTCCCATCTATTAACGGCCATAGTATATTATGCAACGATCATGTAATGATGGTTATTAATACACGAGCTTCAACCGGAATACGAAACGAGCTGGAGGTGAGTTTCGTATGGTTGATGCGAGTGTATAAATAACCATCACATGAGAGTTGCATACGCTTTTTTATCTACACCCGATAAATAGTGAAAAACTACAAATATTATGTTTATATTTGTATTGCACACAATTATACCAATTGAACGGATTTTTTTGAAAAATTCTATAGAATTGTAATTAATTGTATTACTTTGTGAAATAAAACGATGAAAAATGAAGAGCAGATCAGAAATTTAAAAAAAAATACTCGAGGGAGGAGTCGATCTCACGTCTCTTTCAACTAACAAATATGATGTCAGCGCCTTAGACCGCACGCCGACGAAGAGCTCACAAGAATTGATTGAAAAAATTGAGAGATGAATCATGCGTTTGTCAAATGAAAAATTCAATCATTCTAACTTTATGTCTGGTATCAGACATGTTGTTATGATTATCGAAGTTTGGCTATATTCTTCAAAAATTCAATACCTATACAGATTTTGACTTGACGAGCGTCAAATGCAGAGCATGCACATCATGCTTGATTAAAGATAATGGGTTCCTATTGGTTGAAAATCTGTATCGTGATGAAAAATCTGTATCGTAACGGATTTCATTATAAAACGGGTTGCGGGCATAAAAGTGTATTATAAGAGTACGGGTGTAGATAAAAGAAGTTTTGAACTATCATTGTCAGTTTTTTATAGTGTCGGACAAAGATAATTTTGTTAATTGAATTTCATTTCATATTGGAGTTTCCTATACCCACTCAACCTCGATAGTTTTTCAGATATTGGCCTTTTCAAGGAGAAGTTCTCATTTCGAAGTATTCTTTCAATTAAGATAGCCTGATGATTCAATATTGTATTCTACTCTCTCAAACAATATTGAACAGATATTGAAATTCCAATATTAAAAATTGATTTTGAAAGATATGTTCAAGCAATATAAAAATCTTCATATTGCTGAACTCATGGCTGTTTTGAAGTCATTTTGTGATGTGGCGTTCTTCGTACCCAAAATCTGAAAAAAATCAATAATTATTTTTGAAATCTCTACAAGTGTAGTAGGGGAAGTCTTCTAATTCACTGCTGCGTTAGTAAAAACAGTTCCTTTCAAACGAAACACGTCCAATTAGGGTGGTTGCTTTATGACCTGATTAAGAGTCCGTTAAAATGATCGGTGCTGGAAATGGATACCACATTCTGTCATTTGCTAGATCAAAGCACATCCTAAGCACCGATTATTTCAACGGACTGTTAATCAGGTCGTAAAGTACCCGCCCTTAATCAGCAATTTCTGGTATAACGTATATTGGACTTTAACAAGGATACAAGAACTTCTGAATATGAAACAATTGGCTCTGTACGTATCTCCTTTCACGTACAATACAGTACCCACAACGCAGCGTCATAAAGAATTCCCCTTGGGTTTGTGAGCTCTCGTTGATTTTTGTCGCTGCTCCATTTCGGGGTTCTGTACCCTTACTCCAAGATGCATGAAAGCCCAATGGCGTTGACCGATATGTTTTTGTTTAGCCAATTCCTATCGACCTGAGAAATCGAAGAGTAAACTTTAATTTTTTGACGGTAGGTGATAATGCAAAATTCTCAAGAGAGAATTCTGATACCGACGCGGTCTCATTGGCTGAACTCTAGCGGGATCTTTAGTTCACCAATAGAATATCAGTACACAAAATTTGTGTAGGCAGGCAACCTTATAGAAAGCTAACCCTTTCAGAGAAGTTTGATAGTTTCATATTTCTATTTGAAGTATTCGAAATTGGAAATCAAGTTTCAATTCTATTCCAACTGGTTTCGTTCAATTTCACGTTGTACTTTCCACTTTTTCATCATTGCTATTGCCATTGTTGAGTGACTTTTTTACCTCTAGTTATTTATTAGCATTTTGCCTTGTATGTGGTTTTAATAGGGAGGAACCATATCCATCTCCATAATTCATTAAGTATCTACCGCAGGTAAATTATTTCTTAACGTTAGAAACTATTTCCAACACATATTTCGATGATAAGAGCCAGTTTTGAAAATCCCAGAATAAAAGTTGATATCAATTGATAATAGAACGCGATATGTTTCTGAAAACTTCACTTTGAATGACCTTTCTCTTAGTTTGTTATATTTGTGTGATTAACTTATTGTTTTCCAGAATATCCCAGTTCAACATATATTTCCAGCACTAGTGACAATGGTTGTTGTTACGTGTCTGGTAAAAGAGGATCAAAAAACGGTAGGTCAAAATTATGGAAAGTTTTTAAGCTAGTATTCTCAAACGCCTATAACCTACAAAACGGGCAGGAAATATGAGGTTACGTTACCAGATCCATTAAGTGCGCCTCTATTAGGCATTCCAGATACTTGTCAAAAATGTCAAATGAATCGAAATGAACCAATACAGCGCCATCTGCCCCCCAGAAACTATCGTTTGTTTCCTCTTTTATAAGTGTGTGATTGGTTAAAACTAGTATTTGCCCCCCAGACATAACCTGATCTGGAATGCCTAATTGGCAATCTCCCGAAGGTTAAAATTCTTCGAAATTGAGAATGCGAAATGTCGAGATTTTGATTTTCCAGGTATAAGTCAACGAAATATGACTTTTATGCATCTTGCCTAACTCACACAGGGTCTTTATAATATCCCCATAGGAATAAATCAAGCAGATTATATCTGGTGAACGTGCAGGCTAGCATATTGGGCAGACACATCCCATTGAGATTATTTTATAAAAATAATATAACTATAACACGCCTGACGGAGCTATTGTACAGTGAACACGTGTAGAGGTTTTTGTAGACTGTCAGATGAAAATCACACAATGAAGTTTCACTCCTTCTATCTACATTTTGTTCGAATGTGTTTTAGGAGGTAGAGAGATGTCGTTGATTTGGATTTCATCTCCTGTGAAACTGAGAAAGAGAGAGATTTTCATCCATTAGTATGTTCAAAATATGCCAGTTTGCCCTAAATTCTTTCTTTTTCATTTTCAGGGGGAAGAAAACAAAAAAAAATGGATTTGACGACCATTAGGTAGTTCATTCGTTTTACAATCGGAGCTCGAAACTCCGTAGGTTTTCCAGAATTACCAAAGAGTTTTGGTCTTGAAATTTCAAGCTCTGAGTTGAGTATTCAACTCTGCCTTGCTTCATAGTGATTTCTATATTTCTGATGGAAATTTTAGACTTCGGAATTGTTTTTTCCACTTCCATTTTTTTATTTTTACCTTTCATTACGTATTTGAAAGTTATTGGGTAATGGGTCATTTAGAATAATACACGTGTATTCTAAATCAATGGCTGCCGATTCCGGACGTTTTTTTGTGAAACGATGGGATATGTAACATATACCTGATAAATGTATAATTCTCATGAGTACATTCGATTGTCCAGAAGCCAAATCCAGTGAATTTCAGCTACAATTTCTTTGTGAAGTTGAATTTAAAATAATATTTTCAGCTAATTTATTGATCAACAGTTAGTGGATTGGTATTGAATCTAGTTATATCCATGAATCGACAAGCAATTGTTTTACTAACTTGCTGTCGTGACTTGCTGTTTCGAAAATGGGGTGAATTACTTACTGGGCGTGTAAAAGGCTACTTATCCTTCTTGTTACGTAATATACTATTCTGCAACTTGTATTGGTGTTAGGAAGTTGGTCATTTTATAGGCGAAACGATTCTGAAAAACACCCCAAAACAAGAAAATGACCGACCGCACCGAGAATTCTCGAACAAAAACGTATAAAAGTTCTCACGCGAAAATAACAAGAAATCGGATAGCATATATGGGGTATATCTGGATACCACTCGATGACATGATATCATCTATTTTTTCTCGCGTCATAGTTTGAACTACCCAGTATATGGATCCTCGAATGTAAATGTGTCATCTTCCTAAAAAATTTGTCATCGAAAGACCCATCATCATTTACATCACTACTACAATTCGATATTCCTTAACATTTTTTGTCATGTACATTCCCAAATACTTCACAATTCCTTCCATCATATCCATGAGTACGCGCTGAGTAATGCTGCATTTTTTCAACATTTCATATCGGGTGTGCGCATTATGTTCTTGCATTCTCGTTCTATTTTCTCGTCAACCATGACCAATATACCTATTCACAACGATAGTTCTATAAATAACTTGAACATGGAGTAATCATTGACGTTATAACTGATAGACTGGCCTTTATGGCAGTTTTCCATATAACACCATGCGAAATACAATAGAAACAGAAAGGATATGCACATTGAAGTGATACTGTGAAGGACAGAATGATTATCCTAGACTTGAAATCCTTTTTCCTCCTAACCTATCTTTATCTGCCAGTATTCTTGCACACTCTGCAGTTCTCTCTCTCTCTTAGGGCTAGTCCATTAGTTATGTCAATGGGGATAACCTACTTTCGTAATGCTGTGCGAGGGGTAGTTATCAAATCCCCAGCTATAAGGATAAGGACAACCCAAATGTAATGAACCATTTGAAGTATTCTGTGAAAGAGATATTTTGCACACTTAGCATTCATATGAGGATACATATACACAACAACAACAAAATAAAGCTCAGTTCATGATATAATTCCACTAACCAAGATAACGTTTCATTCTCGAGCCCAGATAAGCTTGATTTGCTGAGAGAATTCTATCCCACGAGTGCTATATCACTCAAAATCCGAAAATAAATCTGTTGCCCACACAAGGATCGGCCTTCGAGGCACTTGGAGCAGTGATTGATGAGGGGAAAATAGGGATAAAACTTCCCGGTGAGCATATGGAAGAATTATAAATACACAGGACATTTTCGAAAGGGTCGATTTTGATCTATTAGTCTCTGAATGAAATGACATTTAGATGACGAAATCATCCATGATTGATATAGGCGCACTTAGGGGGTGGAAAAAAAATTTTCTCAGAGCGAAACCAGAGAATGAAATTCCGATGTCTGACATCTCCTTGCAAGTTTCTCTCTATTTTCCTTCGAGTCGAAGTGTCCTGAGAAAGATTGAATCGAATCATGGGTGCTTGGTATACAAACCTAGAAGTGAGAAAGTCATCAAACGATAGTAGAGTTACAAAAGGAGTTGCGTTCCTCAGAGTACGCAATTTTATTTTTTCGATGTGTGGGGGAGATAAGGGTTAGCCTCAATTCAAGTTTGTGGGATTACAACCTTTGTCTCGCGGCTGCCATCTTGAAATCCAATGAATTCAGTTGATTTGAAGTCATCTGATCGAACACAACCAATCAGAACAAAACTAAACTGAAAAGATACCATGGGTTCTTTTCGGTTATAATTGCACGAGTGCATAGAAATTACCGATAATTCTGCAGGAAAGCGTGATATCTAACATTTGCAAGATTATTTTCATAGTTTGGCGAAAGTGCCCGAGTGCGAAGGACGAAGGCTCTTTCACAAAATATGAAAATAACCGAATGCAATTTGTATAAGATATCACGCTTGAATGCAAAACCATCTGTCCATTTTTATGCACGAATGTTATTCATTGGAATATTTCACGAAAAAAGAAATTCTCAAGGAAATGTTATTTTTTGTTCATTCATACTTTCCTCTATAGATTGTATGGAGCACTCACCAAAACGCGAAATATTTTTCTATTTCTGAAGTCTATCTGACATTTATTTTTGTTGTTTACTGACGTCTAGCGATACGGTTTCAAATGTGTTGTTATGTGACTTGATACAATGCAATTACCGCTGTAAGTTTTCGATAATTGCATTGCTCTTATGGGACATTTTATATATGAGGGAAATATTCACTATTATGTCATTGCCATAGATACATACTAATTGATTTAATTTCGATTTTGACGTTTCAAATATTTGACATTTCAAAATGACACCATTTGGTTGTAATACCATAATATCAATTGAGTTATAGAATCAAATATACCAAATATACAGTTTACAGTCAAGAATTTGTATGGAAAGCATTCATGAACTTTTGCAATGATAGAAAGTATCATTTAGATATAAATCGGGAGGCGGAAGAATTGCCGTCAATTTTAAAGAATTGCGCTGTGAACATGAGAACAAAAGATGGTAGAGAGTTTACAGTCAAAACCAAGTGAAACGTAGCAGGAGGAATTAGTTCTTCTCTCAATTTTCATCAAAAGTTGGCAACAAATTTTCTATCCGAATAACCCTCACACATTGATAAATAAATAAATAAAATGTTATAACAACTTTCTCAAGCTACGCCTACGGCGTCGGTCTGTTTCCTAGCAGCAAGCTTTCGAAATCTGTTATAAAATTTTCGAACAATTGTCAATGTTTTTGTGTTATTACTACTGAGAATTTAAATCTCTATTACTTTGAAGTACTTTTTTTCGTAAAATCGGTAATAAAGAAATTATGAACGAGAATATTTGAAAATTTTGGAACGAATTAAATTTTTGGCGTATCAATTTTTCCTCTAGTCATTTTAAAATAAATGGACATCAGAACATTTTCATACAAGAGAACAATTTCCACTATGAATTTTTGTAATTTCGTTCATTCATTAGAGTTTCGCAGCTCTCTGAAGTTTATAGTAATACATAGCACTACTAGAAGAATAAGTGAAGGAAAAACACAGCTGTGCCTCCTAGGACCAATGATTATAACAATATTGATAATGATAACAGACAGATGATTTTTTTATCCCCTAACGACTACCTGGGTCTTTCTCACTTGCACAGATTTCTGGCGAATGTACACTCAGATTGGAAATTATTGTGAAAACTAATGAAATAAAACCGAAGGTTTATGGTGAGGAAAAGGAACGATAGCTTATCAATAATAGCGTAGCAATGTAGAAAAAAAATTCACATTACATACTATAAAAGGTTATAAGAAAGTAAACCTTATTTTTCATTTTGATTACGAAATATAAAATTTATACTGAAAATTATTCGTGGAAACCCTTTCTATGAAAATGTGATGTATTGTGAAATGACTAGAAAAAAATATTCCGCCGAAAAAAATTTTTTTGCAAAATATTCATATGTTTTTGTTCAAAACTTTGTTATCTTCGAATCTCAGATGGAGAATAATTCGAATGGAATTGTAGAGTATTTCATTTGCAATGCAATCTGAAAACTTTTCATGCTCTTCCTAGATGGTAAAGCAAAAATAGTGCCTTCCTGAAACCGTACTGCACATTCAGATTTGTCAACGTCGAACTTCCTAGAATGAAAATACTTCCGAAAAAGCAAGAAACTTTTTGATTACATTAACCCACAATGTTCATGACAAGTAAACAACGTGAAGTTGCCCCGAGAATGATGTTAACGAGTATAAATCACTTTAAAGTTTCGAACAAGATCTTTGCATATTGAAATTACCCATTAGCGGTATGAATAGGGTCCAGAAGATGCAATTAGCCTGAATTGCCAAGATCGATGAATAAACTTTACTCGACTACCACTTTGGAGTGAAAAATTTGCAATTCAATTCTTTCAGAAGGGTGAACATGATTGAATGCTCTCCGGTCCGGCAATAAATATGATTATTACTTCAACGTGAATATTTCAAAGCGTGTTTTTGAAAAAAATTTTGTTTCTTGCACAAGGGCAGTGAATAATTTTTTTCAGAGATATGATTCAACATTGAAAATCCACTTACTCAATAGAATAAATCATTTCTAGAAAATGTAATCGACAGTATTTTTCTGTGATTTTCAACTTATCCCTACGGCCCTTTAGAGATCTTCTATGGACCCGCTAGTTTTTTTCAATATGGGAATCGAAATATGTGACCGAAAAAATTTGGTTCAGTTGCCTTTAATCTAACTGATAACTGTGACAATTTTTGTTTCAGATGATTTATTTTACTACTCTACATACAAGGTACATTTTTAGCAGGTCAAGATTAATGAAATAAAAGAAAGACTCATGAAAAGGTAGGTATACTTATAGAATACATGAACACTCAGCCCCTCTATTATACACATAAAATGGTCAAAACTTATTAAAATGTGATTGTCGTGTACATGAGATAGAATGTGAAACGGTATATATTGTTGCTGAAGGACATTTGAGACGGTCACATATCCTTGAATTATGAATGAAATAATTCAAGCATATTGCAAATCACATTCATGTACAAAATAGTTAAGGCTTTCGCGGCCGAGGTTTTCAGTATCATTACTTTTATTCGGGTTTGAAGGCCGTCGTTTTTTGGAATTTCTCCCTGACTTTTCGCTGGCTCGAGTGGCTAGCTTCTTCAGAGGCTCATTCATCTTGAAATTCACTCCGATGACTGGAGATTTTTTCTTCACAAGTTGTATTCATGCCGATACAGGTAGTTTGCGGTGCTAATTATTCCATTCGGATTAGGGGAGTTGTCATTAATATTGATCACCTTGTTTACCCCATCTGGGTTCGGAGAATAATCATCATTATCATCTGAAGAACTACCTGCAGTTATTATCGATTTTCTTAAAATGGGATTCCATATTCGGTTGAGGTTGACAGCTTCTTTTTTTCTGTTGAAATTATCCGTGTGTTCGTGGATTTCTATTGCCTCCCGTACCAGTCGGTATACATCGGTACGTCCAAAAGATCCATGTGAACAAGGCTAAAGGAACATGTGAGAAACTGCAGACTAGGGCAAACTGACAAGTCGGCTGTGGCGGAACACGCACTTAGTGAGGGTAACCACAGGATTCTGCTTTAAAATGCAGAACTGATTGCACCCAACCAGGGATACCATAGCCGACTGGTACAGGAGGCAATAGAAATCCACAAACACACGGATAATTTCAACAGAAAAGAAGAAGCTGTCAACCTCAACCGAATATGGAATCCCATTTTAAGAAAATCGATAATAACTGCAGGTAGTTCTTCAGATAATAATGATGATTATTCTCCGAACCCAGATGAGGTAAACAAGGTAATCAATATTAATGACAATTCCTCTAATCGGAATGGAATAATTAGCACCGAAAACTACCTGAATCGGCATAAATACAACTTGCGAAGAAAAAATCTCCAATCATCGGAGTGAATTTCAAGATGAATGAGCCTCTGAAGAAGCTAGCCACTCGAGCCAGCGAAACGTCAGGAAAAAATTCCAAAAAATGACGGCCTTCAAACCCGAATAAAAGTAATGATACCTTCATGTAATTCACATAATCATCATCTGAGCAATTCATTGACTATAAACCAGAGAATAAGTTTTTGGGACTGTAGATTGTCTATATTGCATGATATCTATATCCAACTCAGATGGCAATCATGTGGCAAGGAATGCCTACTTCACTCTATGTGAATCACACCTGCGTTTTTGCTTCTGGGGGGCAAGTTCCCAAACATCAATAACTCATGTTTTCTTCCTTCAAAAAACGGCTGTGAGATATATGTGCCGAGCCAGAATTCGTGTTTCCTGTAGACCTCTTTTTTTCAGTACATAACATATTGTCATTGCCTTGCGTTTTCATTTTAGAGACAGTCTGCCTCGTGAAAATAAAGTACAAGGAAAATATTGTGTCACATTCAAGTTATGCTACTCGTCTCACGCTTGACACCACTTTTCCTATTCCTTCAACATCACGCATAAGGAATTCAATATTTGAAAACGAAACAAACTCCTTAACCATCTTCCCCTTTCTATCAGGAAAATATCAAGTGATATATTCTTTCGGAATAAAGTGAAAGAACTTATGGTGGAAAAAGTTTCTTTCACTACCGAAGAATTTTTCAACGACGACTTCACAACATATGTGGTAAATGAAAGATAGCCAGACCTATACATCTGATCCATATTTTAACGTGTTGATATTTTATCATGAATTTTATTATATTTCAATATTTTTTAGATTGAGGTGGCCTTTACTTGATGGAAATCCATAGTTATTACGCTATAAGGTAGAACACGATTGAATTTCCACTAAATTTATTGAATCAGTGAAAGTCGTATTTCGTGTAAATAAATTTATTTAAAAATCGCAGAGCGCTTTCGGCTATCAAGCCATCTTCAGTGCTATACCTGCAAGTAAGTAATAGTCGAAAATTGGATTGAAGGTTAGAATTGAATTACTTACTCGTTTAGATATTTACAGGAAGACCTTCACAAATAATCGTGAGACATTACATCAAATAAACATCTAAGTTAAAATCAGTGCCCTTTTCGGTTGACAATTGAAATTTTTTTATTTAAACATTGTTGAATGATTAAAATTTGAATTCCCAATGTGCTGCATGCTGAGCAGGAAGGGTGACAGGAAGTGAAATTTGACATCGACAGGTCCTAAATGATTCTGGAACATAAACTTAGTGACAAATGACGTATTAGTGACTACAGTACATCAAAACTTTCCAAGGTGAGCACAGAGTTATTCAATTGAGATTATTTGAAATAGGTAGGGTACGTTCTCGGTCCATCTCCCAACAGAAACTCCACTATAAGAATGCTGGAAGTGTACCAGCCGTTTGAGTCTAATGGGAACCCAACTTACGGTCACTGACAGAGACCTGACAGAAGAGTGACTAATCTGGAATAGTCCGAGGTACGTTCTGAAGATTGTGGTTATGAATAAGATGTCTAGAAGGATGGTGTACCGAGTTATACCTGGGCATGTTTGGGGTAAACTTGGCGTCACATGCCTACTATGATAATAAGCATCATGACCCCTTGACATCAAATCAGTTCAGATGGCGTTTTCAACGAAAAGAGTTACAAATTTCCTAGGAAATGTATAAACGGCCGACCTGACGGCTGGCTATACTTTTACTTTTGGACGCTGACTGATCAACAACCTATATTATTTGTTCAGAATACTGGCCAAATTCCCTATAATTGTGTTCCTTTCATTCGATTTTGTTTTTTATGAGTATGACATTAGATTTTGCTCATTTTGTTGACTGCTCGAATCGAAGAATATAGTTTGTCGATCGATCGGTTGACTATGCACTTCCAATTAGCGTCAACTAGCGATGAATTTGAGAAACACACCACGATACGTAAAAATGACACTAATGACAGATAAGTGTCGCCATAAAATTCTAAACAATATCGCATCAGTCCCAGCACCATATCCTTCTAGACATCTTAGTTATGAGTTATACTTGACGTAGAACTGAAAATTTCAAGAGTGCGTTCCGAAAACCAACTTTCAAGGAAAAACAATTCCACCAGCAGGGGGGAGTGGAAGTGAAAGTAGGGTCTAATGAGAACCCAACTTTCCAATCCAACAACCGGAGCCAGGTAGAAAGTGAGTTCCTCGAGAAGGCCTGTGAGGTACACTCAGAAACATTAGAGAACTGTTGTTTGTGTCCTCAGTACATCTTCAGGACAACATCAGACTCAACCAGCGGCAAACCGTAGGTGAACACGAAGTTTGGGTCTAACATTCGTTGTTCACAAGGGGTAGTCAGCTGGAGAGAAAGATGAGCCCAAGAAGGAAAACCAAGGATAGCACAGAAATCGTCTAGTTGCATCATAATTGAAATTGTAGAGATGTCGAGTGTTAATTCAATAGTGAAGCTTGGACAGGGACAAGGTTTGAGCCGAGCTACAATAAATTATCATTCACAGAGAATTTAACTTATTAATTTAGTCGTCCATGTAGAGGAATATATGATCTGTTCAGTTGAACTTGTGTATTCAAACAAAGGGGATTGTAGACAAAGAATTACATGACAATACGACTTCCCCTGATTCATCAGTCACGTGTTTGCAGCATCAACAAATCTCACAAAATTTATTGTCTTCGCGACATGTTTCGATACACTTCAAGCGAATGTATTATAAATACTCACTGTTTATAATACATTCGCTTGAAAAAGATACAGTGTATCGAAACATGTCGCGAAGACAATACATTTTGTGGAAATTTAATCGTGTTCCACCTTAGAGCGTAATATTTCAATATTTCTGCCCGTGTCTTTATGTTCATTTCTCCAATATCTCAAATAAGTATTGTGAATATCATCAAATCATTTACTTTTATGACATATATGCTATTGTGTATGTATATATACAAATAATTTTTGTCTTTATACAAGTTTTGTCAATCGGAGTATCTTAGACAATAAAGCATATTTTGATTGCTTGATATCTCCACCAGGATATACGGGATGTGCCAGTCAATACTCAACCAAAAATCTTTAAAATTGTATTTCAGATATTAATCGAATATGTGCAAATAATTTGTCAGGATACACTCTCGGGTATTCATTTTGAAGCAAGTGGGGCAAAGATTCTTCACTCTCATAGGCAATATGTTGTACAGATTGGAATTCAGTGAAATCTTTTGGGATACTCTGGGTGTATATCCAGGAGCTCTGATTTGTCTTGCGTTTCTGGTATTATATTCATGTGTGTCGAACACAGTTTCCAGGATACTTGCCTGTTTGTGAACCTCATGAAGTACATAAGAAATGAACACAGACGTTGAGGGCATTATGCCATATTGGATGGATAGAGGTTCACAGTGATGGCTATTTTGCATTGGCCAATATCGTTATCATCTTCTTTCGCTGTGAGAAGGTTATATATTCATATGCAGAGTTTCCCCACAAAATGATTCAATGATTCATGTGGCTGTGAAACATTTTGAAGTAGACTGTTCACATGGATAATCAAGAGTGGTGGCCCAAAGATGGACCCTTGAGGTACACCTTATGTATCTGGTAGGTTGAGTACTTGATGATAACACGTTGGAAACGTTGATTTGGGTGAGATTCTATCAGAGATAATACGACTCCTTCATACCATAGTGGGACGATTTTCCTGGGAGAATTTTGTGAGAGACACAATCGAAAGCCTTCGACAAGTCACAGAGGGCAACTGTGGTGTGCTCTCCCTTTCCAAGGTCCCCTACTTTACGCCTTCCACAACATTCATTACAGCCCCTGATGTAGATTTATTCTTACGGAAACCAAATTGGACATGATTGAAATACTTGTTTGATTCAAAGAACATCAAGAACTCAACAAGATTCTTATGATTTCAGATAATGTGAGAATCAAATTGGTCGGAAATTTCCAAGGTCAGCAAAGTCGCCCCTTATATGTACAAGAACATCTCTGGAATAATCGAACACAGCTGGGAATTTTCCTTTGTGGAATAGGAAATTGTTCATAGTCGTTAGGGGTTCGATAACAATATCAATTGTTTTGAAATTTTCAATACCCCAACACAAAACTGATATTTTTGCATTCGACGCGCGTTTTGCCAACAAGGTTAGCATCTTCAGGAGAAGAAAATTGATACTAAAGCTGAAGACTAGGGACAGCTGTATATATACCTGAAGGTTTTCGGTCCGATATGGACTTTGTTACTTCTACTTATTCTAATCAATCAAATATGTTGAATAACACAGCAGAAACTCAGATTCGACAACAGGAAGATTCGATTTTCTTAGAAGTTTTTTAATTTTGCAGTTACTTATTTGAATGTCAATTCCTTTATATTCAAAACTCAAATAGTTCGCAAAATCACATACCATGTATTTGTTGCTTTCTGATGAATCTTTCCTATTTTCTTAGAATCCTTTCGATTAGTTTTGGGATTTTTTTCTTATTATCACCACGTGAAACTTTCGTTTTCTCCTATAGTCCGTTAGTATTTTGTAAGGTTTCTATAAAATTTCATTAAGTGACACTGAACTGCATTTCATGCCTCTGTCTCATTTGTGAAAATATCTCATTTTGACCCGAAAACACTCACCAAAAATATGCAGGTAAAACCCCATCGAATATAGGGGGTAATTGAAATTGAATTACAGGAATCTGTAATATATTTTTGGTAATTGAAATGGTTTCATAGTAGATTCATAGAAGGTAATACAATAACCAATTTTTTTTTAATGTTGGACCGACATAGCTTTCAGAGAATTGTAAACTGAAAGATTTTATTGACGTCCTGGAATTACTCTCCCCAAATACTTACTCCAATTTCGATTAGTTATAATATTTCATGAGAAAACCATGTGAGATCGATTGCTTACATACGGCTGACTTGAAATATATTCATCATGTAAGGAGCTCGGCACCAAAACATGACCCGTCTTGATTCTATTCAGAGAAAGGTAATCCATCTTGTTGATAATTCTTCACTCACAGATTCGCTCACTTCGTTGCAGCATCGTAGAAGAGACTTATTTCTCTTCCATAGATATTTTCACGATAGATGCTCTTCTGAATTGTCATAAATCGCTCCACCCTTGGCTGTATCTATACGGATGACCCGATGAGTACAAAATTCCCACCCTTAGTGAACATTAAAACCTGTCGAACCTCTTTCGCTCAACTGAACTTTAGAACTCCTAGTCGAGTGAGGTTTTTCCTGAGGCTTACAAACTTCAAAGTGAAATTCACTTTGAAGTTTGTAAGCCTTCAACATTCAATGTTTATTCGTATCTCCTGTACCTTGATCCACTAGGTGTTTTTTGAACAGTACAGGGCTTCTCTCTCGTGTGAATCTGCATATATAAAAAAAAAACTCGATTTGAAAATAAATATCGATCCTTCATTTTATTAGACGTAATTGCTAACAGTATTCTAAAGTGACATTGCATGATCGAGATTACTACATGACTACACATGAAACTGTACAAGTTCCATGAACCCTACTCCAGTAGTAGCATTATTATCAATATTTTTCGTAGCAAGGGTACTCTTAGAAGATTTTTTTGACGGTGTACTCATTTCAGAAACTCTGGTCCCTGGCGCTATGGAATGAACTCCTGCTTTACCACTAATTTTGGTACCATGATCCAATCTGACCCCTGGCATCACGGACATTCTTCTATTAGTGGGCATTGCAGCCATGAGTCCAAATATGTGTGCAAATTCTCCTTTGAGCTTGTCGCTCAGCATCAAATCCAGAATATGTTTCTTTCTCTTCTCGATCTCTCTCTCCAAAGTCATCTCCTCAAACTCGAAAATGCTAATAACCGCCAGGCATCTCTTCAGGTAACTGATCAACTGTTGATCTCCAAGTTCCTCAGCAACTTCAATAGCCTCTTTCACGTCAGCAGTTGCATCGTTTCTGTTCTGCTCGCGCATGTGTATTCGCGACAGCAGCATGAGACCGTTTACCACCCATTCCAGGAGACCTCTGTCCCTACCAGCATTGATGCACTTCCTGGCATTGGCTCTGGCTTGGTCGAATACCTTCAACTCCATATTGAACCTAGCGAGCTCGTGGTGACAGAAGCAAATTTCATCAACGTCTTCTGCGTCTTTCAAACGACGAGTATATACTTTGACATACTGCTTGCTGTCTGTGAGGATTTTTTCATACTGACCCACTATAGAGTCCCTAGACGGCTCTCTGCTAACAGCTTGGCCAAAAGCGACGTAGATTCGCCTATCCTGATCATATTGGGGAAGGTGCGTGTTCAATCTGTTCAGCTCATAGAATCCTCTTCGAACCTTCTGGAAAACTTCCTTCAAGTAATCGTCCTTCAGAGGCAGAAGTCTCTTGGGCTTCGAGTCACAGAATATCTTGAGTTTGTCTGCCAGTTCCAACATAAGACTCAAGTTCTTGTTGCCAGCAGCAAAACGTAGTTTTTCAAGAATCTTCTCTGCCTCTCTTTTTATGTGTGTCTGGTGAAGAAGCAGATCCTCATGCAGTCTGGCTTTGAGAGTACCCGATAGGTGTGCCTCTTGGTATTTGATGTAATAGAAAGGTCTTCGTGCTCTGAGAACCTCTTGCTTATGGGAAACGTTCACGTAACAGTCTTTGGCAAGTTCTTTTATGCGCTTTACCCCTTTGCTGTTGGGGGATTCGAGGCCTGGGATGTTTTGCATCTGTTTCAGGAATATTTTCTCGTGATACATTGTGTCGAGATATTTCGAAGCCATATAATTTTCTACATTGCTGGTGTACTTTTGAAGTGGGGAAAAGTTCAAACCACCTTCGTAAGGTGGAACGATACAGGTATCTGGGACGTAACTCTGAATGCGGGTTCTTATACTACGAACGTCTGCATCATCAGATGAATCCAAGCTGGAACGCTTGGGCTTTTGCTTTGGTTTGCTTTGCAAGTGTTTGGGAGGTTTCTTCAACTTCTTCTTCTTTTTCAACTTTGGCTCTGGTTCATATGGCTTGTCAGCTTCTCTATTTCTCCTCCACGCTAGTTTTCGTATGATTTTGAAGTGGTCTCTCAGAGGTTTGCCCGCCTCTTCTCCAAGGCATGTTGTTATAGCACAGGAACAATTCATTTTTCCTATATAGAAACATTCAGGTTTTCTTCTCACAGATAACAAACGTGAATTCTGAACGAGCCCATCTTCGAACTCGCATCCAAGATAGGCGATGTGAGCTTTCTCTGCCAGAGTAACGAGGTCATCAGGCCTCACTTCCAGAGCTTTGTTCACGTCTTCCACTGCACCCTGGTAGTAACCAGTTCTTCCACGAGCGACTGCTCTGTATAGTAGAGCTCTCTGGTCGGTAGGATTCTTGATAACCGCCGCATCGTAGAACTTCAAGGATTTCTGGTAGAGTTCAAGTTTGGATAAATGATTTCCTAGCTCTCTCCAGTAGGTTTGGTACCCATATATTTCTTCTTTCTTACTGGAGAATCGGGTAGTCATAGATTATTTAAGATCAGTACTCGAATCGAGATTATGAAAAGAGTTTTGACAACAAAAATGTCGTGAAATAATCAGTCATCCCCCTGACAGATTCACACTAGTTGAATCTAGGTACCGAAGCTCAAGGGGTTATAATAACAATTCATCAAATATTGATGAAGACAATTTCGATATAAAAGAATAATTGTGTTATATAATAAAGTGGACCTCCTGGCATGAACATTTTGAAGATCATTCTCTTTTGATAATTCAGATGTGCTGTCAAAAATGATACCTGGTGTTTTCGATTACAGCGTGTCTGAAATATGTTGACTTGCGATTGAATCAAATCACAACGTTGAAATGCTGTTTCCTCCTGACGTTTCGCTGGCGCGACTGGCTAGCTTCGTCAGAGGCTCATACATCTTGAGTTAGACTCCAATGACATAACCACGTGAAATCGACGTGTTTGAGTCGGATGGCTCATTGATTAAATCAGCTTTTTTTAGCCAAGTATTATAATGCATTCCTTATTTGATTATCTTCCAATTTTGTTGCGAAAAAATATGTGGATATTGCATTATATAACATCATCTAATCGAAAATTTGAGAAGTCGATAATTTGAAAAAGCAGCAGTGTCAAGAATTTTCGTAGAAGAAAAATGTGGTAAACTTGTGGAACTGAACCATTCACGGAGTTTCAAGTATGTGGTAGCCAATTTTTCTGTTCAGGTCACGTACTGTGGACTAGTATTTCCACCCACAACTGAAACAAAATAACCGTCACCAGCGCCTTCGGTGGTTGTTGACCCTAAGCCCAAATTCATGAGGGAGCGGCTGTTACATTTCTGGGTTCATTTTTTGTGTTCTGGAAATACGATGTTTTGACATTAGGGCAACGATAGGAGTGTGAAAATTGCACGGTGAAATAACATTTCACACAGTCCACTGCATATGCACGAAATGTACAACTTTCTGCTTTGAAAAGAGTACGGAACAGGGGCGTTTTATCCATAAAGCTAATGAGGATGAGGCCTCACGCGACGCAGATTTTAGGGGCGCCAACAGATCATAAGAAAAAGCCAAGAGTTGGCAGCTCTGGAATATGTTTCTTTTATTTTCAGAAACTCTTGTCTATCATTTTAAGTTATTCTTCATTGTTCCTTTACCGATTATGTTGTATGTTTCTGGCATAATGGTTGAGTTTTGTGCTAGTATAAATGAAAAAATATATATTTCGAGTTCAATTAATCAACTAGCCAAAATGCTACTACCCAATAAATTTTTAAATTTATTTTGTTATTTCTGTTCTGTTCGGTATGAACATGTCAATATGTTATGTATGTTTATTTTCGCCAACTCAAGTATATCGTGTGACACAGACTCATGGTACACCCCCGTTTTCTCATTTGGTTTTTCTAGCTATATTTTTGAAATTCGGAACATTGAATATGCTCACTGAACAGCATTTCTCGACATATCTGAAGGAAAAAAACAACTTCCAATTTTTCGGGAAATGACATCAACTTTCGATTCTTGAATGGGACACCCTGTATATTGTTACATGATCGGTTAGGAATGATCATGAGGAATCCAACGATACCAGGTTTTATGGTGTTATCTCCGATGACTACGGAGATATCGCCATTTATTTTATTCATAAGCTCAATGAGTGGGAGAGAGAATTTGATTGACCCACCAGAAAAAGTTTCTCTCTCCTACTCGTTGAGCTTATGGATAATATAAATGGCGATATCTCCGCAGTCATTGGAGATAACATCATTAAACCTGGTATCGTTGGATTCCTCATGATCAACCCTAGCCGATCATGTAACAATATACAGGGTATCCCATTCAAGAATCGAAAGTTGATATCGTTTCCGGAAAAATTGAAAGTTGTTTTCTTCTTTCAGATATGTCGAGAAATGCTGTTCGGTGAGCATATTCAATGTTCCGAATTTCAGAAATATAGCTAAAAAAACAAAGTAGAAAACGGGGGTGTACCATGAGTCTGTGTCACACGGTATATGTTTATTGCTTTGTTTGGGATCATGTTATATGTTTTTGGTATCCATTCTGTATTATATTACCTATAAACATCTTTAATCTGTATTTCTATAAGTATAAGTCAGATATACCTACCGTTGCGATTGCTTTTATTAGCGTAGTAATCTTTCATGCCTTTTTATTCGATCTGCTAGATTTCGAACAAGGATTGAACACTATTTTATGATACAAAAATTTCACTAGCTACAGGCGCTGATTAATTTTCAGCCTCAGGTCCCTGTAACACTTAAGACGCCCCTGGTACGGAATATGACATTTTGTGTTTGGTCGTATGAAACCACTCTTCCACCGGTTGGCAGACCTATAAATCCTAATTTTTCTCATATTCCAGTCGTTAATCCTGCAGCGCTGTCCCGCATTACGATTTATCAACATTGCATCAGCCAGGAATCCACCGCCGCCCGAAAAACGGGTCGCGGGTGACGTCAGCAGAGGGGCCGCAACACGCCTCCCCCTCCCCACCAGTTGCTCGCAGCCCGACGGCCCACCGAGGTCAAATCGATGGCGATACGCGCCAAATGTTTCATTATCCGTTTCGGTTTCGGCTTTCGAGAGCCGTTCGGAACACGCAACGAAATCGACGATGACGTTTGAGGTTACGGAGCCTGTTGGCGGTGACAGGATAGCCGTCAACAGGTGCAGGACCGAGAACCGGGAGCTGTGACATTATATAATTGGTTTATATTAGGGATATAGTTCAACGCCCTTCGTGGTATAAGTCAGGAAAGTAGTTGCTTTCTTGTAGATGTTGCTCCATCATGTTACTGTGTAGGTAATTGGGTCTGGTCTGAACGAATTGTTCCAGAGATGATTTGATTCATAGCAAGTGAGCCCTCTGACTATTTTGAATTTTTTTCACATGGATATACACATGAAAAGAAAACCCCGTAATGTTCAGAGAACACCGAATGAATCAAGTGACAGGAGATATGAATTAACATTCACTTTGAATTATTGAAGTTTGTAAACCTCTTTTGGCAAAGACTTCCAGAGCTCAGCTGTTATATTGATAAAAGATCCCTGAGCAAGAGAGGTTCGACAGGTCTCCAAATTCACAACAAATGGGCAAGAATTCTGTACTCGTCGAGTCATCCGTGTAGATATTGTCAAGGGTGGAACGATTGATAACAATTCAGAAGAGCACCGACCGTGAAAATATCTATAGAAGAGAGACAAGTCTCCTACCCTTCTACGATGTTCCAAAGAAGTGAGCGAGTCTGTGAGCGAAGAACCACCAACAAGACGATTTGCTCCTCTCTGAATAGAATCGAGAAGCCGCAATGAATGTGATGGTGTCGAACTCTACACATGAGAACTGTATTCCAGGTCGTATCTGAGCCTTGTAAATCATCAGAAGCTGACGAGAGGTGAAATATTTCTTCGCACGAAATATAAATCCAAGTTTCTGGGAAGCACCTTCAGCGATCGATCTCACATGGTTTTCCATAGTTACTCCTGACATCTGAATACTAGACGATTATAGATCGGCTTTTCTTGAGACATGCCTGGGTTTTCGTAGCATTAAATTCCACCAAGTTCATGTTACCCCATTCTATTATTTTCACCAAGTATTCGTTGAGTTTATTTACTTGAATGTTTCTTTAAATTTTTGTTTCTCGAGCTGGTATGAGGACTCTGGAAGGTAACCTGGTATAAAGAGTACTGTCGTTCGCGGAACTATATATTGAACAAGATCTACTATTAAATGATACTATTGGTATTCATCTTATTTATCATCATCAGTTATCACGTGGAGAAAACTAGTATCACGTGTTGAATTATAATAACATCGAAAACAACACAAATACATAATTCATCAAACCGACGACATCAAAGTTTATATACATGTCAAAAATTTGAACCTTCATGTTTAATGTTAATATTGGTGAATATCAATAACGGGAGCCTGAGTTTGTCATTTACAACGCTCACTTCAAATTCAAAATGTACTAATATTCATTCTGGAATTTTTTTTCATTCAGTCAAATGATTTGAAATTATTTTCAATAAAAGATAAATCTTCTCTCTCGAGCAATAGCTTATGATTACTTTTTACTTCCGTATGCAATGAAACATAAATCATGAGAAATCAATAACTTTCGAATTGTTGGTGAGAACTGCCTTGCACTGATGAGAAACCAATCAGCTCGAAACCGGTCTGCAAGTGTGCCCGTCCCAATGATTGAAAACTAATGATGACATTGTATTACCAAAATCTATCCTTCTGCGAAGAACCTGCACTGGCATGTATCGGATAAAAATCCGAGCCCCTCTTGTAACTAGTAAGATAATTAATCATTTTCCACTAATGTGATCTGTAGGCAAGTTGAGACTGGCCTGAATGAACTGTTCCACAAATGATTCGATTTATTGCCAGCCTTCAGCTCACCGACCATTAATGGTTTCCAACGTTCCTTTCTGAATGTGTCCAGGAAAGGACAGAATCAACCTGATGAACAACGAACATATCTCGCGTAAAACCTGTTTGAAAATATCTCATACGAATCAGCAATCTCTAAATGAAGTCAGAATTCGAGGGCTTGTTTTTCATCAGATGAAGTGAATACTAACATAGTGAAAAACGAAGTTTCAAAAGATTGAGTTCGAATGAATTTTGGTCAATCTGGACTCTGGATGTAATAAATAATAGAAGCTCCATCTTCTCACAGTATCAACGATGGCTTTACAATGATGAGATGGTGATGACAGCAGCATCTTCAGTTGGAGAAGGATTAAAAACCACAAGCAATTGCATCAACCATACCGTGATATTTGACGATGGTCAATAAAAACACTTCTAAACATCGCTCTCCAACCTCTAACTTTCTTTAAATTCATTCAGATATTCACCAATGAACCTTGCTTCATTTAAAACTACTTGAATACTATCTCCTTTGAACCAAGAGCATTATTCAGTTGATACCAAGATCCGAGTGCTGGTACTAGCTTGTAGTGAATTGAAGATGGAAATCTAGACTACGATACAATAGATGTTCAAATGGATCCTATTCCACCAGGTTCCTCGATGAATGAAATATTCATGTTTTTCTTCTCATCAATGGAGGAGAGCCAAACGCTGTGACCCCCCATAAATATATAATCTTCGCTGACAACTCCATTATCTTCTCTTTTGGATATCTCCAGAAATAATTAAAAATATTCTGGTAGACCTGATGGAATATCGAATATATGTATCAAAATATCTGTCCCTGCCAATGTTTTTCTCAACTCTCACAGCTGCTCGTAGCACACTGGTGTCAAGTAGATCGATAGGCGCCAAACATTTCTTTATCCATTTCAGTTCCGGCCGTTCCCAACACGAAATGAAATAGACGTTTGAGGTTGCGAAGCTTATTGACGGTGACACGAATGCTTCCAACAGGTGGAGGAACAGGAAAAGAAATCTGTGATATCACATTATTGATACAGTATGAAGTTCATTATTCTGTGGTGATGATGTCTTTCTTCTTAGTTTTTTGGGTTCTCCTCTCACAATCAGAAAAAATAAGATTTGATGCTCGATTCTTTCTATGTATTTATTTCGACTATCGATAATCTGATTGTTACTCATCTCTTGATTTCATCACCTTTAACACAATATTGACCTGGCCGCTTTGTAAAGGTACAGGTCCATATGGTGAAGTAGATGTTTTCAGGAATAGTTGAGTGCTTTTGAATAAGATGAAACGGAGATGACTTATGGGTTCAGTCAGAGGACAAGAATCGACGGATGACTTGAAGAAAATTCCATTTTACATACTTGCTTGTACTAGGAAACGCACGTTCGAAAGTATGACCTCAAAGGAACTTGTATTACAATGGCTGCAGAATATATGATAATTTACCTGAAGATGTGCAAAGTGCGCCAAATATTTTCATTTTCAAAAATAGGCTCAAAGGCTTCTTGACCCAAGAGACTTATACACACTCGACAAATTCTTTTCTGAGGATGGTGTTGTGAGCAATCTGTGACAAGTTGTTCACATTTATATATTTATGGTTCGTCTTGATTCGCGTTTTATTCATAGTTCATTCTGTATTACTTGTTTTGACTGTTACTGTGATCCATTTACTGACGCTCTCGGCAATTTGTTATGGATATCATTGTAATGGTTTTGATAACTCGTTGTTGATCAAAGTATATTATTATATTATTATTATCGTTGTTGTTACTTTCCAGTCTAGGTTTTTCATACGTTCTGATATAATATTGCCATCTTACTCACCACTAAATATTTGCAAGCTTATCTGCAATGACTTATCGAGAGAAACACAATTTTTAGTGATATTCAATGAGCTTGGTATTGATTGTTATTTTTGTTAGGTTTATATATTTTTTCCTAGAAAAAAATGGTTGTACCCCTACATTTTGGAGGGCTCAACCCCAGGTCATAGGTTAGATTCAACCCAAAGCGAAGGGGTTTGGGTTTCTCCCAATATCCCAATGAACTCCACTGTTCCACATATTCTACTCTTTATTTCTCATCTATTATCCCATCAAAATGGATGCTCTCAGTCTAATGGCAGCCATTTAGGCCAGGAACATTTCATCGACCAAATGCGTTATACGTTAAAACCAACGCACCATCTTCCGGCTTTCAAGTAAATGCGCTAATTTTCTCATCTGATGTTCCCTTGGAAAATAATGAGTTTATCGTGTTTCTCTTTGAGAGCCCGTACACTGCGTAATCCCAAGCTCAAGTGGAGCCATGATTGTTCTGTTCAGTTAGCTCTTCGTGAGAGACAAGGTCTTTGAGACGTTTTATCCGATAACAAGTTATCTCGGCATGTTTTTGACTGGAAATGTACAACGGCCTAATTGTCGAAAGGTCTTTCCAGATGGAAGATTTGGCGTATCAGATTTGTAGACGATTATCGTTCATATGGAACCTTTTGAAAATCAGATTTCTTGAGAAAGAGAGTTCATTTGAGAGTTCAGTTTGGGTTGATATTGTTCTCTTAAATTCAATTCAACTCTTTCAGCAAATTGCCTGCCTTGCTTGTTATAGATATTGAATCGAAAAAATACAACTTCGTGTCCCTATTTATATTCTTTCGGTGACAAGTTCTAATCTCATTGGGATTATCTTCACTTTCTTTGTTTGATGGAAATTCATTGACTTGGTGAAGTTGATATCTTACACAAAATGATTTTCTGGTGTTACAATCAGTTCTTTATCATGTCTGTTACCCCTACCAGCGTTTTTCTATTTCGAAAAATTCATTTGTTGTATATTGTTGAGAATATAATATCTCGAAACTTGACTACTGGTTCTGGACAAACAATTCATATTGATATTGACCTGAACATTTTTCTAAGAAATAGGCTTTCATCATGTGTAAAGTAAAGATAATAAGTGATATTATGTCTCTTTCCTACAAGCAATGTTCTTGGAATGAGCTATTACCAGAACAGTACCAATGCAAAACTTGAAAAAAAGTACCTGGGACTTCGAAACAATTATTCTGAACCTTTGTATGATGAATATTGCTGATGGTTCTTCCATTTGCCACAAACACATATTGAACTGAATTGAAGGCAGACTAGTTTCCTTTTCCAGCGCTTTCATATTTCTTAGAACCACTTAATATTTTTGTTTATTCATTCAATGGTTTCCATCATGATTCAGGATCTGCTTGTTTGTTTGCTAAGATTTTTTCCACATGAGAAGTGAACTTTCATAAGCCAGGTGAATGATGATGAAAAAATTACACCGAGATGAATGATGAAAAACTGTCATTAGTGTAGTTGACTCGATGTGGATTGCAATAAACTGCTAGATGTGGATGACAAAAAACTGCTACCCCCAACGAGTGCTGCTTTTCCAACTTCAGACAGGAAACATGCTTCCACATCACTTTTTCAACAACTCGAATGAAATATTTTGAAGCATTCAGATAAATTGAAATGCAAGAAAAATAAACTTTCCCAAGCATGATTTGAACCCACGTCTTCCATTAACAAGATGAATTATCTTACCACTGAGCTATCGAGGACCCTCAGTTCTCCATTGCATATTCGAAAGTCGTTCCTCTCAAATTCTAGTGTTAGTTGTTATTTCTTTATTATCACTGATCTCAGTAACAAATTGTACCTTGCAACAGAAGCAATGTCGAGAATGTCGACTTCAGCAAGATAACATGTGTAGATACCAACCAGATAATTTCATGCCGGAGATAGAAATAGAAATATGTTATCGACTTGAATAACAACTAACATTGTAATTTGATAGGAATTACTTCCGAATATACGATAGAGAACTCAGGTTCCTTGATGCTAACCTTGTTAGCAAAACGCGCGTAGAGTGCAAATGATATCAGTTTGGTGTCAGGTTAATTTATCTCTAAGAGAAGTTACAACAAATCTGCCCTGATTGGCTAGTATTGTAACGCTTACATTTGTGTAATCGTAATTTTATTCAGAAAAGCATACCATCTGATGAAATACGTATTCATGTTCATTTTCACAGCTCACGAAGGTCTCTACTTGTCTACTTTGGTTATGGGAATGTAAATATGTCAAATCCAGCAAACCACTTGACAGTAATAATTCTTCTTCTCATAATTTCGACTAATTGACCACAGTATAGAGTTTTCAGAAGCGACACCTCAAATGTAAATAATTTCTGCGTTATTTGATTATGCTTTTATGTCATATTGTGTTTTCGGTGCAGATAACTATTTTTTGTATTTTTGTGGAATTGAATCGAATGAAGCGTGTTCGAGTTGGTAACCGTGAAATGAAACGGAAATTATTTTTTTAAATCTGAATTTCAATTTGGATGGGACGGAAGTCTTCAAGGGCCCGTTTCTGTCCTGGTAACGCTAAGAAGAACTCGTGTGGGTTAACTGTGAAATAATTTTGATTTACCTACACAAGAGAATATAGAGTCAATTCATTTGAGAGGTAAATATTTGAACATCATTATTGGGATTTTAATTCAGGATAATAATTTGGGTGGATTTCAACTCGCTTCACGAGAAATTTGAGAAAAATTTTTTTTTTGTCCGAACACGTTATATCATAATTTTTTTCTTTTCTCAATAACAGTTCTGCCAGGATTCCACAACAAAACATTCATTTCCACAACAAAACATTCATTTCCACAATAAATCATTCAAGTCAACAACTATTGACGAGTATCTAGACCTCATAAGGAATTGTTGAGACCTTGTGGAGAATTTTAAGGAGAATAATGATGATAGTAGAGACCTTCCTGTCTGTGGAGATCTTCATGGAGAATATTAAGGGATAGCTTGAGTTCTGGAGCTATCATACTATCGTGAAACTAGAGGAACAGTTTTTGGAACGAAGTGAATATCACACTGGAGTAACAAGGTGGAAAAACGTCACCCTTCAGCAATAAATATAAATGTAACAGTGTTACAGTCCATTTCTCCATTACCTCCTTCAATTCTAAAAGTCTTTAACATATCGATATACTTTTCTTTCAAAAATATAAACCACCCCGTATATCATTCCTTGTTCTCGGTACGAGCTATCAACTGGAGTCTATCACCGCGCTACGCTTACTCTGTTCTATCGAACGAGAGGTCCGAATTCAATAAGGACGGAGAAACGGTAAATTGTCTCTTCCCGTTCCTTCGCTTCATTCGAGTAAATAATAACTTTTTACAAATAGGTTTATGGATCGCTCGACACACGAATTTTGGAATTTTGAGTTCTTGGTAGAAATAGTTCATTTAGTCAGTATTCTAGTGTACTGGAAATCAGCGATTTGGTATCTTCTTGTTATGAATTGCGTTCGGGTTGAGGATCTTTGAATAAATCAATCATCAATAATTAGTTTGATGCTCTCGTTGGTACCAATCCTGGTAATTCCTGCTTTTTGTGGATTTTTGCACTGAATTCGTGAGTTACATTTCTTTTTGTTCTGGCTATTCGTTCCTAACGATGGTATTTTCATTTTTTTTAGAACTTGAGTGAGAAGACATTGGTTTCTCATTGAGTTTTGTCGTTACCTCTTCTGTTGAATAATTGATAAGGAGTTGATTGAACCCTCTAAGTTGGAGGTAAGAAATAGATGAGAATAATTGACCTTTCGTCTCCTTCGAAGTGATATATGCTATATGCGGAATGGTATCATTTTTAGGGTTCCAGTTTTGAGTTTTACTTCTCTTTGGATATACCGCAGAATATCTTCGGCTTATTTGTGGTACAATAGGTTGCCCGGGTGGAACAGAAAACCACTTCAAGTCCTGATGAGCTAAAACCTAAGGCTTTGCTGCTGAATGACGAGCTAATAGCTAATGTTTTGCTGCTGAATAGGTATTCTTCAGAGCTTAGATACTGTCCTACTTCAAAATATTGTAAGGATTCATCTGGTAAGCGAGCATTTCTCCATTTTATACCATTCCCTTTCCGTCGCTGGGATCGCTGTTACAAAGTGGTGGAAAATTAGGAAATTGGTGCTGGCTCTATTTTACTTAATTATACTAGTTTTATTACCACATGAATA
The DNA here is from genome assembly GCA_032362365.1 of Zygogramma bicolorata. Classification (NCBI taxonomy): domain Eukaryota; kingdom Metazoa; phylum Arthropoda; class Insecta; order Coleoptera; family Chrysomelidae; genus Zygogramma; species Zygogramma bicolorata. Next base: position 248,886 of record JAVJAQ010005556.1, on the reverse strand, counting down.
TATGAGACCATATTTTCTAATGTCATAATAATAAAATATCACCTTGTGAGCCAACTATAGCTATATTTGGAACAACATATGAATGATATTTCGCCAGATTAATGATAATATTATACGTAACATGTCAACCTGTATTAACTGGGTAATATCGAGTAAATTTCATTGCTGAATCAGACATTGATTGTTGGTTATTTATGATTGCTAATTAATTATTCATAATTGTCGATTATTTTACTTTCCCGTTTAGGTAAGTTTCTTGGCGACACAAAACCGTATAAAACGGGTGGCGCCCTTTCATTATATTTTTTTTTCCCACGCCCACACCACTGAGCGAGCAGGTTGGTTTTGGTCAAGAAACAGTAACTCAGCATAATGTCCAGAGCTGTGCCGAGCACTGACGCTCAGTGCTTCGAGCACTAAGCACTAAGCACTCTTGAAGAGTGCTCCGGAATCTCGAGCACTAAGCACTAATTTTGACAAAGTGCTCGCGATTACTAAGCATTTTCGAAAAGTAATTCGATATGGGGAGCACTAAGCACTAAGCACTGTTCAAAAATATGATACTGTTATATACACTTGAATTGCTTTTTGACATGGTTTTTGTATTATTTGTAGATTATTCACGTAAAATTCAATCCTAAACATCATGAAACAGCATATTGAGTCGAACCCAATGCTTTGCCTATGATTCATTATTTGTAAGTATAGCATTGAATACACTGATGGGGTGGAGGCGGAATGAATACGACTCGCATTATGATTATTAATATCATTTAATATAAATAAATACATATCTCCAACAGAAAACAGAAAAACATAACGTCAATTCTCTAACAAACTAAATGTTACACATCAATCGAATGAGAAGTTTACAGTTTTGCTACATATTGTCATTAGCCTTTAACAATACTAGATTTTCAATCCAGATATCGTTCAATGAAAATGAAAATATATTTTCAATAGAAAACAGAAAAACATAACGTCAATCCTCTAACAAACTAAATGTTACACATCAATCGAATGAGAAGTTCACGGTCTTGCTACAACTTGTCAATAGCCTTTAACAAAACTAGATTTCCAAACCAGATATCGTTCAGTAAAAATAAAAATATATTTCCAATAGAATATAGAAAAACTGAACTTCAATTATGGAAATACTTAGTGCTTAGTAATCCCGAAAAATGCTCCCGAGCACTTAAGTGCTCGGGAGCACTTTTCGGGATTACTAAGCACTAAGCTCTTTGGTAAAATGTTCGAAGCACTAAGCACTTAGCACTGGTTCAAGAGAGTGCTCGGGAGCACAGTGCTTACGAGCACAAAAGTGCTCTAAGTGCTTTCACGAGCACTAAGCACAATGCTTTGGGACAGCTCTGATAATGTCAGTATTATATCTCTATTAGAATTGTTTTTATAGAGATATTTTATAACTGAAATATATCGATTCACTATCGGAATTGCCCCCGTAATAACAGGTTTGAATGCATTCATCTTGATTGTTGATGTCATTATTGTTTTATACCATTACGCTGAAGTTCCTCTGACCATTCTATATTATTTGATTCCATATTTAACCCTTGACCACTAAATCTACCATACGATATTTACTACTGAAATTTCAATTGAATATTTCTATCTGACACCTGCGTGTTCATTTGTATGTTCAAGAATCTCTTTTCCAGCGTGGTAAAGTCTTCCTACAGAGTATGGCTTGAGAATAAGTTTGTGTAGTCTTCCTTTCTGTAGATGGCGTCCAATTAACAACATTTTACTTCAGACTTATTCTCAGTGCCATCTATTGGATTTCTGGGAGTTCTCAAATAGCACCGAATCACGCCCCTGCCTCCCTGACAAAAGCTAGCCGTTCGCAATCTGTACCTTGTGTTGGGCATATAATCTGGTATACCTCATTATATGAACGTGATAAGGTTACAGTATCTATTTCTTTTCGTCTTTGTTCTAGTCTTTGTCTTTCTCCTTTTCTTTTATCTTCTTTCTCACTGAGAAAACTCATCAAGTCTTGCATATAAAATTTTTGCGTTCCTGTTTGTGCTGTTGTGGCATATCCAGTTTCTTGTCTGGTTGTTTGTACATTGGCTTCTTTCTCCATGACTATTTCCTGAGTTTGACCTGTTTTTTCCGTTTTGTTCTTCACTGTACTCCTTCCTAGTCTCCATTTATTTTATAGCTGAATTCATTTTCAAAATTTCCTTTTTCTAAAAACGCCTCAAACGTTGGGAGCCATTTTATTATGCTACTAACTGTTCTGATTTCAAGATGTATCTGTTGCAAAGTAAAAATGGAGATATATAGCTGTTTGTGTTTCTTTACAGCCGTTCTAAATGGAACCAATATAGAAATATTTTCGTTTGAGATTTGATTATTTGGTATCGTAGGAATCATGTTTGTGTAAAAAAATTATAGACTGAAAATCAAGGCAGATACCTAGTGTGTTTTTCCTGAACGATCAACATCGAGAATTTGACCCTGTGGTTAGAAAATTGCCGTACTGCGATTTTTCTAGATGACATTTTTTCAATATCGAATGTTAAAACAATTTCTGGGCACGACCACCCCACAATCGACTAGAACTAATAACTCGCAGACTAACAGAGAATAGTATAATGTTGAATCCATCAAGCTTTTCAGTTTCCAATAGGCATAAAGAATGACAAGCTTGGTAAAAACACAATAACTTATGCGTGTTCAGGAAGAACGCCGTCGAAATAGTGCGTTTCTCCTAAAGGAACATTCACGTCAATAAAATCAACGATAACTCGATAAGAATAATAGAATGGGGTAACATGAACTGGTGGAATTTAATGCTAGAAAAACTCAGGCATGTCTCTCCTCAAGGGAAGCCGATCTATCATCATCTACTATTCAGATGTTAGGAGTAACTATTCCTACAAATACAAGTATCTGGATGCTGGAAATTACGATCAGTGATAATCTCCCATGGAAAAACCATGTGAGATCGATCGCTGAAGGTGCTTCCCAGGAACTTGGATTTTTATTTCGTGCGAAGGAATACTCCATTTCTCGTCAGCTTCTGATGACCTACAAGGCTCAGATACGACCTGTCTTGGAATAAAGTTCTCATGTGTGGAGTCCGGCACCAAAACATTCATTGAGGCTTCCCGATTCTATCCAGAGAAGGGCAATCCGTGTTGTTGGTGGTTCTTCGCTCACAGACTCGCTCACTTCATTGGAACATCGTAGAAGGGTCGGAGACTTGTCCCTCTTCTTTAGATATTTTCACGGTTGGTGCTCTTCTGAATTGTTATTGATAGTTCCACGCTTGGCAATATCTACACGGATGACTCGAAGGGTACAGAATTGCCACCCCTTTGTTGTGAATTTGGAGACCTGTCGGACCTCTCTTGCTAAGGGATCTTTTATTAATAGAACAGCTGAACTATGGAACTCCTTGCCGAAAGAGGCTTTTCCTGAGCTTACAAACTTCAAAAATTCAAAGTGAATGTTGATTAGTATCTCCTGTACCTTGATTCACCCGGTGCTCTTTGAACATTACAGGGCTTTCCTTTCATGTGAATCTGCATATTGATAAAAAAGATACGGCAATATTGTGTCTCTGTCTTGACTACTCAGTGCTATATACTGCATTTCTGCTTGACAGGATCGATGAACAAATGCATTTTGAGCTGGCCAATACCAATATCTTATTTCAATTTTTTTTGCACACACGGTCTTTCGGCTAAGCAGGGCAAAATCGTTGTTAATCAAATGAAATGGGTTTCACTTCCATTCTAAAAACCATCTCCATATTATCTCTTGCTCTTTATTTACCTTATTTTTCTGCACTCCCTCATGTTTGCTTATTTTTCTGTCGATTTAACTCCTGTCGGCTTTGACGAATGGAGCTATTTACTTTTTATCCCCCAATGTGTTTTTCTCCGCATTGCTTTGTGGATTCTCGGCCCTTGTGAGTGTGGTCCTTCAGAAGATTGATCGTGATATAACAGATCGAATTTATCAAAGCTAGCATTTTCATTAATGTTTGATGAAGACTGGCAAGATTACTTCTCCATTTGATTCCTTTGATTGATGGAGATTGCTACGTATTTCTGGACTTTGGGCCAGATGGAAACCACATCTGCGACGTATTTCCTCTGAAAAGATTTCGATATTCTTTATTAAATAAGCACAGATACGTAACTTGGAAGAAACAGTGCCATTGGCCAATTTCGTGGTTTCCAGAAAAATGGTTTTCAGTACAGAATCATGCTCGTCTTGAAGAACTTCATAACGTTTCAAGAAACTGAGTACTCCTGAAACACATTCTTTTGTATGATTTCTCAAATAATAAAATATGTAACAGCTGTGGTAAATATGGGTCATTGACAGTTCAGAATTTATCATTTAAGAGGACATTGGCCTCTCCCATCGGACTTTGGCATTGAATAATACAACCTATTCGTACATTTTTGAAATATGCATACTTCGTTTAATCATATTTAATGTTTCATTTTACTGCTTTCTCTCGCAATCAACTGGCAAGAATAAGGCTAGATAGACGTCCCGTGGCTTGTCAATATTTGATTTCACAATCGTTGTAACAATAATGGCAATGTCAAACATTGATTGGTCCTCATTCTATCACGCAAGAATGGACAGTAGCCTTCAATATCAAACTTTTACTGCTCATTGGAAATACCTAGGACATTTTTTTACGTGAACATTGAAATATTGTGAGTACATAGGACCGAATAATTCATTTGGCAGAATGTAAACATTGGCCCTTTTCCTTTCAAGGTACAGAGATAATGAGGGATATTTCTTCAGAAGACTACTGGACTCTGATAGGTCATGAACTGGTAGTTTGAACCAAAATTGTAATATTTGATACTGAAATTATTTTCGAAATCATTATCGATGAAAATCCGACGTCATTCGCTGCCAAGTGAGTGCTAATCTTTTTTTTTTATAGAAAGGAAGATCTTGTGATATCTCGTGTTTGATAGGTCTTCCATTCTTTTCTAACGTCCGTTTCAATTTGGGAATAGCAGTCATTAAGCTATCAACAGTCTCATTCCATTTCATATAATCGTTAAAATCACAATCCCGATAGAAATTCAAGTCGAAAGTCGCTACAATATATTTGAATAACGCCCAATTGACCTCCATAATGATTACGCCCAGCTGCGGTGTAAATTGAAACTGGTCAGTTGCCATGGCATCATTTTTCTTCTGAAGATGCTCATCTTGTTAACGAGTGCAAATAATATCATTTTGGTGTTAGGGTGATTCAACACGTATTTCTTCATCAGAATTTTTTTTGGAAATTTCACTATTTTATATTCAATCTTTTTCAATTTCTGTCACAATATAATTTTTTTGAATATTTGAATTATTGATTTTTATTACGCTTTTATATATATATATATATATATATATATATATATATATATATATATATATATATATATATATATATATATATATATATATATATGATAACCGAAGTTTTCCGCCATTAAACTCGTGTGATGTTGTCACTTTTGTTGTTTGTTTTGTGATGTTGTCAACAAAAGTGACAACATCACACGAGTATAATGGCGGAAAACTTCGGTTATCAGACCCCAAATAGCACAAGTACGTCCAGTGGACGTACTGCATATGTACGGTGAGGATGCATTGTACGTATTTAGGACGTACTTTTGTCTCCGACAGACGTACATAAGACCTCCCTGCGACTTACCGTTTCCGCATAGTCGGTAATCCCAGGTACGTACTTTTCTAGTCCACACAGGACCTGAAATGTACAGAAAGGGGAACTGTTTGGGACATTCCGAAAATGTACATTTTCCATTCTGTATGCGCTATCCCAAGTAGAACAAACATATTTGACCAATATTGGTTCAATATTACGGGAATATTAACCTTATATTGTAGATGATATCAATAGTGGCCACAAAAAAATGTGAACATTCGGCGATATTAGATCAATATTCGAAAACAACGTAATGTTATATCATATGATATCACTTAATGAATCTAAGTTTTCATATTCGGGATTATTCATTTCTTTTTTACCAAATAGTCAAGTTGGATATTTTACTCATTCACGTGTACTAACCATCTAACCGAATACTTACCTGGAAAAAGACTTGGCTGCTGCGGGGCTTGAACTCTCGACCTTTCCTATGGAGATATTATTGTCGACCACTGTTACGCTCTACGGCACGGAGACACTTGTTTTTAAGAAGGAGTTGGGTGCTATAGATGTGATGACTTCAAGTTAGTTTTGTTCGAGATAATATTGAAATTTTGGAAAGTTCAGTAATAATGGAAATATATTCGAAAAAACACTAAAGGATCACTGTCTCATGTGATAGCGGTTTTGGAGTATCAAACTTGCTGTGCAAAAAATTCTGTATGTAATTTTCTGGTATTTAATTCACCACATGTCGATGTTTCAATTTTTCCAATTTTTAGGAATAATTCATTATGAATATTGCATTTCCAATATTGATATATATGTTTGAATACACTAAGTGATCACTCTCAAAATCCCAATACCCCTTGAAGCGAAAGGGACCCAATATGTACGTACTTGGGAGGTCCAAACAGTATGTACATACTAACAGAAAAGTAGAAAATGAAAGGAACCCAATCCGTACGTACTTGGGAGGTCCAAACAGTATGTACAAAAAAGTACGTCAACAAGACGTCCAGATAGTATGTACATACGATTTCCAAAAATGTACGTCATTACTATTATGTCCCGCAAACGTTTCGAAATATACGTATCTGAAAGGGACTCAATATGTACGCACCTGGAAGGTCCAAATAGTACGAACATAGTTCTTCCAAACATGTACGTAAATGATACGTCTGTGCAGTACGTACATGGGATTCACAAAAAAACACGTCATTGGTATGTCCCTAATTCATTCCGAAAAATACATACCTGAAGAGGAGTTAATGTAAACGTATCAGGGACACTTAATGAAGTACGTACATAGTACTTCCAAGCATGTACGTTTTTATTACATTCCGATTGGAACGGGACCAAGTATGTACCTACATGGGACGTCTAACCAGTACATACATGGTACATCCGGTAATGTACGTTCTTCGAATGTCTCCTATCCGTCCCGGGACGTATCGACGTAACTGGGACATAAATGGTTCGTCTTCAGGACGTCGTGTGCTATTTGGGACGTTCCTCGTGAATCTCGCACTTTGTTGCATATATATATATATATATATATATATATATATAATATACAGGGTGTCTCTGGAATTCCTCTTCTCCTCTCGGGAATGTATAGATGGGGTCAAAATATCACCAGTATTTCAAATAACTTTTGTTCCTAAAAGCCTTCGTTGCCAAGTTACGGGCCATCAAAGTAACCAAAGGAAAAATGTTTTCGATAACTTTTTATGTGCATATTCAAAATTAACAAAATTTTGGTGATTGACTGAACAAATGAATTGCTTTGATATGCTGTCATGCAGGAGTCATCTGTTTTGCTACAAAGTTAGGAACGGATTACTCCCGTTGGTCCACACCCCAAAACTTCGAAATGACAGATATTTCTCAACAAAATCAGGTAACTTGAACCATTTTCTGAATTGAAGAATTCGTGTGTTAAATCAATTGAAGCAATGATTTCTGATAAAAATACACTTTTGTTTGCCGACATCCAACATGAGATGTCTACCGTTATTCGAAAAGATTGATTTTGAATGAAATAATATCGAAAGGAAACGTCACGTTGCGAATAATTATTCATTAGACATACCTGCCATACCTTGTCAAAATCTGTGAAAGAAATGGAACACAATTATTCAACAGATATTTTTAATCTATTCATGTGCCGCCGTTTCTGTAATCTATTTATTTGCTTTTAATGAGTATAGGTAAATTTGCGTTTTTGTTCAGATAAATTTATCGGGAGTAATTACACAAGTGCTTCAAAATTACCGATAATTTTCCATGAAAGCATGTTGTCTAAAAACTGCATGAGTTTATTTTCATATTTTGTCGAAAGAGCCCGACTCCGAAGGAGGAGGGCTCTTTTAGCAAAATATGAAAATAACCGAATGCAGTTTTTTTTACCGACAACATGCTTGAATGGAAAATTATCAGGTTCATTTTGATGCACGAGTGTAATTCGGTAGAATATTTCCGGAGTTAAAACAACGACGTTTAAAATTCAGTATTCATGCCTGTCAAGATGATAAATTTACATTTTAACAATCGTTACTATAGATACACGGACCGAGCGGGTATTTTTCGATACCTACCGGGTATTTACCAGCCCGAAAATGTCCCGCCGGGAATTTATCGCTGTAATTGATGGAAAATGTCCCGCTTCATATGGGATTTTCAACATACGATGGAAATATTTGGGTGAAAGATTTCCCCCCATGCAATTGAATTATCAGTGAAACTCTTCAAAATTTCAGCTGTGAATAAGAATTTGACACATTGAAAGACCAGGAATCTACAGAACTTCATATTTCATTTCGAATATCCCTGCACCAACGTTATCATAATTACTCCTGCTGTGAAAATTTTTCATTCAAAATAATGGTAGACATCTCAGGTTGGATGTCGTCGAGCCGCATTTTTATCGAAAATCGTTGCTACGGTCGAATTTCCACACGGGTACTTTTACTCAGAAAATTGTCTGAGTAACCTGATTCTTTTGAAAAATATTGAAAAGTATCTGTCATCCCAAAGTTTTGGGGTGTGGATGACTTTGCTGCAAAACAGCTGACTCCTGCGTGAAAGCTCATCTAAGCAATTGATTCGTTTAGTCGATTATCAATTCAGTTTATTATAAACATTCACCTGAGAAGTTATCAAAGAAAAACATTTTTCGTATTGAAACTTCAAGGGTCCGTAACTTGGTAACGAAGGATATCGATCATAGTGAAAAGTTACCCTCATCATTTCACCAACTCACTTCTTTCAAAACTCCATAATCAGCGAAGAACTCTACCAAAAAACTCTTAACAAAATTATTTAGCCTCCTTGAGAGATTCCTTCGGAAGATTATGTAGGTGCGTGTCGAAAATAAGGGCAATATCAGCAAGTTAAGCTGCAAACTTTCTCGCAGAGACCCTTCGTTCAGCGATTATCGCGAGGAGTAGCAGATGGCTCATAATACGGACCATTATCTCAAAATATTTCATAAGTTGCCATTGGCCGGAGTGGAAACGGCTCTTCTCGATATCAAGGGGTGGCTTAATTGGGGTATTTCATGGAAACCGTGTGTTTGGATGGATAATCATGAATGTTTTGTTGATACAACAGGGTTAGGGGTTGCAATCCAGCAGCATTTTCAATTCAGCTGGATTTTTGCAATATTGTCCCGAATCATGACCAAATACATGACTAGAAGAAATTTCTCTATTTATTAATTCATTAATGCTTTTCACCAAGAACTACTCAAAAAAACCTGACTGACCAATCATCGGAGTTTAACTCAAGATGTATGAGCCTCTGAAGAAGCTAGCCAATGGAAGAAATTCCAAAAAACGACGACCTTCGAACCCAAACCAAAGTATTGATAATCAAATAGATCTCTCGAACTTCGAAAATAAATATCGAAATCATCAGGTCGAGAAAACTGAATCAGATAATGTTCTCCAGTAGAGAAAATCAGAAAAATGAATTCAAGGACGAATCAAATAAGGCACTCAAATGCACATAGTCAAGATTTGAGGATTAGGCCCCGGATCAACAATAAAACATGGTTGGAACCAGAGCCAAGTTAACAAGCAAAGTGATCGTTACTACGTTCATTTACCATCATTATCTGGACACTCCATTGTCATATTCTGATTTTTGGGTGGGTGTCAATCATTTCGTAATTATTTTTTATATTACGTTTTAATCAATTGTGTTGAGAACAATTCTGGAGAAATATGTATTTTCAAGATGAAAAGAATCTTCTTAGCAGAATATATAATATATGTCGTTTGCAGCTAATAAAATTCTAGGATATATGAATATGATACTTAATGACCAGAATTATATTACTCGTGCGAACACCGCTGGTATCACCTGTCATAGTTTCTTGAGTATTAGGCTGTTTATGGGCACGGTCCAGCTCTTCAGGTTAACTGACAGTCTCGATATCTGAAGTTAAGCAGCGCCGAGCGCGGTTAGTACTTGGGTGGGTGGCCTCTTGCAGGAAAAGTCCGCGTCGAAAGCCCGGACAACTGCAGCAAAATAGCATAACATAGCTCGCAGGCAATATGTCAATGAGCACAAGATATATTGAGGATATGCCGTTTTTCGGAGGAAACGCCGGCGGTCTCGAGTCCATGGATGTTGGGATCGTAAAAGATCCATTTCCTGGGGGAAATGTGTTCAGTAGTATCAGTGACAGGCCTTGGTAGCAGAAATAGGCCGATGTTAAATAGAGAAAGAAATGCTGGTTACGTTTTGTTTGAAGTTTCGTCTTTGTTTAGAACAGTATTAGAGTACTTTGTGTTGTTCCAACAACTTCTTGTCACATTTGGAATACTTTTTAGTAATGTGCTGGGATTTAGTAGGACGCAATGACGAAATATTGCTGTGTTTGTAAAACAAACGTCACTCTGGAAAAGGTGTTTCGTATTGAATCGACTATCGAAAAAACAATACACAACAGTCTCCGCCTGATTAATCTTCGGTTGCCAACATTGCTAGTAATGGCATCGAACCTATCTTTGTTTTATCGTTGATTTGAGGGTAAACGGGAACTGAAGTAGATATTCTTCGGCAATTTTGCGTCAAACCATTTCCTCATGGCTTAGGAACGCCGAGTCATGGATGGAAAATGTAAAACCCCACTTCGATTATAATATAGTATATTATATTATTGGAGCGTTACGTGGGATTAGCAGGAGGCGTAAGTTCACTCGTGTGAAATATCACTTTCGCAAAGATAAAGCACACTATTTTTTCTACGACCTCCTATTTTATCGACAATTTTACTCATGTTTGAAATATACCATAAGCCGCCGTGATTTTGTCATTATGACAACGAAAAAACTTTGCCCTAAGTTTTTCAGCGACAAAACGGAACCTAACTCTTGAAAACATGGCAACCAGAATTGTAAAAATATCTCTGACGGCGTCTTTTCTCAATTTTTCACTTGCGTTGTCGAAAGAGTATATCTGTGAAAATGAAATATAAGAATTGTGTTTATAACAATTGTACTTTTCCGTTGAATTGAATAAACTAAACTGTATTCATTAAATTGTCGTACCGAATTACACTCGAGCTTTTTTTGTCGAAGAAAACTTGACATTTATTATTCGAGTTTAGTTGCCTTCCGGCAAATTAACTCAAAAACTGACAGAAAAAATTACTCGTCCTACGCACTCGTAATTTTTTCAGAGGCAGTTTTTTTCGTTGAGTTGTCAGGAAACAAAAATCTCATCGAAATGTCAAGTTCACTTCGACAAAAAAAAGCTGTCGTGTAATTATAAGTGAAAAATATATATTTATCAGATAGTGTATATTGAGTTGCCTGACTAAGCTTACGTTATATTTGTAACAGTCCATGTTTGAATATTGTTTCTATGAAAAGTGAACATGAACAATTACTTCACTTATGTAGTTCTGAGCTTTCGTTGCAAAATAGCTAAATTCTGTTTCAATAAAATGAAAATACAAGAAATATCATGATTGGATTAATGTTGATCGACATACGAGATATAAGTTCATATTTCTGATTGTACTATATCGAGATAATGTTTACAGATTTTATGCTGAAGTTTCGTCAATGTATTTATTTGATAACCTTTTGACAATGTCCCTTACCGTACTGTTTTTATATTACAGTATGTTCAGACAACCTACACAACATATTCCCCTTTTAAAAATGCATAAGTTACAAAAACGCACAAGTCAATCTTGAAATGAATTAAACAATGCAATTTATAGTAATGAATCATGAACATTTGTGAGAGTCTCTATATCTTCTTGGAGTGGAAATAACGCGTCCACTTCGTGTACACATTCGAATATCATTCTCAGCATTAGCCAACTGACTTCGATATTCAATAGGAGATTCATATTGTACAACATCTTCAACGTCTCTATCCTCATTTTCAACGTCTCTATCCTGAACGGCGCCCACGTCTTCATCTCGTTCCACGCACGTAGACGGATGCACAGAACTAGACATACGATTTCGAAATTTTCCTAAATGGATAGTATTTTTCCTTATGACTCTTCCATTCTCCATCTTCACGAGAAAGGATCTTGGCGATTCATGAGAACCAACAATTTGCCCACGAATCCAAGATTCTCCTTCTCTAATTATCACATTATCACCCCGTTTGAAGTTTTCCGACGAATTCCTACTAGATCTATCATAGTTTCTTTTCGAATGATTTTGTCGAGCTATTTTTTCACGTCTGATGTCCACGACTTCCGGAAATGAATTCATATTTGTTGTGGGTGAATGTGATTGTAATTCCCTACTCATTAAGATTTGAGCTGGGCTGGCAGATACCCCTGAGACTGGTGAATTGTAATGTTCCAGCAATGCAATTTCAATAGATTTACCGGATAATTCGGCTTTTTTGAGTCTTTTCTTAGCAATACCAACTGCTTTTTCTGCCATTCCATTGGATCGAGGGTGAAATGGGCTTGATGTTACTATTTCAATATCTAATTCTTGTGCGGAATTTCGATAGTCGTATAATCCAAATGGCATATTATCAGCAACAATCGTGAATGGTATGCTGACACCATGTACCATATCGAGATAATGTTTATAGAAATTATGCTGAAGTTTCATCAATGTATTCATTTGACAAAGTCCCTTACCGTGCTGTTTTTATATTACAGTATGTTCAAACAACCTACACAACACTGATAACGTGAATTCAAATCTGAATCAGCTCACTTGGTAGACTATCTGGTAAAAAAACCGCAAGGTTATGGGTTAGATTTTTGGCCTCAACGTTATTTTTTCTTTTCTTTTTTTCATGCATACTTATTTTTTGGTCCAGTTCTCATGTAAATAATATCAATATCCCACCTGGGGCCACTTTTATTTATAATCTATATAAACAACATAAAACAGTGCTTCCACCATTGTTAATTTCTGCTTTGAACAGATGACCTGAAAGTATTTCGTCAAATAACATGTCAGAGAGATTGCAAGAAAGTTCAGGAAGACTTGAATGATTTAGTTATCTTCTGTAAGAAGATTATTTTTGAATCAAGCAAAATGTAGCTCTGTCACTTTAACACGGAATATCAACACTATGAATTATACATACACTTTTGAAAGCACTAGTTTACAGAAATTCGATAAAATTAGGGACCTGGGAGTAGTTCTCGACAAAAAACTGATGTTCCACGATCACATCGAACATATTGCAAATTCCTGCTTCAAGCATCTTGGGTACATTATGAGGACATGTAAACAATTCTCTCTCGTTAAACCCACAGTAACAGTGTATAACGCGTATGTTTTGTCAAAATTAAGTTTCGCAAATAGTGTTTGGAATCCCCAAAATAATAATAATAATAACGTTTATTTTCCACAAATGTACAGATTTTTCGAAAAATTGTAAGGTAATAATAATAATAATAATAATAATGGTCTTTATTGGCTGAAATAGAAAATAACATCCAAAAGGCGAAGTTCAATTAGAAAAATAAACAAGGGTTTCCCACAAAACACAGGGTTGTACGTAATGTTTGCAATGATAGGCTGGAGGCAATTCAAAATCGTTTTATCAAATATATAGGACGAAAAAGTAGTTATATAATCCACACTGAAGATATTCAGAAAGCTAGGGAACATTTTGAAATCTACTCTCTTCAAAATGAAAGAACATTATCGGATTTCAAATTCATATTTGAAGTATTAACAGGAACAATCACTTTCATGTGTCCGTTTCAATATACCAACTCGAACTCTTCGGACAAACAACTTGTTCAACATTCCATTCAGAAGAACAAACTGCTCTTTAAATTCACCTATCGTTCGATGCCTGAGACTGCTAAACTCTTACCACAAAGAGATTTCGACATTTTCTCTATGTCTCAAAAAACACTTGAATATCATATCAAAGGGCTTCTTGGATATTGAAATTGGAAAACTATATATGAATATCACTTTGTAATCATTTTTCGAATAAAGCATTTTCTTCTCTTTTCAAATTAGTACATCCCTCTGAGGTAGTACTTCATTTGTTCAACAGTATTTTCTAAGTTGAATGATATTGTACTTATCTGTAGATACTGTTTTGGGGCCTGCCCTGTTTGTATCTCAAAGTTATGTGAATGAATAAATAAATAAGGAAAAGCAACCAATGAATACATCTATAAATCTTACAGGATTTACGGGATTGACGGCTTACTTTCCATGGGAACAGATAGTGTGATATGTGCTTACTTTCCTATGTGGTCGTAGGAAAAATCATTATCAATATCCCAGAATTCCCATATGAGAAATTCCTCCACCGCTTCCTCCTAGCAGATTGCAAAAGTGTGAATTATTTCTTTCGGGGCTTCCACATAATTGCAACGCCACGAATATCAGCACTAGAGCCCGTCTTCCTCGTTTGCTGAAAAATTTCATCCAATTAAGATAAGCCACGTAATTTAAACGAAGTAACTGAGGCTTTCCTAATTTGTCACGTTAACTCATTCGGAGAGCTCCGGCGGTAAGAATGCTGGATAATGATGAGAGAGAGAGAGAGAGAGAGAGAGAAAAAGAGAGCAATATTTTTGTTGGAAAGAAGAATGTGTTTGTTGTTGACTCAGGATAGGAACATTCTCACGATTATTTTCCAACCCAGTATCTCTCCTCAAAAAATTGTTTCAACAGTTGAGTTCGATAAGAATTTATTCCAGAAAAATTGAAATAGAATGGAAATATTTGTTTTCTCAATAATTTCATATGTGATAATAACGCATATAATTTCACTTCTCAAGACGATGTTAAGATCTTATGAGCTATCTTTGATCAAAGGTTAAGCTGGAAAACTCACATAGAAAATCTGTGACGAATTGAGATCAACCTGCTATTCCTTGAGGTCATTGAAGGTGCACTGCAGTCAAAGAATACTCTTTACTATGTATTACGCGAACTTTCACTCCCAAATTCGATATGGCATAATGAATTGAGGAGTTGGCACAGATTGTTCAAGAGTAATATTCTTACAAAAATCCGCGATGAGAATAGTCTGTAATCTTCCTTGGGAACATTCATGCAGAGAGTCATATAAAAATAATAAAATTTTAACTGTAGTTAATACTCACATATACGAAATATCGTGCTTTGTGCGCAAGAATCTGTCATTGTTCAACTGCAACAGATCGAAGCATAATTACTCTACCTGATTCAAGAATAATTTACTTCCAGCTAAGCACTTGAAGTTTCACCAAAGGAACTTGTATTACAATTGCTGCAGAATCTATAATAATTTACCTAAAGATGTGTGAAGTGTGCCAAATATTTTCATTATCAGAAATAGGCTCAAAGGCTTCTTGATCCAAAAAAACTTCTACACACTTGAAGAATTCTTCACTCAAGATGGTGGTGGGACCAATTTTGTTGATTACATTTATATATTTGTGATTCGTCTTGATTAATGTTTTATTCATAGTTTATTCTATATTACTTGTTTTGTATGTTACTGTGATCCATTTACTGACGCTCTCGGCAACTTGTTATGAATATCATTGTGATGGTTTCGATAATTCATTGTTGATTGATCAAAGTATATTATTATAATTTTCATTTTCTCTCGTCTGCTTTCATTATCTGTTTCATTTTCTTATGCCCATAATTTCAATTCACCTGTTTTAGTTCTGTCCTTTCATTTTGGATTGGAATAATTCAGACAATAGAAACTTTCTGCAGAAATCAATTATCGTACAGCAAAAACTATATTATTTGCACTCCACTTTATTTTGCTAACAAGGATAGCATCTTCAGGAGAATAAAATTGATACCGAATCTGAAGACTAGGGTTAGTATATACTATACAATTTCAGGTGGCAGCTGACCAATATGGACTTCCTCTGTTACTAATAACCATTTTCTTATTTCTCATTCTATAAAATCTAGTGTGCTGTGTCTGTCGGTTTACGAAGAAATACCTGGTGTCCTCATATAGGGTGGTACTCTACCTTCGCTCCTTTCACAACGTAGACCAAGGTATTCATGATATGTACCGATCAAACTCTCCAATGTGGCTCGTATTCAGTGGACCTGAATATGGGCTCACTCGATTCAGCAAATCATGTAAAACAATACAGTACGTATTAGAATCAGTTTCAAAACTCAACAGTTACAATTATATCGTTGTAAATTGACCGTTCGAGGAGATACTAGATGTAAACTATTCCATACAAAGCATATAGCTATCACAATACTTGAATATACTCTAACATAAACTTATTATGTAATATCAAATTCTTATATCAACAAGAATGTAAACACGTGTAGAGGAAAGATACAATAATGAATCTGGTCCCTTGCTGGATCTGACTGAGAATAGATATGAAAATGTTCAAATTAAATCTTGACTTGAAAATTGAATGAACGGATTTCAACACCCAGCCATATACTTTCGGCCTGTTAGAAGAGATTCTGACAAGACTTACGAAACAGGATTATGTGAACAAAATCTCGATTGATTTTTATATCCAAACTTACCAATAGAAAAATGGATAATGGATAAAGCATTCATCAAAATGTACCAACAAATATAAAGATAATGAATAAATGATCAAACTAATCCAAGAAAAACGAACTTTCTGGCCTTTGAGAACCCTCACAAGTTCCTGGAGTCAATTATTCAAAATTCATTTTCCAGCCAACCAATGAAATTACTATACAGCTTCAATTGTTTGAATTCAGCTGGTCAGGAAGGAATTCTGAAAATATATGGACAAACAGTCACAGTTCACAAACAATAGAAAGTTCAATTGCCAAGCAATTAAAATGATTCTGTAAATACATCAAAATGGTTTCCACAACGGCTCAACCAACTGTTGTATATATCTTATTAGAATCAATCGGAATGAAACTAATAAATACAGAATTCAATAACGAACTTCATGTGGCTACAGTATACCACAAAATACCTGACAATCGTTTTTCATTAACATGATGAATCGAGATCTTTCTCAGAGAAAGCATGAAAACTACCAAAAGCGTCAGAATCTAATCAACATAACTTTTATATCATAGTCCTATTCACACTCCACAAATTCAAAAGGTTTCACCTCGATTCCCACCTTAGAAAAGTTGATAACAAAATCTAATCTATCAATCAGTACCAATAATCGATCAAGAATCTCTACCGAGGACAAAAGCTTCACCCCTCAAATTTTATCGATCCATCCTCGTCAAAAAAGACTTGTGCGATCGATTCATAACCGATTTTTCCGGCGTTCAGACTGCCATCGATTAGGAAAAATGAAGTACTTCGAATAATATAGAACTCGATATTTAGATGAATAGATAGAAATTTGGCTACTCTCCGCTAGGTGCCATTAGGAATACTAATTATGAATTCAATATTCAAATTAATTTAATAAATTATTTAGTGAAGCGATAAAATAGTTACAACTTTTAGCCCTAATATATTTTCATGTCAGACTACACACATGGAAATAGCCTTGAGAATTATTTCAAGCTGAATTTGTTTTCAACAAGTCCTTAGATTTGGGATATTTATTGAAACGAAACAGAAAATCAAGTTTCTGAAAGGCACTTGCAGCAGCCAATGAATGATAGAGGTTTGAGCTATTGTCTTATAGAACAGCATCATTCGGGGCATTATCCAACGTTGGTCATTCAACGTCCGAAAACCGTGTTATGGGCGTGTAGTCTAGTATATTAGTCAAATTCACAAGCTTGAACTGATAGTATTTCCTCATGTCATTTTTTATATAATTTTCGAGTCTCCCAACTATGTTGTAAATTGAACTGAATGTTTTTCCTTTTTTGTATCATATAACTGAAGATGGGCGCCTAGACGCCTGAAATATGTTTTATAATCATTCACCGCTGAAAGAATAATATATGTGGAGACGACTTTGGATTTTTATTTCATTTGATAGAAACGAGGGATGCTGGGGCGATGAAAAAAACATCAAACTTCAATCGAGGAGTTCAAAAACTGCACTGTGAAGTAGTAGTAGATTCGAATATACAGCTCACAATTTCCAGTGTTGAAACCGAAACCATCGGTATCTTCCCACGCAATAATGCATAATCAATTCGGAACTCACCGGTCATCAATTAACAGAACGCCTGTACTATCGAACTCCCACACTATCCATTTGAATGCAATATCGAGTTCTGTCATCACGCTATTTCATCCAGAGCAGAGGGTAATTATGGCTTTCAGAGCCACCAATTCATTTATAGAACTAATGAAAGCTGGATCGATCGCCACAATCTATGGATATTTCGAGCATAATATGCAGTAAATATCCGATGATATGAAGGGGGTCATTTTGGATGTAGTAGAGATTCTCCAAGAGTTCGAGAGAAATCCAAAGCGGAAAGTGATACCGCACTAACGCCAAGACGTAAAATTGAAGCGATTTTATAGGTAATACTGGTGCAACTTCACGAATATAAAACGCTACTAGGCGAACTAGGCTCGCCATTTTTCAAAGGCATTCGTGGTTCTCGGTAGTGTAGAGATAAGCACGTCCGCCTCTCTAGCGAGAGACCGGGTTTAGAAGATTTATTATATAAATAAAAAACCTTGGACTCTACGATGAAGCTTTTGAGAGATACTAACTTCGAAGTTGAAGTGATCTACTGATATCTATCATGAAATGTTCTGATGGGTCCCTGAAAGAGAAAAGATGTCTCTTTCAGTTAGTTTTGCCAGTTTAGCTGTGGCAGATATCGTTTTTTCCAGCCTCTGAATCCTTCTTCGCTGCTTAACCTTTCTTTTTGAACCATTTTCCACTTCGGATCGTGGGGGCAATTATAGCGGAGGTTCATTTTCATCAGGAACAGAAATATAGTCGATTGTATAGAGTTCACCTCCCTCGTTTCCTAATGTTTCAAGGAAATGACAAAATCCCTGATAACCTTGGACTGGTGGTGTGTTTAACGTTTGATTATCAAATTCAACCCGAGGTTCTTATATGTATGGATGACCATCTGCCACTAGTTGATCCATAATTTCACTGGTAACAAACCAATCAAAAGTTTTTGAAAAATTATTGAGAAAAAGACTCTCATCTTTCATAAATAAATTCAAACGTCTTACTCCCAGACAATTTGGCTTCAGAGAACAAATCTCCACAGAAGATGCTGTCCTATACATCACAGAAAAAATACACCAAGCTCTGGAAATAGGAACTCCATGTCTATGCCTATTTATTGATTTAAAAAAAGAATTCGATACTGTCAGCCATCAACTACTCTTAGAGACGCTCGAAAAAATAAGAATAAGAGGGTACTGTTATACGCTCATGGAGAGCTATTTGAATAGAAGGTCCCAGAAAGTGAAAATTGGTGATGACTCGAGTGTCTCAAAAACCATAGATTATGGAATACCGCAAGGCACAGTTCTGGGTCCATTGTTATTCAACCTATATGTGAATGAACTGTTCTCAGTCGATAGTAAAGGTGACATCATAGGATATGCTGACGACACTGTTATTTTTTATCAGGCTCCAACATGGCAGGAATTGAAAAATACTGCAGAAACAGATTTCAAATTCATTAAAGATTGGTTTGATAGCAAATTATTGACAGTGAATTTTGAAAAAACCCACGTTCTTCCTTTCAGTTGCAACAAATCTGGCATTCCTCCTTTTCACCAACTAGAAATAAACATAAATGGAAAAATATTGAAATTAAACTCTGTAAGTGCAACAAAATATCTAGGAATATATCTGGACACACATCTCAAATGGGATTATCATATAAAATATGTCACTGGGAAACTCCAAACTATTCTATATAAATTCAAATATTTAAACAATTATTTACCCATCGAAGAAATGAAAGAAATCTATTTCTCCCTCGTAGAAAGTCACATCCGCTACGGCATTATAGTTTGGGGTAGTGCGCTCAGAACCCATCTCAATCGATTAAAAGTAATACAGAGACGGTTTTTGAAATTGATCCTAAATAAAAACTCGAGATACAATTCCAATAGCCTCTATAGGGAAACACAAATCATGGACATCAGGCAATTATTCTACTTTTGTGTGAATATGAAGTACCACTTCCAAAATCATGAAACTGAGATTCCTAATCATGAATACAATACACGAAACCGTAACAAACACATCCTCCCGCAAGTTACGAAATCCAAAAGTCAAAGAGCATACTCTTATATTTCAATAAAAATCTATAATAGCCTGCCTGAAGAAATGAAACAATGTAGAAACAAACAAAATTTCAAGAAAAAGATGAAGAAGTATATAAATGAAAATGAAAGAAAATTGTTCTCCCAGCTATTTGAACCCTAACAGAATATAAGCATTGTACTTGTTGATTGTACCTATTGATTTTTCTAATTGAATTGTGTACTCTTTGTGGCATTTTGGCTGATTCTATGTGTTGTATTTTTTGTATTCCTAAATTTTGACATTTGATAGTTTTTATGAATGTATGTTTTTTTTTTTGTTTTTTGTTGTCTGAATTTTTCATATTGTATAGAGGTATATATTTTCAAATCAACGCAATGTTATTTTATGGTTTTACATCTGTATGTTCCAATTCTATGGGAAACAAGTGCTTTGCACTTATCCTTCAAACACTTTATTCACTTCATGTATTTGTATTTTGTGCATTTTTTTTCTCTCTACTATGAATAAAGTCCCTATTATTATTATTATAATGCCTAGTACTTCTTCTTCCTCACAAGTTATGTTGCTATTTATTGGAGATCCTCCGCCAGTTTTATCACGATGCTGATTGAATCTACTGGTTTACTTACGTTTCAGTTTTGATATCATGCCAATTCTGAAAAATACTAAACCTAACCAGATAAGACAAGACCTGAAGAATTCTCAACTCACTTCACCCCATTTATTTCAATCTTTGTTGGCTTTTGGCGAAGCATTTGAATTGTTAGCCACAGTCTGCCATAACTTTTGGGCTTCAACTCCAGAGCCCTCGCCCTCCTACCCGTTCAGATGTGATCCCAAAGTGAATGTTTTTACCGACGCTTCCTGTGATGAAGCCTAGTCTTTATGTTTGGGATTTCATCATGGAGATATCTGAATAACAACTGAAAACTGAAGGTGTATATTCATTCATGAATTTTTATCGTTAAAAATTCACGAACATTTTGGAACGCGGTCCAAAGGGAATTTGATGGTAGTGACGTCATGGGCACTAATCTAAATATGATTCTCTCCCAGAATGGAAGAATTATCATACTTCTCTTTAAGAAATGTCCATTAGACATCTGAGCTTTCTATTTATCAGAAGGACTGATTTCAGCACTGGTTGAAGGATCGAATCAGTATATAGTTCCTAATTCACTAATTTGGAAATATTATGAATATTACGGAATGCAATAATCTCAATGAATGTCTTTTATAATTGGACAATAGTTTTTTGAGTATGATAGCTTTGTTATTATCACTAGATTCCTTGTTGTTGCTTCGTGTGCTCACCGTACTGCTTCCGCCTGGTGAACTGAGGTAATCCAAACATGTCTTCATGTAAAATGAAAATAAATATTGTTATTATTATTATCACTATTGTCAAACCCTCATGGCTCCAGGTTTTTATAAATTATGCAAGATGAGTGTTAGCCAATGGAAATAATCAACAGGTTTCGATTATGTCGTTACGACCAATCTTAGTTAACTGAGGCACCATTTTCACCTACATTCGGACAGTTTTAACCAACATCAATTTTTTTACAGAATGAAGCTGGGAATGTGGAAAGTGGACAGAGACACGTTCCGTACGGATGGTCTGGTCCTCTTCAGTAAATTGATCCGCACAAAAAACGTTCAAAATCTCCAAGAACAACAGCCGAGAAGTGATGACCGGAAATTGAAGTTGACGGTGAGTTTATTTACGTATGTGGGTGTGTGTGGTAGTCTTGGCGTCTTTCTGTTGTCGATGTTGAAACACTCATCAACATAAATCATTCAGTTATACCCTCGATGCTTCAAAATCTGCTGCAAATGTGATTACGCTTCGAGAAGACAAGTTCTTCGTTTTATATTACAACTATCTTCAGATAGTTAAATATCGCGCCTAGTGACTCGATATACTTCAGGTTTTCATTTTTCCAAGTCCTTTTTTTACTTTCCTGAAGAGGTATTTGAGTGACTCAGAAATGCCCTGTAACAACTCTCTTTGCATATTGATGCAATTGGAAATACCATCCCAGCATCTTGAAGTTACGGCTGTGAAATGTTGTTTGATCAGCATGGCTTTTGTAGACACCGTCATGCCAATATAAGGTGGAGGTCTCGAAGGCTTGGTCCGGTTCAGAATGACAATATTACTGCAACGGTTCTCTGCCAGAGCTTGATAGCATTCTTATACTAGAAATTTCAGGACTAGCGCTTTTTATACTATATCGCTGTGGATGTTCACTTCGTTATTTGTGCCCTACAATATTTTCTGCGATCTGTGCTTTCCTACAGACTGTGGTTGTTCACACGAACGAAGAAGTTATCCAATATTTTTTGAATTATTCATTTTTTATTATGACAATTGGAGTTCAATTGCCAAAAATATCCTAGTGGAGATCGAAATCCACAAACAACCAACGATTTGTAATGACCACATTTACTTTTCCATTCATATCTTTTGCCCTTAGGTTGATTCTTTCTAAATACAATGACAAATTTTTCTGAATTCAATTGTATTTTTTAAGTACACCCCTAATCCTCAACCTTTGCTTATTGTTTGTCAATTCATCGAGCATGACTGCCATAACCTTCAAACCCCAAGTTCATAATCCAAATGAATGAAAAAATCGAATAATTTGCATCAAAAAAATGTTTGAAACAATCCAGTATTAAAAAAATCGATGGAACCATGATCTCACTCTCGAGGGCTACAGGTGTTGTGTTATACTTATAGTTGGTTGCTGATTTATCTTATTTTCATCACCCTGTATTAGACGTGTAATTTTGACATTGATAATTCGACCGAGATGTCACGGAGTGGGGAATTGATCGTGGTGAATAAATTCGAATTAAACATAAGTTTATCACTTATTGAACATGGTGCCAGCGTAAAAGTATATAAAGCGGTTAATCGAGATGACACAAGCTCGGACGGAAGTAAAAATACCAGTTCAGATTTCCCCACCGGAAAAGTTCACCTTCACTTCTCCACAGTGCTGGCCGCAATGGCGCAAACGTTTCGAACGGTATATGAAGGTATCAGAACAAATCAGCAAAACCGATGAAGAGAAAATAAACATATTGATGTATGTAATGGGGGCAGAAACTGAAGAAATAGTTCTGCAATTTTCAAAAATTCCTGATAAATATGAAGAAATGCTTCAGTGTTTCGAAAATCATTTCATACCCAGAAGAAACATAATTTTTGAACGCTATAAATTCAATTCCCGGATACAAGAACCAGGTGAACCAATTGAAAGTTTCATTACTAGTTTATACTCATTAGCGGAATGTTGTGAATACGGAAATCTTAAAGAAGAACTGATACGTGACAGAATTGTCGTTGGAATGACAGATAAAAAAACTAGTGATCGGTTGCAATTGCAAGCCAAATTATCGTTGGAGGAATGTATTTTGTCTGTCAAACAAGCAGAACTTCAGGCAGGACAAAGTCGTGAACTACAAGGAAAACAGTGCGGAATTGACCATATTTCTTCATCTTCGAATTATGCGTCTTCTTCAAGTGGGAAGGAAAGAAATCATAAGAATTCTATGAATAGAACCAACTGCTACTTCTGCGGTCTTCAACAACATCCAAGAACTAGATGCCCAGCGAGAAATACCGTGTGCAGAGGATGCAACAAGAAAGGTCATTGGTAATCAGTCTGTAGATTCCCTCAAGTAGGATTTCTGCAATTAGAAAATTCGCAACCCACCGAAATAGCTACTTCAGTTAAAAATGATCGTCCCGACGATCATTTGCTCGGGTCTCTTGAAATTAATCAGATTGTTTGTGATGAGTGGATTTTTTCCATCTATGTTTCCAATCTGAATAGAACACTCAATTTTCTCATTGATACAGGTTCTGATATAACATGCTTACCTAAAAATCTGCTGAATTCGGAGATGTTGAAATCTTTGTCTCATTCTGATAGAGAGGTTACGGGCCCATCAGGCATCAAATTGAAAGTAGAGGGAACATTTTTAGCAAATTTGAAGTATCAAAATCAGCTTCTTCAAACACCTGTATTCATTATAGAAGAACTGAAAAAACCAATTTTAGGTAGACCAGCCATAATGCGTTTGAATATTCTACAGATCAAATGTAATCTCTTGTTGAATTCAATTCACAATAACAGTAACAAACATGATATTGTTGAACAGTTTCCAGGTATTTTCAATAGACATTGGTACTTTCAAAACTGAAATGGAAATCAAAATAAAAAATGATGTACAACCTTACGTACAATCTGTTCCTCGTAAACTTCCAATTCCTCTACTTGAACCTTTGAAACAAGAATTGAAACGTCTGGAAGATTTGGACTTTATTGAACCTGTTTCTTATTACACTCCTTGGGTGAGTCCAATAGTAGTAGTGAGGAAAGATACTAAAATCAGGCTTTGTGTTGATTATACTCATCTCAATAAAGCAGTTTTACGATCATATTTTCCGATTGGAAAAGTCGAGACAACTCTGGCAAAACTGAAAGGTTCGTGTTATTTTTCTAAATTAGACACCACCTCCGGTTTTTATCAAATTCGTTTGAGCAAGAATTGTCACCAGCTGGCGAGATGTCGAATTCGGTATCACCATGATAGATAGATAGATAAGATAGATAATTTATTCATCATTAAAGTTTTACACATGGATAGTACAAAACTTATCAGACTAGTCAAGCAGGAATCAGACATACACATGTCCTAATGACAATATAAAAATAAAATAAAACAAGACATTTAAAAATTACATTCACAATTAGTCACCTTACGGTGTTAACAATCCAAGAATTCATTCATTGAATAAAATGCATTAGCACTCAAATAATTAAGAAGTCTTGATTTGAACAAAATAAATTTGCTAGTATTTCCAAGAATACCAACAGCACGGTTGTAGCATATTACACCTTGGTGAAAGTGTGAATTTTGTGAGACACCAAGTCGTGAAAATGGCATGTGAAGATCATTTCTTCGACGGGTATTATAGTTATGAACCATATTGTTTCTTAACAGATTTGATTCTTCCTTTTTCATGTTCAGTATCAATAAAAATATGTATAGACATGGGATGGTGAGAAGTGATAGGTCAATAAAGATTTGTCGACAGCTTTGACGAGGATGGGCACCCACCAGGCATCTGACTATCTTTTTTTGCATGGTAAAAGCCCTAGAGGCATGACTGGAGTTTCCCCAGAAAATCAGATCATAGGTAAATACAGATTGCACTAACCCATGATAGGCCATTTTGAGCACATGCAGAGATACTGTATTCTTCAGCTGTCTAATTACAAAGCAAATACTACTAAGTCTTGATACAATGTTATTTACATGCGATTCCCATGTCAGCTTTTGATCCACTGTAATACCTAAAAATTTAGTTTCAAATACTCGTTTGATACTCATATGATCTATTTTGATCAATGGATTATAATCGTAACTGACATTTTTTGGTAAGAACAACATATACTGCGTTTTGAATGTATTGATCAATAAGCCGTTCGAATTACACCAATCAAGGAATTCCTGGGCACATACATTAGCTTTATTTACAGATGTTTCTAAATCATTTTCGGCTACAAGTTGGTTTGTATCATCAGCATAGATGATCATTTTGTTTGGAGATGTGCAAGAGTATATGATATCGTTCATGAATATAACGAAAAATAACGGACCCAGGATTGATCACTGAGGAACTCCCATTGTAACCCTTGACGGATCAGATCTGACAGCTTCCAACATAACTATTTGTGTCCTCTCTCGCAAATAAGATGCTGCCCAGTCATTGGCCACACCTCTAACACCACTGCGGTACAGCTTTTCAAGAAGTAAATTTTGAGCAACTGTGTCAAATGCCCGACCTAGGTCGAAGTACAGTGCAATAGGATTTTTTTTCTGATTCAAATATTCATAGACTTGACATAGTTCTTTTATTGCAGATTCAGTTGACCTTCCGTTTCTAAAACCATGTTGACAGTCTGCAATCAAGAGTTTTTTTTCTAGGAAATCTTTCAAACGTATGTTATATGTGTAGTCAATGACCTTGGCAAACTGCGATTGAAGACAAATATTACGATAGTTACTCACCTCTCTCCTGGATCCTTTATTTTTGTATATTGGGATTGACTTGGATAGTTTCAAGTCACAAGGATATTTCCCTTCACAAAATGTGAGGTTAATGACATAAGAGAGTGGAAAGGAAATTATATCACTAACCACCTTCACAGCTTTACCGTGAATTTCGTCAATACCTGGAGAAGGTTTTTGTGATGTTTTGTCTATGGTGTTTTTTATTTCGTATGGTGTGGATGCATACAAGAATATTGAGAAATCCGAGAAAGGTGCTAGTGTAATATTTTTCACATCAGGTTTGATATTTTCGACTTTCATAAAAAAATCATCGAAGTAGTTAACAATTGAATCTTTTTTTGTGATTATCTTATCATTGTCGCTTATTTCGGTAGGAGACTTAGCAGAAGACTTATTTTTTGTTTCATTGATTATCCTCCAACTTTCTTTAGAGATATTATTGGCGTTGTATAATCTTTTATTATTATATTCCAATTTAGATTTTATAATATTTGCTTTATATAGCTTTCTCAGTTGTTCATATCTTTCTTTAATGATGTTATTGTTGGTAGATTTGACTAGTTTGGACATGTCACAAAGCATTTGGTGCAACTCTTTGATTTCTGAATTGAACCAAGGTTTCTTATTCTGACCAATTTTAATTTTTTTCATGGGAAAGGCGTTATTCCAATGAAATTTGAAAGTTGAGTAAAAAGCCCGAAATGCTTCATCAACTGTATTTTTTCTGTATGTTTCTATCCATTCTTCGGACATAAGGGTATTCCTGAATGCTGACAAGTTGGTGTCCGAGTAATCACGACGAAAGATAATGTCATTCTCATTTCTTTTAGATGTCTGGAGTTGAAATTCACAGATTTGAAATGTATGATCTGACAGGTGTGAGCCCTCAATAAGCACTGAGTTGACATTTACATTTGAAAATATCACATCTATGGATGTTGATGTTGTAGATGTAATACGTGTAGGGGATTCAATATGGTTCGTCATGCCAAATTCGTTGAAAAGGTCATTGATATTTTTTGTTACTCTGCTTTCAACTAGGGTATTGATGTTTACATCTCCACTAACAATATAATAATAATTCGGTTGGTAAATCTCACACATTACCTCATATAATTCGTTCAGAAATATGTTAACATTACTATCTGGAGTCCTGCATACAGTTATTATATATAGTTCTGATCTGTTTTCAAAAATATCAGTTACACTTATAGTTATCTCGAATTGTTTTTCTACAGAATTGTTACATGCAAATTCATTCAAAATAATGCTGTTCTTTGCTAAAATACATACCCCCCCATGACTATGTTCCTCACGACAAAATGAGCTTATTAATCTATATCCTTTAATTTTCATAAATGTTATTTCATTCGCTCTCAGCCAATGTTCACTAAAACAGAGAATATCTGCTGACTTCATATCCAATAACACTTCCAACTGTTCCAATTTTCCGACTATACCTTGTATGTTGAAATGCATGAGCCTGAAAGCAGTAGCTGCTTCGTTTTCCATTCCTTTGTACGCTTTCACTTGTTTATCTCCTCTATTTTCCTCTGTGGTCCTAAAAAAGACTTTGCCCTAGTTTCTACCTTCCCATTCATGACATCCCTAATATTGAACTTATCATAATAGTGTCTGAAGTCAAAACGTTTGAACATAACTCCCCTTGGCCAGAATTGGGGGTTGTATAAAGTGTTCTTGAAACTGAAGTCCGCAGCAACCATAAATTCTTTGAACCTGCATCCTTCTGATGTTTTCAGTTCCTTCACAGTGAATTCAGCTTCATCATCATCGATTTTCTGTTTCACGTATTCCACTATATCTTCTTCAGAAACTTCTGTCTTCACTCTGTACAAGTACAGATACACTTTTGGGTTCTCGCCTTTGAATTTTCCTTCTGTGTTGTCGGCCTCGCCCCTTCTTACAAGTTTCCTCTTACTTTTAACTCTGTTCCAGCCTTCTGAGTCATCCTGATGTTCTACTGTGACTGTTGATGAATTATTTGGATTTTCATGATGATCATTTGAACCAGGACCTCCAGACCAAAACGTATTATTCGAGCTCCCTCTTATTTAAAAGACTATGAATGTACTTTAGAGTAGGATGTTGTTGTTTTTGAGGAATTTTATTCAGCCTTCTCGAAAGAGGAGGATGTTGTGTTATACTTAGTTGGTTGCTGATTTATCTTATTTTCATCACCCTGTATTAGACATGTAATTTTGACATTGATAATTCGACCGAGATGTCACGGAGTGTGGAATTGATCGTGGTGAATAAATTCGAATTAAACATAAGTTTATCACTTATTGAACAACAGGTAACTACATGAAAGTGGAAATAGGACTGTATATACAAAAATTTTAATATTTCGACTATACAATATACTATACAAAGCTCTTATGAAAGAAAGAAACAGAAATTCAAAAACACTCGATGTTCATATATTATGTTCAAAAAGCCAAAAGGGCTCTACATCAGCTCCTTAAAATGTCTTTCCTATACTCGCACTAATCTTATTCAGTTGTGATTTATCTAAGCTGGGGTTTATTGGCATGGATTGAATTAAATTCCTTGGTCCCTAGCGATTATTCCAATTGCTTCAGCAACGAGAATTTCAATTCATTCTAAGAATAAACGATAAGATTAGAACCTTTGGTGTGAAAGCTGAAACTTTTTGTAGAGCGTCAAGTTTATTTTATAAGATCAGTTTGGTGCTCCCCAAAAACCTAGAGCCTTAGGCTATTGTTTTATAAAGCAGCATCTTTTCGAACATGATTTTTGGTGGGTCATCTGATGAACTCAAATTTTGTTTTGCGTTCGTAGTCTATCTGACTCATATAGTTCGCAAGGCCCATTTTTTATTTCTTCTCTCTAAGTGGTTACTTCTTTTCATGAATATATGGGAATTGCTTTCCCTTCTCAACCTCATGTTTCAATAGATTACTGAACTCTCAACACCTGATAAGCCAATGAAAATCCTGAAAGTTTTTCCCAAAACTCTTTTCACTCCACGCCAAACACATACCAGAAAAGCCAGTTCCAAAGTGCTCTCCAGACCGCAACGCAAACAAACGAAATGTAAAATAAACAAAATGAACGACGCCGCTGTTGATTTATCCCAGTGACTGGCGCTGAAATAACAAAACCTCATTACCATTACCGCCAACGTTGTTTCCGCAAATACGGGAAAATCTTCACATCACCCGCGGCCGAAGCTTATAATTTAATCTCTCTGGATATGACAGGACAGAGTGTCCTGGAAGGGAACTTCTCGGTGTCATATACTACCATCTCCCTGCCAACTTCATTTTTGAATTCTCAATTCTATCATTTGAAAGAATAGTTGGTCCGAGATATGTACCCTTTCCAGTTTATACAAATTATATCTTATTTTGTGATGGTGGAACAATCTTCCATTGTTTATTTTGACTGTTGTCCGTGATGATTATGTACACTGTAGTATGCAGTTACTCGTGCTAACTATTACACAATACGTATTAAGTCGCAAAAAACTGCTTGGTACACCGATACTTATTGCTGTGACGTACTATCAGTTTACTGTCACAAAACCGATTGACGATTTGACTTCAGCTATCACAATTATTGTTCAGTTAGTCAACGTCTGTGTAAAACAGATTTGAACATCGTTCATAAAGATATAGTTAGTCAACTTTATGGAATTTTCATTTGAAGGGATGGATAAGTACTCGTAATTTCGTTTCCAAGTCATGTCTTTTTTTTCGTTTTTCTTACGGATGTCGTAGCCTAAATCACACATTTTCTTGATTACTTATACATAATACCAAAAGATGGCAATCAATTGAGAAACAGAAGTGGAATTTACCGCCAATATCGTAGATTATTCATGTTTTAAAGATTGTTCCAATGCATAAACGTTTATTTCCTTTTTGAACTTCTACCGTCCACTCTATTTCGAAGCTTCATCATCTTTCTTTCAACATTTCTGTCAAACTGACAAACATCAGTTTTTTTTTATTTCTTTATTTAACGTCGGCCTATTTCCGCTACCAAGGCCATTCACCGACGCCGGTGAGCACACTTCCCCCAACCGGAAATTTTGCCGAACCCTCTGGTATTCCAACCAGAGGTAGGGATCTTTAATGATCCCAACATCCATGGACTCGGGACCGACGGCTTTACGTCCCCTCCGAAGGACGGCATGTCCTCAATATATCTTGTGCTCATTGATATATTGTCTGCGAGCTATGATATGCTATTTCGCTGCAGCTGTACGGGCTTTCGACACGGTATTTTCCTGCATGGTCACCCATCCCAGTGCTAACCGCGCTCGGCGTTGCTTAACTTCAGATATCGAATGACTGTCAGTCAACCTGAAGAGCTGGACCATGCCCACAAACATAAGTTTGCATGCCTATTTCTACCCTCAGAGTAGGAAAGTTTGTCGTGAATTGTCAAGTTAACAGAAATATCGATAGATGGCGTAACAAAAACGCTTCAAATCTTTTTTACACAGGCATTGAAAAAAATGGTGCGATTCTAATCTACTCTCGTTTAATATATCTAAAACACATCTAATGTCATTTCAATGTAGTATACCAGACATTCCACTAGGAAGACATGTCATCTCGAGTACTCAATCCAATAAATTTTTGGGAATTTGTCTTGACGATAACCTGAACTTCCGTAACCATGTTGAAGCACTGAGCAAAAAGTTGTCCTCAGGGTGTTATGCTTTACGTGTGGTGTCGAATGAATTGGGTAGGGCAACGGCTAAAATAGTGTACCATGCGTTAATTGAATCGCATATAAGATATGGCATCCCCTTCTGGGGAACCTGCAACAAGCAGTGCTTCAGCATGATTTTCACCCTACAAAAGCGTGCTGTTCGCTATATCTGTAAGGTGGGGCCTAGGGTCTCTTGTAGGGAACTTTTCAGAGAACAGAAACTCCTTACCCTTTCTTCTCTTTTTATACTGGAAACGGCATGTTTAGTTCATAGGAACCTACATATATATAATATCAATCTTGGATCCACACGCCAAAACAACAACATAAGACTACCCATTCCTATTTCAAATCTAACAAAGAACTCGATCATTTACAATGCAGCCATACAACCATCTTCCAGAACGAGTCAAAATCATTGAGTCAATAGTGTTGTTTAGGAGAACTGTTAAGATGATTCTCTTAGAAGAGGTATTCTATGAAATCGATGAATACTTCAATAAAAGCTTTAACTAAATATAACTTTATACCCGTTTTTATCTTTGTTGTCCTTCTGACTTAAAAATTCTATTGTTATTATTTTTTTATTTTATTATATTTTATTGTATATCTTTTACTGAGTAGTTATATGTTTTTGTAATGACCAAATCTTTCTCAGACTTTGTCAATGAGATGTAAATCTTCTGACAATAAAGCATATTTTGATTGATTGATTGATTGAATATCAGCCCTACTATGGTGTCACTTGTTAACTCAACAAGGTCGTTAAGTTAACAGAATTTTAACAACTTCGTTAACGATATGTTATCATGTCCGTACTTTCGTGTCACTATTGTTGAGATAAGTTAAAGATACGAGAAGTAACAAGTTGCTATAGCAAATCTTTAATACATTGAAAACACCTTAACACGTAGACAGAACACTGTTTACAATATAACCTAAAATTCAAACTTTTGAAACTTCCAAATGTGTTTTGACCAAGGAGGATGTCCATATTGCTGAATCATGAACAGATCCAGGAAATCTTGAATTGACATTTAGAATTTTGAGATCTGCATCAACTACAATCTGGACATTTATACTATAAAATCCTTTACGGTTTGAAAAAAAAATTCCAGGCATTTCTGGATTGTGAAATGGTGGAGCTTGTATCGCAATATGTGTGCAATCAGTGGCACCCATAATTTCCGGAAACCCACCTCTATCCATGTAGCCCTGTTTGACAATGTTTTTCTCCTGCTCAGTTTGAGGAAATTCTATCCTATAACTCATATGAGTCATAGGTAAAAAGTAATCCTGCTCAACACACTTTTGATACCTCCCTTGGGCAAGGAGGTAAAGTGTTGCAATTATTTTATGAATTGCAGGAATCGCTATCTGATGTCTTTGGATGTTTCTCATCTGAGGCGATATTTCATCTACCAGATCTATAACTAATTGCCTCGACAAACGGTAGATTCCGCGAAAATTTCCTTCTGGTGTAAAGTTAAGGGATCACTAACATCCCGAAGATGTCTTCTAGTAATTCGTAATTCATACCTAAAAATCAATTGGAGAATCCTCGATTGTGGTCAAATAAAAATATTGTCACAACCTCTCTTCTTCATCTGCAATCTCATCAAAAATAAAAATAAGTTCTGGATTGAAAGCCATAACTACAGAATATTCATATTTTGTGTTGTAACAATGTCTTTAAAACTGATATCATGAGCTTGCTAGCAAGTGATAACAATTAAAGACCTGTCTTTAAATTACCAAGTTGGTTAGACCACAATAGTATGAAAGCTGAAAACAAATCGTTATCATAACAATTTGCTAGAATTAACAATATCTCTCAATTAACAAGAGCCACGAAAGTAGGGCTGTATATCTCTATAAACAATGATTTGAAGCGTTTTTGATACGCCATCTACAGTATAATGTCAATACCTCCTTTTACTTGACAATGAACGAGAAAGTTTTCTACTCTGAAGGGAAGAATAGCTGCATAGCTGTCTGACAGTTCGGCTGAATTCTTGAAAGAAAGCTTATGAAACTTCAAAATAGAGTCAACAATAAAAGTTTATGAGAAACTTAAAGTTCAGGTATTGAAATGAATCTTCAAAACATGAATGATCTACGACATTGAACCGACAATTCCACTTGGGTTCCAGAATATATATATATATATATATATATATATATATATATATATATATATATATATATATATATATATATATACAAGCGACAACTGAATTTTCCAGTCGAAATTGGAAATTTACACGGACAAAAAATGATGGATATTGAAAACCCAATCAGAAAATCCTATTGCCGAGAATAAAATGATGAGATTGGAAGCCATTAATTTTTTTAGAAATTTTCAATAAATCTCATAGGTCCGGTAGTAATTATTTTTTCTGTATCTATCATGCCAGAGAAAGCTACATGAGAAAATTCGACAGTTACTCCCCTGAGGGACTCTCCA
Source organism: Zygogramma bicolorata (assembly GCA_032362365.1). Taxonomy (NCBI): domain Eukaryota; kingdom Metazoa; phylum Arthropoda; class Insecta; order Coleoptera; family Chrysomelidae; genus Zygogramma; species Zygogramma bicolorata. Next base: position 215,319 of record JAVJAQ010005556.1, on the reverse strand, counting down.
AACTGACTATTTTCCAGACATTCGCCAGAAATTCTGTTCATACCAATACCATCAGCAAATGACCAGAGAAGACACAAATCCTTTTGACACCCTATATGTTTTGAGTGATGTGGAGCTTTTTTTTATGTGCAGATCCACACCAAAGGGAAGCCCTGTAATGTCCAAAGAACACCGCGTGAATCAAGGAACAGGATATACGAATTAACATTCACTTTGAATTTTTGAAGTTTGTAAGCCTCAGGAAAAACCTCTCTTGGCATGGAGCTCCAAATCTCAGCTGTTCTATTGAAAAAAGCTCTCTGAGCAAGGGAGGTTCGACAGGTCTCCAAATTGACAAAAAAGGGGTGTGAATTCTGTACTCGTCGAGTCATCCATGTAGACATCGCCAAGGGTGGAAATATTTATAAAAATTCAGAAGAGCACCGACCGTGAAAATATCTGTAGAAGAGAGACAAGTCTCCGACCCTTCTACGATGCTCCAATGAGGTGAGCGAGTCTGTGAGCGAAGAATCACCAACAAGTAATTCCATTCTGATATCAATGAATCTCCACATTCATTCCAACTCCATCCATTATCTGCAACATCTCATGAAATCCCTCATAACTTTCCGAATATAGAAACTCTGAAAAGAACGGAGACTACAAAAATCATGGAATAAAATCCGCTGCTTTTTACGAAATCCAATACTCTTCTGTTCCAATAAGTTAAGCCTCCCACCCACTTCTTATCTCTTTTCCTTCGGGACAAAACGAGAAGGCTAGTACTTTGAATAAGAGGAAATCCAATTTGTTGTCTAACGCCTACAGCGCAATAAAAACAAATCCTATATCCTTTTTCTCAAAGGATTTCAAATCCGTACCGCGAATCGAAGCTATGTCATTCAGAAATATATAATCGAAAGCAGCTAAAATATTTCAAGGGCACCGCAAAGGCTGCAAAATAAACTTGTCCTATGAGTGTGAATAGTTTCTAGAGGCTGTAGTTTGTTTTAATCTATATTTTTAGTTCTTCGTGTCTACTTAGAACAGAAATACGCTTTTCTTACGAATTGGTATCAGATGAGGATATTTGCTTCGATAGAAAATATAAATGCCTTACTTCTTAATTTTAAGCATTTGAACAACTTTTGTACTAAGGAGTATTTTTAGAATAAATTTCTTAGATTGATAGCTGTTTTCGAGCTTCTTAGCTATGGTCTGATGTTTCGTTCACAACTCCGTTGGACATTGTGAGGCTCAAAAACTTGCAGACCACGGCTGCAAACCCATAAACCACTCTCAATTCAGATACCGTTTGTGAGAGCCTACATACTCAGAAGTTTCTTAGAACTTGGTGGAATTGCATACTGCCAAAAACTGCCTTATGCATTATTAGAATTTGACAAAATGTAAATCATTTCTTTCGACGTTTCACCGATATATTATTGACTGCACGAACAAGGAATTTGATGAATACAATTTTTTGTGTTTTTCGTTGTGTTAGTTGGTTTGGTATGTGTCAGTATTGACCGTGAAGTATTTGTTGTTTTGAATGCTGTTCTAACATTATACCTGTTGCCGATCTGTTTTATCTTTCCAGACAAACGAGGAACATAAGTTGTAATGTTTGATACAAGTTGTTTATTTTGTGTGGGTTGTATGTCTTCATTGTCGACTGTGTTCGGATTTTCGATTTCTGTCAAAGTTTTTTCTATGATTTTTTCTTGATATCCATTTTCTTACAATACTGATTTTATGAAGTTTATCTCTTCTTTGATTTTTTCTTGTGAGGCACATATAATTTCTGTTCTATCATAAAGGCATTTTACTTTACCTTTCTTGACACTTGTGTGGTGGTTTGGGGTGTAGTGAAGATATCTGTCGGTATGTGTTTTCTTTCGATATACACTTGTGTCTATATAACGTATCGATTTATTTATCATTACATCTAGAAATGGAAGTTCATTTTTATTTTGTTTCTAATGTGAACTCCACTGTTGGTTCTTGTTTGTTAATATGTTCCAAAAATGTGCCAAGTTCATTTTGACCATGACTCCAAATAGCAAAAACAAATAATAATAATAAAAATCATTTTTGAATTGAAAATACGTTTTTTCTTTACAAAGTTTTAATATATCCATGATCGCATCTACGTTCAATTTCATTCTATCGATCATTCTCTAATTTTGATTTGACAATTTCTAAAGTTTTGTTCAAAGGAACGTTGGTGAACAGACTTTCTGCATTGAAACTCACCAAAATGTCTTCAGCTTGTATGTCAATTCGATCTAACTTTTCAATTACATGTGAAGTATTTTTTATAAAACTATCACCATTACCTGATAAAGGTTTCAATAGTTGGAGTTTGTATCTTGCCATTTCTTGGCATGGAGATTCAATGGAACTAACGATGGGCCTAAGAGGATGATTTCGTTTGTGTATTTTTGGTAAGCCATAATAATGGGATGCTTCACTAAAATGATTTATGAGTTGTGTGCGTTCTGTTTTTGAAAGTATGTCTTTGTATTTCAGTAATGTTCTGTATATTTTATGTTTAATGGATTTTGTTCAGTCTTGTCTGAATTTATTGTACACTCGTTTCGATGTTACAGATGTGTTTTGGTTGAGTATATCATATGTGGAGTTTTCGAACAATTGAATCATTTTGTTTTTATTTCATGTGTCCATGACAACTGCAGCATATCCCCCATCAGTTGGAAGTATTTTCATACATTCATCACATTTCAAAGATTTTTTTGCAATTTTTCCTAATTTGTTCAAATTACTTCTAAAATTATAAAGTTGCGTCAGTAGCCGTTTGCATTCAGATTTATAGTCATCAGTAACCTCTTCTGGTAAATTATGAGTTGTAATTTCTATTGCTATTATCATTTCTAAAGTAGGTGAAGTTTCTGGAGTTACTGCAAAATTCAAACCTTTTGCTAAAAAATGTTCTTCGTTGTTATTCAATATTCGAAAAAATTTATTAACAACGGTTTTTTTTTTAGGCAAAATTTTGACTAGTGAGACTATTTGTTAAATATTCATGCTGTTTTTCTCACAAAGATTAGGCTACTTATTCTCCTCATGACGTTATAAACTATTCAGTTCCAACATACAACAACACACCACTGATATTACACAATATCAAAATCCATTCTATTTCAAATTGAAAATAACTATAAAACTCGATGCGTCATTCCGCAGCCTTTGTTTTCAAACTCGTTTTTCCTAGCTCCATTATGGGAATCCGGAATGAACACAGCTGAGCACTTCCATACAAACACCCCCAGGGTAGATTTCCAATATACATATTCCCAACCATGCGCCTTCGGCCAGAAAGAAAGCTAAAAAACCAGGAGAGCTCGGGATAAAGATAAATCCAATTTATTCTTGTTCAGTGCGACCCAATAAAAACGGTGTATCTGTTTTTCTCCGAGGAGGGTTTCGGAGTCCATCAAGGCAACCCTTACTGATGTAATATGCGAGAGTTATGTGCGAGAATAGAGGAAAAATGAAGATATTGAAGGGATCAGAAGAGTTCCACTGTTGCTGTGAATAGAATAGAATATTTTATTTGACTACGTTACATAATACAATATGTTTGTAGCAAGTCATGTTTGGCTTATGTCTAAAAATCACATAAAAAAGTAGGGAAATGTAAAAAAAGTGACAAAACTAACAAGTAAATAACATGAATCGCGTATACATATACAATACATATACAAACACTTTGAAAATCAAAGAGAAATAGTGACATGAGTGTTACCACAAAAATGTGTTCTGAAGTCATCGACAGAATAGAAGCAGTGCCTCAACAAATAAGTTTTTGATTCCCTCTTGAAAGTATTCATAGTGAGCTCTTTGAAATCTTGAGGCAAGATATTATACAGAGAATAATCTAAAGAATTTTTTTGCGATAAGTGAAGACGTAATCGATGTATTCTAATATGGTGAGAGTTTCGTGTGTTATGTTCATGAATATGACATTGTTTCGTCAAAGATTATTTCTTCTTATGTATTTCAATCAAAACATAATAAAGGAATAAAGTTGGCAATGGCATAATTCTGAGTTTTTTGAAAGTTTCTTGACAGTGATCCCTGTATCCAATATTAGCCAGTACTCTCACTGCCTTCTTCTGCATCCTGAATATTTGGATGGAATAGCATGAATTTTCCCAAAGTTGTACACCATAACTAATATGGGAGTGAAACAGTGAAAAATATGACATTTTCAATATATTTGCATTAGTAATGTGCTTCAATTGGCGAAGAGCAAACAGAGAACCCGAGAGTTTTCTCTTCAGTTGGGAAATATGTGCAGACCAGTTGAGTCTATCATCTAATGTAATTCCCAGTTTAACCTGATTAGTTTCACAATTAGAGATGATTTGATTATTAGCAGAAATCTGTATATATTGTGTCTTCTCACCATTAAGTTTCAGCTTATTGGATAAAAACCACTGATTAGCACTATATAGTTACCTCGTCGAGATGAGACTGTAACATATCATAATTTTTATCCGACAGAATGAAAGTGGTATCGTCCGCAAAGAGGAGTGATTTGAAATGCTTCGTATCATTGCACAAGTCATTTACATAAATAACAAATAAGAGCGGTCCCAAAACGGACCCTTGCGGAACGCCATACTTAATAGTTTGAAAGTTTGATGAGGTACCGTTGAGCATCACTGCTTGTTGACGATTAGTGAGATAGGTTTTCATTAAGTGAAGCGGAATACCTCTAACCCCGTAATAGTTCAATTTTTCCAACAAAATTTCATGTGAGACGCAGTCGAACGCTTTCGACAGGTCACAAAGCATCAACGCAGTGTGATTGCCCTGCTCAAGTTCCTCAACCACGCCAGACACGACATCAAACACTGCGTTTATTGTTGAGCGCGAATTCCTAAATCCATATTGGGAGTTGCTGAAAAAATTGTTATCCTCAAAGTAGCTATAGAGCTGTATCTTAATTATAATTTCAACCACTTTACTGAATTTTGAAATCATACTTATTGGTTTATAATTATCGATGGCTTTCACATCAGTGACATGTATTTTCATGTTGATGTTATCTCGGTGAACCTCTGTCTATACTAATATTATTAGGAGAATCGTTTGTTATTTTGATTCTTTGTAGGGAGTAATCTTCAGAAATACTGATCCGATTATGAAAATTCATTCACTAACAGAAAGCTTTACTCTCAGGAGTGATAAAGCCTTTATGTTTCACTGATTTAACAAAGAATTCAGTGAGAAATAATACTATGTAAATCAAGTCGGAGAAAAGCGGACGAGATGTGATGCTTTAAAGGTGTGCGCTGACTAAACGGTTCGGTATAGACGAACATAATGTTTCCCAAAACTGTTGGTATCTATTAGTTTAAAAAAAAAGGTCGTGGTAGGTACTATAAAGCTAGCTTTCATATATGAATCACTACAAAGGTTTTTCATTGATCTTAACATATAAAATACTTCGCTTAGAGATCTGAAACTTGGAGAGTGTGTTCTTTGCATGACGTAGGCATCCGATGAAAAAAAGATTTCCGAAATTCCTTTCCTAAAGGAATGAACAAGGGGAAGGAAGTTTCTATTGAACCATGTGATGCCTTGGTTCAATGTATCTAGCATAATAGTATATTATGCAACGATTATGTAATGATGGTTATTAATACACGAGCATCAACCGGGATACGAAACGAGCCGAAGGTGAGGTTCGTATGGTTTATGCGAGTGTATTAATAACCATCACATGAGAGTTGCATACGCTATTTTATCTACACCCGATAATTAGTGAAGCACTACAAATATATTTATATTTGTATTGCACACAATAATACTAATTAAACGCATTTCTTAGAAAATTTTTACAGAATTGTAATCAATAGTATTACTTCGAGAAATGAAACGATGAGAAATGAAGAGAAGATCAAAAATCAAAAGAAAAAAAAGTACTCGAGACCGGAATCGAACCCACGTCTCTTTCAACTAGTTGAACTAGCTTATTTTAATCCCAGCACCTTAGACCGCTCGCCTAGGGAGAGCTCAGAGAATGTGATTGAAAAAAAAAAGTGATAAATCATGCATTCTTCAAATGAAAAATTTAACCATCCTAACTGAATTTCTGCCGGTGAAGTTGTCGAAGGTGATTCTCCCATATCGCTGGTATCAGACATTTTGTTATGATTATCGAAGTTTGGCTATTTTCTTCAAATATCCAATACCTACTACACCTATTTTGACTTTACAAACGTCAAATGCAGAGCATGCACATCATGCTTGTTTGAAAAATAATGGGTTTCTATTGGTTGAAAATCTGTATCGTAATGAAAAATCTGTATCGTTATGGATTTCATTATAAAACGGGTGTAGATAAACAATCATTATTCAATGCTTGGTTTTCCTGTGTAGTTATAGGCTTGTTCGTCCGTTGCACAGACACCAGTATAATGTTTACCTCTCAAACCTAGACAAGCATGGGATCCCCAGTTAGTAATATTGCTTGAAAAAAAATCTCGAAACTATATTTTCTCCAGAAAAATAACCATATTTTCTAAATTATGTGGTTTCGTAATAATTTATATGATATTTTTTCTACGGCTATAGAACAACACTGACCTATCTCAACAGTTCTTGATAGAATTAGGTACATTGTATGTCTTCAATTTGATTTCCCCATCTGATGAAAAAATAACTTCAATGTGTTATAATTATTGTTGATATCATTACACTATTAATCAGGTCTCCCATGGAATGTCAAATTTCAAGCAATGTCAGCTGTGTTTAATTATTCAATTCTACCTGAATGGAAATTTTGAATGATAATAATTTCGAAGTTTATTTCATTTGTCCAATAAATTTGCTTTTATCTATTATAGTTGTGCCAGCAAACTTCATAGTTCTCATTGAAAATGATTATCATCCCTTGTCCGTTCAACAATTTACTATAACCGATCAATAATCATTTATGGAAACTCTTTTCGAAAATAACTATCAATAATACCCGTTATTCATTTATATATTTTCTACATTCTGCTTCGATCCTCAATTCTGCGAATTGTGAGTTACATGATGTATTCAAAACAGCTCATTGATTATTCAGTCCTACGAACGAAATGGAAATCGTAGAATGAAATTTTCTTTTTTCCTTGTAATGCGGAATATGTGTCGGCGTTGTTACATGAAATTTCCGAGAGTTTCATGTGGAAAGTTCTCCATAACAAAGTGGATATTACTGCCCTACACGATTGCCATGAAGATACAATCGTTTCTAGAACGAGAATAGTTTTGATATTAATGGTGAATAGGATGCCTAGGAAACCCTGGTGTATCTAGTGATTCGTTATTGTTTAGAATTTCTTGGCGAAAAACAATCGACGATTACAAAAGCTTTCTAATTTTTGTATAGGGGGCGTTATATGAGCATTTTCGAAAATCTGTCAAATGTTGGTTTTGACAAATTGACGTAAATCTGAGGTTTATTGTTGTCAATGAAAACTCTGAAAATATTTCTTCGCATCCAACAGTGTTTATAAGTAGAATAAGTTTTGAAGTTATTACAAGTACTTTTTCACGATGTGTAGAAGATTTCGTATTTTGTGTGGTCAGTCAAAATCTGGGGATCCAAATATTCTTTTTTATTCAGAACCTAAGGTAAGTAGGTACACAACAAATCGCCCCAAAATAATAACATGAATGTAGCCTTGTAGCTAATTTTATTAGTTTCAGCTTGAGCGAAAGTCTTATATCGAGGAGGAAACATCTGTAGCTCTTATCAATGAGATATTGAAAACAAAGTTTTGTTTAAATAAAGGAAATATCGATGTGATACGTATTTTGAACCGTTGCATAACTGATGTGTGTATCCGCAATTCCTAGACAGTCTATCACTTTCAATACACTAGCATGAACTTTATTGTCGTAAATTCTCAGGTGAATGGGCAAAGTAAATTTTCTCGGAATCAAAGTCTAGTCCTAGTCTTACAAACTGATATAAACACACTAAAAACTTGTAGAGGTAACAGTGACAGTATTGACAGGTTGTTAACGGTAGGTTTCCACGTTACATGCACGTTTTCTGAAACGCATTTGATTGGCTGTCAGGGCTGTCAAAATCTCAGTAGGCAAATAATAAACAGTGGTAGAATATTCGGTTGCACATTCCTCTCTACTGAAAATTGAGCTTCATATGGTATATGACTGATCGCCATCTACAATAGCGATCTGAAGCATTTGCTATCTCAGAAATCAAGCAATCAGTTTTTGCCAAGTTTATCCCAAAATTATTCAAGTATAAGTAGATACACCAGGGTTTCCTAGGCATCTTAATGGTGAACACAGATTAATAGAGACTGTTCAAATGCTGGATGGTCTGTTTGTGATAAAATGACATTGTTTAAAGATAAACCTATATATATCGAGTGACACAGACTTATGGTACACCTTTTTTTTATATTCTTTCGTCTATTTTAACAGAATTCGGAATATTGTAAATGCTGACATTATGGGAGATTTTTAACATCTTTCGGTTTTTCCGGAAAGGACATAAATTTAGTTTCAAATGAAACACTCATCGTGGAGATTTGAAACTTAAAGGGTGTGTTCTTCTTCAATTTTTGCATGAACATCCTTTAACAGAAAAAATGAAAGACTTGTTTCGTATTACATTAAAATTAATCGCCTAACAAGGTTTAAATGGGGTGGAAAGTTATTTCAGGGGTTAATCAACCACAGCCTAAACCACTGATCGTAGAGATCTTAAACTTGTAAGGTGTTTTCTGTGTATGACTTAGGAATCAGGTAAGGAAGGGTTTTTTGAAATTCCATTCCTAAGGGGGTGAAAAACGAGATCAAAATTTCTATGGGACAACATACTTCAATCTACTTAAAATTCTGCAGAAATATTCCTAAATAGAATTGATGGAAGACGTGTTTCATATTTTATTGAAATTCATTGTCTAAAGGGGTTGAAAAAAAGGTTTATAACATTTTAGACTTTGAGGAGGGGTGGAAAAAATAAGTTCGTACACCAAGCAGAATAATTCGGGTAAAAAGATTTTATTCCCAGCCAGTCGGATCGTACGACAGAATTCAGTTGAAAATACGAGTAAGTTTCTGGACCAGGCAGAAAAGTTCAAATTTATGCCCCTTTTCAATACCGCTAAGGTTCCAGAAAAACTTGTTTGCATTTCCAAAACGTGAAATCGACTACTACGAGCCCAGTTTCAGATGGATCGTACGACGCGGGACTTTTTACAATCATGTTTTTTCAAATAAAGGAATGTATAAAAAGTGAGTTCGAATTATACCAAGAAAATTACTTACAGCGCCATCTCCGCGCGAATAGTTCAAATAGTGACGTCGATAATCCTGTCGATACAGATCCCGAGCATTTAAACGGGAATGGAATGAAATATCAAAAGTCGAGAAATAAGTTCAGGAAAAGATGTGAACAACATAGTACAGGGAGTACAAATAATAACGACAAACAGAAAAATATCCGGATTATTATCATATATATTATACTTCTGTCCATAACTAGTTTTGGGATCATTATGAAAATGAATCCAATTTACTCAAGAACAGTTTACAACAATGAATCAATATCAAGTTGCTAGCCATAGCCAAGAGTTATGGACACTTCAAATGACAGATATGAATATATGATTTTTTTTTAAATGACATTGTTGATTTTCAACTTTTTGAGTTTGTACTTGAATGGCTTCATATTGAGTGTCTTGAGGTCTTGGGGAATATTATTATGAAATTTAAGTCCATCAAAAGAGCAATCTTTATTGAATTGAACAACTGACTGTTTGTTTATGTATAAACCTTCTTATATACAATTCTGATATGATTATCGCACTCAGTTGTTGATGAAGTTGTATTCAGGTGAATAGCGATTTTTATGTTTTTTTTATTGTTCCACTGAAAACAATGGTTTTTGGACAAATAAAGGTGAATATAACTTCGATGAACATGTATTATCTTGCAAGACTATCGATTGTTATGAAAATATTACCTACTGGATAATTAGGTTTTGAAGTGGGCGGAATTCCACATCTTATTAGCGAACAGTGTTATAGACGAGGTTTGTCTGTATCTACATTGCACTGAGTTGTTCGTCAGATGTAAATTCCTGAAATTGTACGTTTGCGAGCTGAATTTCAAGTAGCATTACCTTAAAATAATGGAAACATCAACGAAAATGCACAGGAGTAAGAACTTTTCTGAGCCCCACTTGTAAATCGACATCGATAGGGGTAAGCAAGTGCTTTAGAGGAACCATTGCCTGATATCGAACTCTGTATTGTCAACATCGAACGCTCTGAAACACAATGAAAATTATCTATTGATTGTGGTTCTGGTGACTGGAAGATTCTCTTTCAAACAATACATCCCAGTAAACACGGTAAATCAATTGAATGTCATTTGGATCAAGGTCCATCATCATAGTTCTTGAAGGAGCACGTGCATTATGTCCATTTTTTAGAGTAGTCGTGGACAAAAAGATTCCTCCACCATACAGACTGATAACGTTTTCATTCCTCATCCATGTGAGGAGCCGCTGGAGGTATTGTTTTCCAAACTATTTTCTCCAACTGCAACGCATCTTCATTCTTGGTTTGGTCGATGTCAATAATGGCTCCGCAATACATCTGAAGCTTACTCACAATATCTGGGAATATCATCTTCGGCTATGAAACGTCGCGAAGCCAGGATCGTAAAATCGGTGGACAGTAAATATGATATTTCAAAGTGGATCGCTCGAACGGTGAGACAAGTAAAAAGAATGCCCCATCTTTTTTCTTGTCTTCTATCAATAGCCACTGTCAGAGGTCCAAAGTAATCGACAAGAGAGAATGTGGAGGGTTTTGCTCCAGGAGTCAATCTTTCTACTGGTAGTTGTCCCATCGTTGGCACATGAGGTTTCGCTTTTTTATATCGACATAGTTGATGGAAATATTGACTTCACCGCCGATCAACCATCTATGATCCTTTTGTCTGAGCTCGTTGAATACCATTTCAACGCCTTGGTGTCCCAAATTCTCATGACATTGCTGGATAAGAAGTCTCGTGAAACGATGTTCGTTTGGTAATAGCACTAGATGTTTCGTGAATTCAGACATGCATGCAGCCAAGTCTGTTTTTCCTTGAATAACTAGCGCTCCCCTGGCATCAATAACTGATGGAAGTTTTCCGAGTCGACTTTGTTGTTTCGACGGCTGATTCTCTTGAGTTTCTGCAAGTTCTTCTAGGAAACTTTTGCAAGATCACCCCTTCAGACGTCTTTCAGTCATTGGTAGGTTGTCAGGGGAGTTATGAATCGAAAACAACTGTTGGCCATAATATCTAGCCCTACATCATCGTACGGGATATAATTTCGAGTAAAAGCGGTGTCCAGTAATTGCAACTTGCCGATATTCCTTATGAATCAACTTCATATCCACTTTCTCGTTTCTGTTATAAAAGTGTAATATTTTCAATTTATTTCTGTTATCAATACGATCTTCAACAATGTTATTCAGTAACTAAAAAAAAAACAGTTAATCGATATGCCCGAAGTTGTTTTCTGTTTCATAACTCTCCTGACAACTCGCCAGGAGCTTCTACATGCTACATGGGAGGACCATGTGTTTCAATCCATCATTCAAATATAACACATGGGTTATCATTGGATTCAGGAAATTGGGTAGGGTTGTTAACTGATTGGACTTGTTCTATCCAGAAGGAACCGTTTTTCAATAACTTTTCGGGGTAAAATGAAAATCTGCCCTAGTACACCTATATAGATTCCAATATTAATTCTTATTTTTTCAGATTGTGGTAGGGTACAAACCCAGAAAACTACGGAACAAATATTGATCCACCACAAAGTAATGACGTTCAAACAGTAGTTGACGGAAAATAGAAAAAAAAGGGGGTCACTCGCCATTTTATCACATACACAACCTCTAACATATATAGAGTCCTCATTTATCCATTTCTACCATCAGTATCGAAACTGTTTCTAGAAACGATTTTGTCTTCATGGAAATTGTGTATGAAAATCAATAGAGGCTGCAGTAATAGCCACTTTGTTATGGAAAATTTCCCACATGAAACTTTCGGAAATTTCATGTAACAACGCCAACACATATTCAACATTACAAGGAAAAAAGAAAATTTCATTCTGCGATTTCCATTTTGTTCGTAGGACTGAATAATCAATGAGCTGTTTTGAATACAAAATGTAACTCACATTTCGCAGAATTGAGGATCGAAGCAGCATGTAAGAAATAAATAAATGAATAAAGGGTTTTATTGACACGGGTTTCTATAAAGTCAAGGATTGGAGAGATGCTTATAAGCTATCTTTCAATATATCAAAAACTAACATATTCAATTTCAAATGTAATCTACAAGAACTCCATATAGGAAACCAAGTGATCAGTTATGAGTCATCAACAGAATTTCTGGGTTAACATATTGATGATGAATTGAATTTCGAAAGTCACATTGAAAAATTGGCATCAGGATGTTTTGCAGTAAGAACCATTTCAATGAAACTTGATAAAGAGATGGCAGGAAGTGTATATCATGCTTTAATCGACTCACACCTGAGATATGGAATCTGTTTTTGGGGATTATGTAGTCAATATTTTTTCGATATGATCTTTGTCTTGCAGAAACGAGCAATAAAATGTATGTGTAAAGGTAGATTCCGGGATACTTGTAAGCCACTCTTCATAAAACACAAAATTCTACCATTACCTTGTAACTTTATTTTGAAAGCAGTGTGTCTCATGCACAGCAAATATAAAAACGAAATACATAAGATGTCTAAATATAACACTTGACAAACTCTGAATATAACATTACCAATTCCAACGTCGACACAAATAAATAATTCAATATTTCATAATAGTAAAAAATCACTCAATCATCTGCCGAACAAGATTAAAATTTTTAAGATAAAAAACAATTCGAACAGTTTGTGAAAAATCTTCATCATTAGATGAATTCTACTGTCAGAACTTTGTTGTGGAGTTCGACCTTTTCTCACAGTCCTAGTAATACATTCAATTTGATGTGTTTCAGTGATGTTTATTAATTATTTATATTTTCATTTGAGTTGTATTTTGTACATATGTTGTCTTTGATTATTTCATTATTCTCTATGTACTTGTGTTTTATGTTTGTGTTTTATTGTATTCGAATTATGATTATTATTAGTTTTTTTTAACAGACTGTCATATCGACAGATATTTGATGATGATCATTGTTTTCTTGTTTTTCGTTGTGAATGACTTTCTCAATGAAAACTATACTCCTCAGACAATGAAGTATACCTATCTGATTTTATTCGATCTGATTTGGTTATGGTATACTGTTCAAAGGGCAAGGAATGATAGTAATTCAATGATTATGAGATCTGCAGGAGAATGCTGCCAATCATACTACTGGAAAAATAGAGTTATACACTATACTTTTTCACGACTGTGACAGATAATAGCAAAATGATCAGACAAATAATTTAAACTTCGAATTCAATATCATTCAAATTTCCCATTTAGGTAAATAATAAAATAATTAAATAGAGCAGGCTGGCATTGCTTGAAATTTGACCTTCCATGGGAGACCTAATTGATTGTGTGATAGTAACAACAACTATAACACAATGTAGTCATTTTTTGAACAGATAAGGAAATTTAATTTGAGACATGCAATTCACCTCATTGTTTTATTGAGAACTGTTGAGATGGGTCAGTGTTGTTTTATAGCCGTAGAAAAATTATTATTAGGAAACCCCATAATTTGAAATATATGGTTATTTTTCTGGAGATGATATAGTTTTGAAATTTTTTTGTTCAAGCAATATTGCTAACCGAGGATCTCATGCTTGTCTTGGTTTGAGAGGTAAACATTATTCTAGGGCCTGTTCAACGGACGAACAAGCCCATACCTACGTAAGAAAACCAAGGATTGAATAATAAATGTTTTTGTCCTGAAGAAACAATGCTTGTACTCTTATGAACCATGCCATGTTGTGATGTTTTGTATGATTTTCAATAAAAAGTTTATAAATCCGCTATGAGTATTTCACCACACAATAGGCTTCTTCAGGCGTGTTTTTGCACTATAATTGATATACCACGCAAGATAAAGTTTTTTAATTACAAACTCTCGAAGTTTTGAATCATTCATACTTGCAAAAAATTCCCATTCATTTCGTCTTTTCCTCTGAGAAACTTTATGCGTGAGGATCCTCTCTGAATGAATATTCAATTAGACTACTTCCGAAAGAAAAACTCATTTGTGTAGCTCTCAGGGAAATTTAATCCTATCCTATCGCTACGCGAGTCGACTAAGTATAATGGCATATCCAACATTACTGTCATCTCAGAGGGTGGGTTATTCACGATTGTTATCTTCAGTTTATACTACCTCTAGGATATATTTTCATTCATCCAGTCACCTCCTGCTGGACTCGACAGTCGAGTTCGGAGGTCGAAACTTAATCATCACCTAGAAGATGGCAAATGAGATTTTGCCGAAATATATATAAGTGAGACGAATATCCGTCTCACAGTTCTTGAGAATGACTTCAAAATGGAAGTCGAAACGTCGAACAAATCAGAATATACCAAACGGATAAAAAACCAGAAAATTCATCTTGCATATCGAAGATCCGTGAAAACATCAATTTCTACATATTACCTGGATGGACAGGATACAACCTTGGAGAGCGGTTGATGATATAATCATCAATAATATCGGACCAAGTCGGATAATAACTGAGGAGAATCATTATAAATACCAGTTTCTATGGAGAACAGACAATTGAAGTCTGCTTAGTCTTGCTTGGTTACTTCGTAAGGGGAGTGATTGACCAGGACGGTATAGACAGATATTCGTCTCACAGTTCTTGAGAATGACTTCAAAATGGAAGTCGGAACGTCGAACAAATCAGAAGATACCAAACGGATAAAAACCCAGATAATTCTTCTTATATATATATATATATATATATATATATATATATATATATATATATATATAAATACGCTTTGTCTACAAGATGGATTCCAACTTGTGGGCAATTTTCCAAAATCACGTCATCAAAGAGATGAAAATCGATTATTACCATATTTGGATTTCACTCTGTCTAGGCAGTGAGAAGGTCAGTTTCAAAATTGTTATATTTGATAATGCCCAGCTCACCACATAAATCATACCAGCCGATGTCTCATGAAGGACAAGTGAACCTTACGTAATTTATAGTCGGTGAGCCATACTTAAAGATTGGCATAACCAAATGGTCTTCAAACAATTCGTTCAGCCATGTCGACTACCCACACAGTAGCTTAATGGGCTAATATCTGTCAGAAAACTGCTACTCCTCTAGAAAATACCACGAGAATTTGTAACAAATTTGACTCATGGCAATGCAAGGGTATTAACAGAATCCGAGAGCTTTTGGTTATACAAGGGCCATAATTGATTTCGAGTCATTGGGATGGGCACACTTGCACACTGGATTCGGGACTATTGGCCCATCATCAGTGCAAGGTTGTTCCCAATTAACAACTTGAAAGTCATTAGATTCCTATAATCGAAAATTCCTTCGGCGCCAAAGTCAAAACTCGGACGGAGTGTTTTCAGACATACTAAATCTGAATACAGAAACTTTTTTCATTTGAATTGACCCATCATTTAATTAAGTAGTTATACATAAAACAAACGTGGAATATGATCGCAATGCTTAATTTCCCAGAGAAGCTTGACATACTGCCGATTCAGTGCTTTGCTTCAACAATTTATCGTTCATTCGTATTTTTTTGTATTCTCCATATACTGTGACCTTTATCTTGCCCTGAAATGGTGAAATTGGAAATTGATGGTCACGATAGTGTAGAAGTTAGCACGTCTGCCAGGCCACCGTGCTGGTGATCACAGGGTAAAAGGTAATAATAATAATAATAATATTTATTCAGCTCTGAGATCGTTACATTAACAACACAAAAAGTTTGTGAACATAAGACCTATTAGCCTTGTCAGGAGGATCAAATAATGTAAAACAGTAAAAGATGTATGTAAGCAGTGTACATATTGGTTTTTGTGTTGGGATACCAACACGGGTCATTCGCTGTTTTTGAAGAATTCATCGTATGTGTAGTACGCTTTCGCAGACAGATATGCATAAAGTTTGTTTTTGAATGTAGTTTCATTTTGATCGTTTCCGCATATCTTTGTGTATCTGTTGAAGCAATCAATTCCTCTGTATATATGGGAGTTCTGGCCAACTGATAGTCTTGAGAATGTCTGGTGGAGTGCAAATCGGTTTCTTGTGCTTGTAAGGCCCCGTTAATCTATTAATCGCATGTTTCGACTTCTGATGGTTGACGTTCATCAGCTGGTTAACGGAAAGAACAATTTCAGAACAGCAACAACATAATGGATGTCATTTGAAAAAAATTTTAATCACACTATTATTTGAAAAATTGTGGACCTGGATTCCATTGTTTTCTAACCTCTTTCAGTGAGAAACCAGTTGATCTATTTACAGATAGACGCATTCATACAATCAAATTCAAAAGAAAATGACGGTAATAAACTCCCTGATATAAAACATACCAATAAAAACAATTCATTCATATGAAAGTTTCGAATATGTCAATCTCAGATATTCATCAACTTGGCTGAAAATGTGTAAAATCAATAAATCTTCTACTGGCTATTAAAACTTTGTAGCTACAAGTTTCATGATTTTCACTGTTAATTTATTATAGACATTCAAATCGAGTGAATTTCGTGTTGAGATTTTTAGTCTGTACTTTTTGTTCAGTGGAGAATCATCATGCCTGCTATTATAGATATGGTTTGAGTTATTTGAAGAATAACTGTGGTGATTTTTGTGAACTCTGAAAGATTGAAATTAACATAGAAGGTACTGTCTCTATTCCTAATCACGATATCTGGACATGAGGGTCACAACGACAATGGGGAGGTCGATATTTTTCCGCGAAGGAGCATTTGAGGTCATGATTGGTCCAGAATTCTTCTGCGGCTTAGCGGAAGCATTAAAAGACATCTATCAACTCATGGAAGCAAGCCAAATCGAAACAATGTTGGAACAAGATTCCAGGAATGAGGTAGGCAAAAAAGCTCATGAAGGAATCATCGCTCAGATTAGCGGAAGACCTGCTAAACCACAACGGTGAGGTTGTGAAGGTAGTGTTGGGTCTACTGCGTCTAGCAAAAGGAAACCACTGTAGGTTCTGTGAGGGATAGGAAGAAACATTATATTATTATTATATGAACGGGTCACTGTCAAGGCTATGGAGTCTCAACGAAGAGGTCAAGGTAGACAATGCGAGCAACTCAAGAGCAACTCAATAGTTCTGAAAAGGTTGCAATGAACTAGGCAACGAGCTAGCTCCCCGAACCATATAATCTAGTGACAACCGATATCAATAATGGCACCCTATTTCCTCGATGCAATTTGTCGCTGCAATTTCACGCTGCAATTTCACGCGGCAACTTATAGCCTGTTTCGACGATGCAAGTTTGTCGCTGCAACTCCAGAAAATGGCATGTGTTCATGCAAGTTTTTCGAGTTGCATGAATCTTTTTTCATACGATAAGTTGCAGCGACTTAGTTATTTCTATGGTGGATTTGTTGCCGCAAACCACAAATATGTGGTGGCATCATTGTGAAGAATGTTGATTTTGAACATTTCAATTATTTTTCGAGACTTATTGAGGAATCAAGTTGAGTAATAAGGTGATTCAATCACAATATCAATTATTAGAAATGAATGAAATTATATATCAGTTGTGATAATGTAGACGTTCATCTGCTATTTTTTTATATTGGCAATGCAAACTGACAGCTAGATGACATATCTCGCAGCGACAAGTCGCCGCGAGAAGTTGCAGCGACAAAATTGCATCGTCGAAACGGGGTTTTACTGCTGGGGAAATGTCATTGCCGATATTGAAAAATATCACTGAATGTTATCAAGATGAACGCCTATTATCACAACTGATATATGATTTCATTCATTTCTAATAATTGTAATGAGTCCATCGAATCTTGGCAACATTTGAAATATGTCATATTGTGTTCATCAACATGACAACTTCAAAATATACTGAGCAAAATTAACATAACTGCCAACGTCATATGGTCATTTCACAAAGAACATATTTTCACGAATTCTAGTAGAATACTACCAATTTGTTACTTCACTTCCGTTTATTTCCCATCTCGTTTCATGTAACGCAGAGGTCGTTTCCGGGCAAAAAAGAACTCATTTCCGTGAACCGTAATCGAAATGCCCTTTTGCAGTCTCCTAATACGAATGAGCTCCAGAATGGGTATCTGATGAGCAAAAACCTCCGTGAGCCCGAATTTACTTCCGTGCAGTGGCGGTCCCAAAAGTAACCATTTCATACAGGAGGTTTCTTGAATACTATCATCAACTACACGGGGCAGTTCCTTCTAGTAAACATAAATTTAAAACTAGTCAGTATCGAAGATAAGCGGTGTTGAAAAACGACGTGAATATGTACATTTGATATATTTTGATGGATTACGGATAGATTGTTGATAGATTGTTGTTCTAAAATTTTTCGTTCCCATTAACCAGCTGAGAAGTCGAAATTTTTGCGAGCAATGGGTTAACGAGGCCTTACATTTCAACGTGCGATTACCCAGCACTAGTGCTTTTTTGAATCTATTAACGCACCAGTGTGGTAATGAGATAGGAAATGAATTTCAACCAAAATAAATCATTCATTGAATAAATACAAACAAAATTCAAATAGAAAACGAAAAGAATTCAACCTAACGTTATTTTTTTCTCAAGAATTACATGTAAACTCACTTGATTCATAAACTATAAACATTGAGCAAAATGGTAATTCTCATTCACAATTTACGCTAAAACTTATTATATATATATAAAGAGAAAGTGTTATTTGCTATGAAGCAAGATGAATCAAGAATCTGATTAAGATGCCTGGAAACCCTGGTGTATTTACTTATACCTGTAGAAGTTTGGGATAAAAGTGGCGAAATCTGGATTGCTTGATTTTTGGTGGATAATTGAGCTTTTGGAGGTTTCCGTACAATATGTACAGATGTCGCCAACACGCTCTTGTCAGTCTTGTCTGAAGCTAAATTTGCACTAAGTGAAAATAATGTGCAGTCGGGTTTTACCACTTTTATTTGATTGGCTAGCGAGAAGAGATCGCAACCATGATACTACAAACGAATTAGATATGCTCACGCGCATCTTCCCTCGACGCCCCTCCTATCGATGACGTCAGTAAGTGACAAAAGTAGTGATCAGCTGTATGTTGTCTTATGGGTAACGTGTGTTTTCAAAGTGTTTTTGCCTCATTTTTAACGAAAATGGTTATGTGCGCCGTTGTAAATTGTAATAATAATAACAATTTAAAGGTCAAAACCAAGTGCAGCTATTTTTCGTTTCCTAAAAATACGACTTTATGTCGGAAACAACAATAATGAAATTCAAAAAACGTACAACATAGCTACCTGTATTTAAAGCTTAAAATACAACCTCAGGGACACTCTTTCCCAGATGATGACGATAAACTTTGTCCAAATATTGGAACAAGTGTTATAAGAGCAGTATGCTTCCTGCATGCTGCGTACCGAACAAGTTTTCCTAGCTTTCTCTTAACTTGTCAGCAGAATTCACATTCGTAATGAACATTTACTTTGAGATTCCTGTGGGAAGTTCTTTTATCACAAAGTCTGCATTGTTGAACACATCTTCATACTTAATATAGTTGGAGGGTTTCTATGCATCTAGACTTGGAGATTTCATCTTCTGTGACATGGATACATCACTAATAAATGCTGTGCAGATAAAGCCATACTTTCCTTTCAACACCAAAATCAACCGCTGGGTCATTGTCTCCGACGGTGGCTTTTCCTGATTACCATTATCAGTCTCAGATGAATTATACAGAGCATCTGATACAACAAATCAATATTCAGTGTTTGTTTCACCCACAACAAATTTTGAATATCACTCAACCAAACTTCAATTACTCCTTTCAAAGTCTAAATACCAGCTGTAAAGGGGGCAGGTATATATATTGTACACATAAATGGAACATTTTGTCTATTCATAGTACTCAGTACATGAGAAAACGAATTTACTTGCACAAAACTAAAAAAAGCTAATGTAATCAGACGGTGCAATAAGGACCAAATTCGCATATTTGTCACTGAGTGACGTCATGCGCGGCCGTGTCTCAATTGCGTTCTTCTAGTGAGCATATCTCTATATTTTATGGATCGCAACCTAAAGGATAATGGGTGGACAATGAGATACCAGTAACAACGTTTCGATATTTAAAAGCAATGAAATCAACAAATAAACACGATAAAAACATCGTAACCATCAAAATTTCAAACTGACATGACAATATGACAATTAACTTGACACTTGTCATCAAATATGAAAAATGGGAACATAACGCCTTCTACCGAAAAAATAGGGGAAACCTTCAAAAGCGTCGATTGTTTTTTTCGCCACAAAAATCTAAACAAAATCTAATCAGTTGAGTCACCAGGACTTCTAGGCATCTTAAATCTGATAAATAGATTTTTTAATCACAACCTACGAATGGTATTATAATTTCAACAGTGACAACATATCGTTCACAAACAGATATCAATTTTAGTGATACAGTATTACAGTAATATATAAATTTGGTGAATTCCAACATCTGATTGTAAATAAAAGTAAAACTTAATACCGTCTCAAAGGTGTGCTTTAGTGCCTTCTTGTTCATAAAATAGAACGTACGCCTCGCCACTTACGAGAGATTTCGAAGAAATCGGTGTCACACGCGAATCGTTGTACTCGTGCCACGTTCCCGCGTAAGGGTGTCGGCAGTAAGCCGTGTAGTGGCCGCTGTACGTTGTGCCGCTATGGTTGGAGAGCGCGTGGAGGTTGTAACGGCAAGGGGCGACATTAGCAGCCGCATAGTTGCTCATGTCCAGGCCTTCCAACGGGAAATCGATGGTTACGTTCAATTTTCCTCTGAACCTCTCCGTTGGGGAAAAACGTTTCAGATGTATCACCAACACCTGGGGGAACTTGTGGATCGACAATGACTTGGTGCATTTCCGCCTCTCTTTACACTTTGAACACGTCGGCTTTTCATCCCCGTCCAATGTCTCCTCTCTGGTAAATGAATCCAAACACTGAGATAATCTCAGTTGACCTGTTCTCTGCGGGATTGGTAGCGACAGGTCCCAAAACGGGTCGAAGGTGACAGAACAATGGCCGCAGTACGTGCATTTTAACGTCGATTTCAATTGGCCGACGAAGTTGTCCACTATCTTCGAGTTGTCCATGCGAAAGTACCTCGACCACGATTCTTGTGCTTTCTCATTGTCACTCAACTTTTCGTCAATTTCTGTAAGAATCGGTTTGGGCTTCTCTGTCACTCTATTGACGTCTTCGTGCAGACCCTCCAGCAGGAACCTCAAAAACTCCTGAGCGTCCTGTTGCGTGTATCCCATGAAACGAGGGGCGAAACGTTGAATTTGGCTCTTTAGAGAGACGGTATTTACCACTCTGTCAGATGAATCTTCGGACCATAGTTCTTTGATGACCTCCGCGAACGCTTTTATTAGAGCGCCCTTCATGCTCGAGATACTGGTATTTATATCTCTCATATACACACCTTTTCTCAGGTACTCCAACAACCATCTCGTGTTGGACAGACACTGGATGACGCTATTCATGAAACAAGTGTTCCCAATGTTTTTCAGCCCATTGAGCCCTAGTGTTTTGGCAGTACCTTGTACCAAGGGTCTGATGGTGTTGAAGCTGTTAGTGCTTCGCTCGCCACTGCTGTCCTCTTCCGAGTAATCTCTTCTTCGGTGACTGTCTCTGTCACTGGAACGGCGCGACAAGGAACTGGAATTTATACTGCTCGAAATCGAGTTGGATGGAGATATGGCGGATCTTGTGAGCTTTGGAGAGGTCGATAGGTCAGAACCAGCTTCATAATCGATGATGGGACTTGTTTCTGGGATCTTTTTATGTTGACGTTCAAATTTTGAAACGGTAGTGTTTATCGAGAATGACTTTTTGAAACAAGAATTTGGATTCATGTAAATTTCGTCAAAACTTTCAGAAGATGGTATGGTTCCAAAAAAAGATGCAGCATTACCTCTTTGGATGGCAATACTAATATTTTGAACCAAGAAATTTGTGGCTCTTGATTCATTAGTTTCTTTAGTGATTCTCCTTCCAATTTCTTCAATAAAATTCAAAGCTTGGGGACCGAACACTCCGAAAGTTTCGATACCGATTGGAAAAAATAAATAATTTTTACTGAGATTTGAGTATTTGCGGGTTTTTAGATCTTCACCAGATGCTGCTGCTGCTCCCGCATTGACTGAAGTAGCTTGAACATGGGACGGTGCCAAAGTGTCAACGCAGGTGAAGTCCCAAACAACAGGTTTTCCCCTTTTCCATGGAATGAGGGACATGCCATCCGGGCGTTTTCCATCGTCTCGACTGGTTCCCAATGGTTCTAAAATAGCAGGAACTCTGGCGGAAGATAAGGCACGCTTGATGAGGTCGTTGACTGCTTGATGTCGAGAGAAACGGCCAGAACTATATTTGCAATGCAAACCGTGTAAACCTTTTACATTGACAACAGAACCGCATACGCATTGGTGTGGCACACAAACATCGGAACCCAAACGAAACCCAACTGCGATTCTGAATGTTTCATCATCTAGTAGCGTTCCAAGGCAAGAAACAGGTAAGGCGTTCAACCAAGCCCCTGCATATTTTGATGAAAGTGCTTTGAGTCGTGCCTTATCATAGGGGGTTGAAGCATCTGCAAGGAGTTCATCTGAACTAATTTTGACAAGAGGTAGATCCCATGCACGTTGAATTTTCTTTTCTGAATCATCCAAGTCATATCCCAGTTTTGAAGTCCATATCTGTTCTCCTTCTTTCAAAGATGAGTCGGCAGGAAATCCTTCGGGTAAAATTGATTCTATGACGAGTTTCACGCTATGTATGGAAGACAGAAAAGCTGGCAGAGCTAGAGATGTGGCTGACCGGATACCTAAACCACCATAACTGACTGGTAGCGATGCTTGCTTCCAAGATCGTTCATCCATGGGATTATTCACTATGAGTTGTAAGGCTTCACGCATTGTTTTATCAAATTCGTTCAGAAGGCGCTCATCGTGCCAAGTAGGACTACATCTTAGGATATAAATGAGTTTTGGAATTGAGAGGCAATGTTTCAGAAGGTAATAGGCAACATGTGACGGAAGTTTAGTCAATCGTGACGACATCATATGGAAAATATTGACTTTTTCTTCAAGAGAAGAAGTGAGAGCCTCATCGGTTAATGGCGAGCCAAGAAGAGAAAAGTGTGATTTATCGATCAGTTTGATTCCAGGAGCAATGGAATTGAATTTAGTAAAATTATCTAAATCTGGTTCATCGAGAAAAAAGAGTTCACATTTATCGAAATTCAATCTGAGACCAATAGATTCTGATTTCGAAATAATATATGAAAGTGCTTCATGAACTTGAACAGAATCACCGCCGATAGATCCGTCATCTAAATACCATCCGTTGAAATCTGTAGTGATGTTCTTCACGATATTATGTATGGTGAGACAGAAAAGGGCTGGTGCCAGTGGATCACCTTGTTGAACACCACGTTCAGACATTATTATATTTTCATCGAAGGTCAGAAACGAAGGAGAGCTATAAAATTGTGAAATAAGAGGATATAATTCAGGAACGGTGTCCAAAACCGTTTGGAGCATCGAGTGACGGTGGATCATGTTGAAAGCGTTCTGGAAATCGATCTTCAGGAAAACTTTACCAGATGGATCATTGTGATGATTTATGAAACGTCGAGCAGCATGAGCTACAGCTTCACAGCCTCCTGGAGTTCCAAATCCAAACTGAACAGGGCGGAATAAATTGCCTAGTTTATCTCTCAATTTCCAACAGGCAAGTTTGGCAACCAAACGACGAAAAAAGATACCAACAGCGATGGGACGAACTCCGCCTGACTTTTTCCTCAAACCACAAAGCGATGCTCCATATAATATTGGGCAAATTCCTTCGTGTACCCCACCAGAAAGCATGAGGTTGCAAAGGGCTGTGAGTGAAGATAATAGATTATCAAATTCTCTGGTCTATCACAATTTGCATTCAATTCGAAAAGCCCACCACAAGATGGCTTTGGCCTTCATCAGCTGTGGGTTGGCATGGTCCTCGTATCGAAGACAAACTGTGATAGATATCCAGAGGATTTGAAATGAATCGTGCCTTTACGGCAAGCGACACATAAGTGGAACCACCTAGGATGTAACACTATAAGGAAATGCTGTCATAGTTTTCCGTCAGTGGTGACAGTTCGCCACGTCAACTAACAACTGCGTTTGCAGAAATAATGACAAGCACTCTCAGAGTGTTATCGAAAATCGAATCCACAAATGTATCTGAAATGATACAAAGAGAAAGTGTTATTTGCTATGAAGCAAGATGAATCAGGAAACTGATAAATAGATTATCAAATTCTCTGGTCTATCACAATTTGCATTCAATTCGAAATGCTCACCACAAGATAGCTAGCTATTTCTGGCTTTGGCCTTCATCAGCTGTGGGTTGGCATGGTCCTCGTATCGAAGACAAACTGTGATAGATATCCAGAGGATTTGAAATGAATCGTGCCTTTACGGCAAGCGACACATAAGTGGAACCACCTAGGATGTAACACTATAAGGAATTTACTTATATATATATATATATATATATATATATATATATATATATGTATATATATATATATATATATATATATATATATATATATATATATATATGTAAAGTGGAGTTGAGACTTGTCGCCGCATATTCAATATCGGATGGTAGATCATCTTCACCTGAAGACATTTTCACTCAAGAAACCTAATGATGGTTCTGGGTATCGATCTAATGATTTAATTTGACATCAATAAACGGCTTTGTTTTCATTTCTAAACTACCGTTGTTACGGTTACAAAAATGATCACAGGCAACTTGTATTTTCAATTATCAGAAATTGAATAGTTACGTCGAAATGAGGTATATTTAGTTATGAAAACGTTGACAGCTGTAGATAAAATTTGGTACGCAATACGTGGGAAACTAAATTATTATCGCACCCATGTGATTACACGACTCAGCCTACGTCTTCGTCGTGCAATCCTCACATGCGTGCGTTAATAATGTTTATATCCCACTTGTCACGTAAATAACTATTAATGCCTATACTTTCTTTTCCTTCATAATCTTCTAACATCAAATCTATTTTAAGGCTTCATTATCCAATTCTCAAAATTTTAGTCAAACTGACAGATAGAAGTCTCCACCTATTTTTCCCTTCATAGTGGGAAACTTCGCCGTGAATTGTCAAGTTAACGGAAATATCGACATTATACTGTAGATGGCGTAACAAAAACGCTCCAAATCCCTTTTACACAGGCATTGACTAACTATAATATATCTGTAAACGAAGCCTACACACAGCAGTTTGATGAATGCAGTACGCCACTGATCTGTGTCATTTGTTCTATTTGAAGAGATTCAAATCCAATAATGCGGACTGGACAGATACAGTGCAGATCGTATGGATACAGAGCAGACTTGCTTCTGTCTCCCTCGTAATGGAAATTGAGATATATGCAAGTATCCTGAGATGTATCAGTTTACGAGAGAAAATAGGGAGGAGGGAATTGAAACGATCAGCATTTGTTTCGATTTAAAGAAAGCGATTGTGACATGAAGCATTCCAAGCTGGAATCCAGAATAACGGTAGGTATTGATTCAATCTCACAGTGAGGGATGATGCTGGGTTGCTTCAGAGTAACTTTTTTGAATAAACGATGAGACTGGAACTTTTGGTGTAGAGTTTGGAATATTTATGGGGATCAATTACCAAACCGATATTATTTGCAAACGACGCGCGTTTCGCTAACAAGATTAGCATATTCAGGAGAAGAAAAGTTCGAAAACACTTCTCGTCAGCTTCTTGTGATCTACAAGGCTCAGATACGACCTGTCTTGGAATATGGTTCTCATGTGTGGAGTTCGGCACTAAAACATTCATTGAGTCTTCTCGATTCTATTCAGAGAAAGGCAATCCGTCTTGTTGGTGATTCTTCGCTCACAGACTCGCTCACTTCATTGGAACATTGTAGAAGGGTCGGTCGGAGACTTGTCTCCCTTCTATAGATATTTTCACGGTCGGTGATCTTCTGAATTGTTATCAATCGTTCCACCGTTGGCAATATCTACTTATAACTTTGGTATGAGCGTGATTGATATCTGTTCTAATTTCACAATACAGCAAATATTAGCGACTGAAAAGTTTTCAGTCGAAGAAGGTGATATAATGATTTGATTCACACATTTCAATAAAAACAACGGTTTTTTAGATTTTTTGGTGACCGTAGGCTCCCAGACGTAAAAACTCTCTTAGGAAGTGAGCATTATATGTTTTTCAAAACGAATTTTCATAGCTCATTGACTTTGATTGAATATATTTGTTCTACAGTCTTCACAACTGGTTTCTTATTTCTGCGACTTTTTAATTTTTTTCAAATTGGTCTGGTGGATTTTCTGGTTATTATTGTTCATTGTGGGTTTTATATGCAAGTCTTGTATCAACTTTTCCGAACATATTTTCGATTATACTTTCAACCACTCAGGATCTTTTCGAAAAATCGAAATTTTATGAAAATTTTTCCTGAATTGACATTTTTCAATTAACTTAATAGAAATATTGAAAATTCTGACTTTAACTCCATAGCCAGAAGAATATATTAGTTTCATTGTGGGCACCAGTAGAAGTATACCATAACCAAAGAAACATAAATTTAATTTTGAAAGGAGTATGAAAGAAGAATCTCAACTTCAATGTCAGTCACAAATTATACAATATATTTGGAGTTCAACGAAAATGTTGTTTTGTTTACCAGATAGGAAAAATTTAACATTCCTTGACGACTGTGAAGATTGCAAAGTCTATGCAGAAGCCGAGACATAGCAACCAAGAATCCAGGAATTTGGTATTCCTACGAGGTAAACAAACAAATCGTTTGAAATTTGACAGATATTGATTAATTCTGCTAAAATCGCAAATAATTCCATTCACAAATGAATGGTGCTTTGAAACTCGTTATTGAAGTACTTGGGTCATATATGTAGAACACTATCAACTGTAAGGAAATATCAATTCCTCACAATGAGGAAATGTTGACTTCATCTTCAAGAAATTCCGCCTGGGATGTCGAAATTTCCTACCGATTTTCGGAGAACAATATTCGTTCGGTACAAATGTGTGTAATATGTATCTTCAACAGGTAGACATTGATTCGAAAAATCAATACTGTGACAGAACGTCCATGAAATACTCATAATAACCCACCTTCCGCATTCAAAACTGAGGGAAATAAGGTCAATAAATCCAAGGCATCAATTCCAAAATGCCAGGAAAATGTCATACACCTGTCCCTAGCAGGTTGTTCGATGATTGATTTTCATCTTTCCGTATCACCCCTGAACTGAACACGCAACCCTCATTCTCCGCTATAATTAAAAACTTTACTGCACCCTTATTCTTTTATTACCTAATCCAGAGTTCCAGGGATGGGAAGATGAAAGTGGAGTTTATTACACCTTTGATTCAGAAATTGAGTTTTATTGCTGGAAGTTGTGGCCTCATAAGAGACGGAACGATATTGACTGTTGGCACGTTTCATGTGTGTTTATATTGAAAAGAGTGGGAAGATGATATTTCAATTAACTTTTTTCAAGAGTAGTAGTTTTAAAGACCTAAGCATTCAATATGAACTTTGACTTATACTAACTAGTGATAAATATTTTCTTCGTAGTTTTTCGGGTTTTCATTTCACCACGATATAGAAAAATTAGTAATTTATACTGGAATCTATACAGAGTACCCTCCGCAGTGGAGACACACAACATAAGCAAACAACACATTCTGTTGGAACTATTTGTAAATATCAATTACCCCATCTGATATTGTTCGCAACAGACACGCTTTTCACTTACAAGCTTAGCATTTTCAGAAGAAAAAAAAATGATGCTAAGTCTCAAGACTAGGGAAAGCTACAACTACGTGAAAAGTGTTTTGGTTCGAAATGGTCTTCGTCTGTTACCACTACTTATTCTGAATATTTCCATCGTATGTTCAAAATCCCATATGAAGCGGGACATTATCGTTCAATTACAGCGATTATTTCCCTCAATGCGAATAAACGATGAAACAGTTGAAGGCTAGACTGCTTTTACAGAGTTTTACAGCGATTAAATGCACTAGACCTTTTAACCGATTAAAATGTTCGAAATAAACCGGGCGTTTGGATCACTTTTCAGGTACTATCTCTGGTACTATATTGTTCCTGTGTTCGATTTTGATGTTTCCTGAGTTTACATGTTTTCTGGAAATGATCTAAACATATATCCCTCCTTCACCAAGTTCAATCGACCAAAATGCGTGCATTTCCATGATTTTCAAAATTTTGCTTTCAAGCAAATGCTTTCGTGTATAATAATTCAAAATAAAATCCCTCGACCTGCGGTCTCGGGATTTTATCAAATTATCATACACTCAAGTCATTTGCTAAGCAAAATTTCGAGAATCATGGAAGTGCAGCACACATTTTAACCGAATAAACTTGGTGCACTCGGGATATAACCCCCGATAAATTTCCGGCAGGACATTTTCGGGCTGGTAAATACCCGGTATGTATCGAAAAATACCCGCTCGGTCCGTGTATCTATAGTAACGATTGTTGAAATGTACATTTGCCATCTTGACAAGCATAAATAATGAATTTTGAACGTCGTTGTTTTAACTCCGGAAATATTCTAGCGAATTACACTCGTGCATTAAAATAAACCTGATAATTTTCCATTCAAGCATGTTGTCAGTAAAAACTGCATTCGGTTATTTTCATATTTTGCTAAAAGAGCCCTCCTCCTTCGGAGTCGGGTTCTTTCGTAAAATATGAAAATAAACTCATGCAGTTTTTAGACAACATGCTTTCATGGAAAATTATCGATAATTTTGAAGCACTTGTGTAATTACTCCCGATAAAGTTTTCAACAATAAACTGAAAAGCAGGCTGAAATGAAGGTTCTTTTTCATCGTTTGTGCTATTTTTACATTTTAATATTTCTAGACTAGCGAATGCATCTAATAGCCTTGTGTCATGCACATTCTGAATCAGTTTAAAGTTGCTTTCACCAATTTTGTGATCACATTGTCCAGAGCGTGTTGGGCGACAGTGGACTTTTTTACCATTCACGTGATAGGGAAGGGTAAAAAATTCCAGTGTGCAAGCAATCTGAAACTGATTGAGAAATTGCATGACTTAAGGCCTGCCCATTTTAGACCGCTTTTGGATATATTGTTGAGAAACAAATCGGAATAAGTAGGAATAACAGACTGATTCCATATCGGACCAAAAAACTTTGTAGGTAGTTCTTGCGCTACCGTAAAATGTGAATTATATAAATGGCAAACCCTGGTCTCTAGATTTAGTATCAATTTTCTTCTCCTGAAGATACTAACCTTGTTAGCGAAAGGCACGTCGAGTGTTAATGACACCAAATTACACCAAAAGTTCAAATTTTACATATTCTATTAAAAATATTATACCTTTTGTCCCGATTGAAGAGATTCAACGGTTCGCCAGAAAGTATTCAAAACAATCAAACTAACAACTAATGGTTCAACTAACAGAAAAAAAAATTGTATTCATCAAATTCGTGCGGCGAAACATATACACGTATCGGTGAAACATAAAGACCACTGTAAGAGCGAAATAGTGAACATAAGATCTACATCAGAACTAGGCAGATTGGTAGTTCTGAATTATCACGAAATACTCTTACTGCCGATGGAAATATCACAGTGAAATAAAGTGACATTGAAATGACAGCAAGGAAGAGTAAAGGTAGAAAACGAAAATTAAAGGAATCTGCTTGCGCCATAATTTCTGAGGAAAGTTGCACCTTATGACACTGTGAGTTCATTCAAGATGAATCGTACCAGGCTACCTTCCTTTGAAAGACAAAAATTTATAATAATTATAGTTTCATCTTCCAACAGTAACACATTTACAGGACAATTTTCAATAATAGTTACAGATCAAAAAGGAAAAAGGAATGATAGTAATCACTAACACAAATCTAATACAAATTATGAAGTTATATCTAGTTGTTCCAAAAAATGCATTTCCATAAAGGAATTCAGAGAGGAAAAAATATAATACAATGTAAAATGATAAGCCGTGTAAAGAAACATGCTAACGTGGATCTTGGTTCCAAAATGCCTCCTCGCGAAATGCGTCATATGAAGAAATTGACGTTAAGGTTTCGTGTGGATCTTTCGCTATCAAATAATCCACACCAATTTCGCGTGGACCATTTCCTTATGATCAATCCACGCCGATTTTGTGTGGAGCATCAGCTTCCTTCATTTCACGTGTAGGACCTTTGGAACCAAGATCCACGTTAGCGTTGTTCTAGACCAGGCCAAAAATATATAATTTTAGTTCTGACACATCATGGATTGGTGACTCCAGGGGCCTGTTTCATAAAAGTACAAGTCTTGTAGCTACAAGAGAAAGATAATGTATTTACAGGTAAAAAACGAGTGAAAAAACTATTATTTAGCATAGTGTTTCTTTTTGTTTCTCTTGTAGCTACAAGACTTGTAATTTTATGAAACAGGCTCCAGAAGGTATATCAGAACTTCCACGAACAAAATGTAGAATATGTTATCTCACGTCTCAACTAGGCTTCTTTTTCTAGAACTCAAAGTTTAGATGATAATCTTATCTGTGTAATACCAGATTCGAAATTCATACTTCAGTTGAGAAAATCAAAAGTGATTTCTGCTCGTACTGAATTCTGAAAACAAGTCAACTAATTTGACTTATTAAATCATTACTACGAAATTTCATTGCATAAATCATACTTTCACTGCATTTTCATGTTCATCTATTATTTCAAAAACCGGTCTCATGAAGACAGGCGAAATTGATGTTCATCTTTGAGGGTTCACCAAAAAATATATTAGAAGTGACGTGAAAAGACAAATTCGATATCTTGTGTTCACGACTTGAGTGCAACAAGATAGACCCACTTAGGTGAAACATTAGATGATTTTCTTGCAGGTCTAAATGCAGCATAAGTACGCGATGATAAGGATGATACGTTATAAATTCAATTTTCTCGAGAAGGATAGAACAATTGATCAAGTTCTCCGATAGGTTATAGCAGCCCTGCACACTTCCTACGTTTTTGAGATGATATAAGCGACATAAAACTATTCGTTTGTACTCGAGATATAAACAGTAGATTGTGAATATCAAGAATTCACAAAATTTCGAATAATCTGATTATGATATTCACGGAAGGTTCTCCATACAATCTCTTCGTATAAGAGATTGAAACCAACATAAGTGAAAAATAACAGTTTTATATTTTTCGTATTGTGATTTTCTCCAATTAATTCCTAGACATAGTTTTACTCTTTACATTCCTTCTGATACCCAATTCAAGCCGTGGACGATAGGTATGCTAATAGTTTTTATATATAGGTACATGATTATTGAACTGTTGAAGCAGGATGGTAGCTATCTTCCGGTAATAATGCTAAAGTATCATTCAGAGGAAGGCAAATCGTCTTGTTGGTGATTCTTCGCTCACAGACTCGCTCACTTCATTGGAACATCGTAGAAGGGTCGGAGACTTGTCACTCTTCTATAGATATTTTCACGGTCGGTGCTCTTTTAAATTGTTATCAATCGTTCCACCCTTGGCAATATCTACCCGGATGACTCGAGTACAGAATTCTCATCCCTTTGTTGTGAATTTGAAAACCTGTCGAACCTGTCTTGCTCACGGATCTTTTTTCATTAGAACAGCTCAGCTTTGGAACTCCTTGCTGATGGAGATTTTTCCTGAGGCTTACAAACTTCAAAAATTCAAAGTGAATGTTAATTCGTATTTCTTGTTCTTTGAACATTACAAGGCTTTTGGATCGGCAATATCATTGTTATTGAAGTGTGGAGCATTGCAATCACCAAAAAAATACAGCCAAGCAGTCAAGCTGTTCTGGATATTCAAAAATTATTCGAATTCATCAATATGATCCTTATCTAGTAATGACTTGTGTTTCGAAATGTTAACATCTATTTCCTGGTATGCAAATCTGAGTAATGGAACAAAGATCATTCATAAAGAAATGTTTATTGATTACCGCAGCAACTTTTTGAGCTGGATCAGAACTCCGTTTTACACGTGTATAGTTTCAGATATCATTCCTTCATTATTCAATTCTCTGGATAGAGTAGGTTTACCCAAAAAAAAAAAAAAAAAAAAAACACACCAGAATAAAAAAATCGTGTGTTTGCGGTCTTGATACTCTTAATCCACACTCGTGGTTTGGGGGTTATGAGAAATAAAAAATGTTCGAAATACTTTCTCTTACGACGCATTTTTATTTCAGAAGTCGCTAGAAAATTTTCTGATGAAACTGATTGGGCAACCCTGCACAACAAAGAGAGCTGGTGTTGACTTCTTTAAAATTGACTCTTTTTTGTTATTGGATAATGAAAAATTAGGACATTAAGATTGTTAACATTAAGTAATAATGATGTTGAAAAAATGTCTTTCAGTAGAGCAGAGGTGACATAATAATATCTTCAACAAATTTCCCAGAGTTGAATGGCATCGTACAATAATAGTAAAATAATAGGTTATTTCGAATGCAACATGTAATGAAATAAAGAAAAACTTTCGTGAACTCTTTTATTTGTATGGCCATATATACATGTTTCAATATATCACGTTGAGTTATGATACAGATTAGGTACAACGAAACTCACAAGAATCGTCAGTATAACATGTTTTTCCTTTTCCTACCGGTTTTAACCTCTTTGGTGCTTTTTTGAGTCCTCGCTTTCCTCTCCTTGACTGGGTTTTCATTCAAATAATACAGGTTCATAATATCGTTCTCACTGAAAGCAAAATCAGATCTGGTAGACTTCTCTTGTTGAGTATCAATGCCGTTCATCACTTGAGGATCTGAAATGATATTATTTTTTGTCTCCGAAGTAAAATCAGGAGGAACAAAAAACTACTGTATTCACTATATCAAGACTCAGAACACTTTTACCCAAAAATATGTCTTGTAAACTTATATCTGGTAACTCGTTCTGCAAATCTTCGTTGAAGTCTTCTGAAAAAAATTGGATGAAGGATATTATTCAGTTCTGTAATGATCTCATTTGAATTTTTTACGTATAATACAAGGAAATCTTTATTTTTTTACTATGTAGCAAAGTAGTAGATTGACTGACGCGCCTGATAGTGTGATAGTAATATACGCTGTCAATCGGAGAAAAATGTTTTCGCACTCAAAATATTTTATGATTTCTAGATTCACCATGCACTCATTTTATATTAGCCTTACCTAAGAAAATGAATTCGGAGTCCATGTTACTGATATTGAACTCATCCAAAGATGTTCCTGTTAAATGAGAAGGAAAGAATGATAATAATCGTCTATGAAGTAATTCAATGCAAAGCAAGATCACAATTGCTTCAAATGAACTTTGGTAGATATACGTTTGTCAAAATATTTCAGAATTAGTAAGAATCTCTATAGATTTGATGTACTCAACATTTTCGATTCGTAAGAAGTTTTCGGGCTTCTGAGTCGTGGTCCGCAGGTTTTTGGGCCTGACGTTTCGTCTGCATCTGCGGCAGGCATTCATCAGTTCCAAAAACCTGCAGACAGTGCAGACCACGGCTCAGAAGCTCGGAAACTCCTAACAAGTCATCAGTTGCCGGCCGTGAAAGTCTGAAATCTTCGATTTTCAATTCGATTATTTACTTACCATTTAGGTCTTCTCCGGTATGTTCACAACCTTCCAAGAATCGGAGGTTATATGTCGTTATTTCTGGAATGATAAGGATTCAATTAACGGTTGTATTGCAAACCATCAGAATTAGTTACCTCCTTGATTTTCATTCAAATCATAATACGCCCTAGAGTTGTCACATGGTGGCAGGTAGATTTCTTGTGATAGAATTCGAAGGTTATTTTTAGGACCTAGAATTAATTGAAACTATTTTGGTAACGAAACAAAATAATCCATACATCTCTGCAGTGGTATTCTTCATCATTCTTTCATGACTAATTCATGATATGTCTAACTAATTCATTGGAAATGGAATCTGTTATTATTAAATTATAATACAAGAGGGTACATGAAAGTTATACGGTTGTAGATTGAAAGGAGGAACTGAAGTGAAATTTTCAGATAAGGTGTTTACCGTATACATAGTTGATACTAACAACTACTTTATTCATATTGTCAAAAAATAATCCTCATTTTTCCTGCCAGCAATTCCGATGACAAGAAATTGCAATCACATCATGTGATCAACTATGACATATTTGGGGATTACTGCTGCATCACTTCAAATGCCTATAGATAATACATACATGAATGTCTAGTAAAAACTCCTTCAAGGAAAAATAGATGATTATAAAGATCGAAGATTAGTCAAAATTTTCGATTTGGATGATTTATTACTT
Organism: Zygogramma bicolorata; assembly: GCA_032362365.1. NCBI lineage: Eukaryota > Metazoa > Arthropoda > Insecta > Coleoptera > Chrysomelidae > Zygogramma > Zygogramma bicolorata. The sequence continues at coordinate 180,630 of JAVJAQ010005556.1, read as the reverse complement.
TGGTAACATAGAATGCTTTATTGTGAATCTTGTCTCGGAAATATCATCATCACACTATCAGTTTTCCGAAAAATATTTCAGGTTCTGTTTATTCTCTTGGTGAGAGTCTGGTATCAACACACCCGAACCTACTGAAGAAAGTTCATGAATTGCAAGAGAACAATTATCTGGAGTCTTAACGTGGCGTTCCCCTCTCATTGAAAATGTGACTCTCCAGAGAAGGGCCTGATGTGTTTTCTAATTTCACACAGTTCACGATTGGAACGTACATACTTTGTTCCTTCAGGTGACCTCCACACTGGCATCCATCTCTTTCAACATTTTTGTTTTTAACATAACAGGAATTTCAAATCGAATTCTGAAGCGAAAAATAATGATAATTCGAAAGAAATAAAGTTTCAAGAGAACCTAACGATTAAAAACATGTATGTTTCGATCGTTCCTTTGACAGAAAAAAGAAGGCAAAATAGGCCTTTTTCTAAAATACGAAGGCTTATACCTTCCGATCGAAGGTGGGATGACGCGTTTCCATTTCAGATTCGTGTTTCATGGTTGAAAATAAATGAGTAGGAACTGAACTCTTCTCAGCAGGCCTCAGGTGTGATATTTCGCAAAAAAAACAGCCCTGTGTGATTTTGGCTACATTCAAGGCCCAGTTTATATTTTTCAAAAATGCTTCTGTTTGAGGACAAAGATGAGATGAAACCCAGAGTAGGTCTTTTTCTTCTCTCATTTTGAAGTGCACTTTCTGACTCACCTGATGGTATTTTCTGAACATGGTTTCCCATAAATTATGTGGACTTTTTGAATAGTTCCCAATATCATTCATTTCAGGTTTTATGCATTGAAATATAGTAGTACTACTACACGCTGAACTTTTCCCAATATTTCCAAGTGTGGGAATCACAATCTCATACCAGTCAATTCTAAATAAGAATGTTGTTTTTACACAAAGTCATTGGGAAAGGCAGAGGCAGTTCTTCGACAGAGAAGTCTGATTCGAAGGTTATTCAAAAATAATCGTTCAATGTTATTTTTCACAATGTCAAAACGAATTGGTTCTTATACAAAAATGTACTTGTTTCTAAAGTTCCTAATTCGTTTCGATTCAAATCAATCAATTTGAATTCTGAGAAGAAACCAACTTAGCTATCATATATTAACAGGTTTTTTCAATTCTTACTCACATTTGAGAAAACTCAAATTTCCCCCATCCTCTGGCGATTCGAACATTGGGAACTCCCCAACGAAGGAGAAGTTGTGCAACTTATTCATTAAACTAATATCACAGGCTAAATGATGACTGAAACTGACATTTCTGAAGTTTGTTTTGATCTAAATAGTCCATTAGTTCACATATAGAGTGTACCACTATTTTCTATCGGTATTAATTGAAACATGGTATTCAATCAGCACCAAAATTATTACTTCCATTCATTGGTCAGAAACATTTGAGTGAATGAATAACCCATCTTGTTGACGGTTTGGTATTTATTAATATTCTGCATACTATACCAAAACTTCAACTGTTGAATTTTCATTGTTCTAGGTTTCCCTTTCAATAGAACCTCCAAAAAGTGAAATTCATTTTCTGCGGAAGTATTCTAAGAGGGCTGAAACTTTCAATTATATATAGCAAATGAGATCGTTAACATTTTACCTCTCATGTGAACCTGATGTCCCAAGAAATGGTGCCAAAGTCTAAAGCAACATCCAACAAGATGACACACATAGCGAAATAGTCAACCATAATACCATCAATACCATAATCAAAAGTAATAATCCAATGAATTAATCCATTGAAGATGGCTGAGGTGTAAAACACCCACCTCGACAAAACATTTATCGTCGTAAGATTAAAGTTACTTTCTTTATCTTCCTTTCAAATCGGCCAATAAACATATTAAAGATATCTTTGTCAATATGTTTGGCATTGTACTTCTCAGACATCTTATTGATGAGAGAGTTTAGCATGTTCGTTCTTTGGAGGGAAATGTTGAAAAGAGGCTATTTTCAAGTGCCGACTGGTGATTAGATTCATTAACATAGGAAGCTTGGTGACTCTATTAGGTTTTTCAGAAGTTTATATGAAAATGTAACATCAGTGTGCTACCTACAAGCTGAAATATGTCATTGGAAAGGTTTTTCTATACCGAATTGTGAATTCCAAAATAAAAAAATATTCCATATGAAATATGACAATTGAATGCGCTTCCGGACAAACCAAAAGTGTCATATATGGTTCTATATGTTGATGTATATTCATCGCATCAAATCGAATCACCGAATGTGAAATATCCATACAAAATTACAACGTAGATACAGGGGAGTGAATTGGTTCCGGTCCACCGGTATAGTTGAGTCGATGGATCTTTTTCATGCCTAATATTGATTAGGCATGAAAAAGAAATAATGCTTTGTTTATAGACCAAACTTTTACTTTTGATTTATCTGAGGAAGTTCTCACAATGCTCATCAGTGAAAGTGTTGTCACACAAAATGTGTGAAATGTGAGAACTTTCTTGAAGTAAAAGTGAAAAATAAATTTAAAGTGACGGTTTGGTCTATGAACCAAGCATAAGTCGAGGAATTGTATGAAACGGCTTGACCTTACACAAAAGTATATGAGATGAAATATAAATGCCAGCTATTATTGATGGATATATATGTTACTTTGGGAAAAGTAGGGGAAAGTTTGTTAAAACGGGACACTTAGTGTTCTGGGCTCATAAATTTTTCAATAAAGGACTACTAGGGACTATTTCTTGGCTACAGTTTCAATGATAAATGAGCTTTTAATTGATACCATTTTTATGCAGAATACAGAACTCGCTTGAGAAAAAAATGATCAATGAAAAAATAGCGAGTCTTCCGTTTCAGTGCCCTAGTAGAATTAGCCCCTAGCAAATAAGATACAATATGGTAAATGAAGAAGAATTATTATTACCGATATGAAAAAACAAGAACTCTTTAAGTCTTTTTTGTCTCAATGATGCCAATGAACCATTCCATTTTTGTCGGTATGACATCCATCATTGGGAAAGAAAAGCTTCACAAAGAAATCATTGAAATATGTTACTGACAGAAGTGACAGGTGAAAACTTTGTCCTCTTTTTTCCCCGCTCCCGCATAAGCTTCATGGGCCCAACCTTCGGGTTCGGGATACATCCCGTTTTACCCAACCTCACAGTGATCGGTTTCACCCAACTGTGCATTGCTAAAGTATGTAAATCAATTTTTATAAACAAAACAAATTTCTGAAACATATTTTGCAAAACTTAAGTAAGCAAACACAGTATTATCTGAATATACTCACCTTCAATTGATTTTGCCTGTGAACTGAAAATTTCTCTGTTTGAAATCAGGCAAAATATTTAAGATCAACCTCACAATTCGACATATCCATCTGTAACGCCATCTAGTGTGAAACTAGGGTTGGTAGATAATTTGCTGAGCATCGGTAGGCACCAGAAGTGTCAGTTCCGGTCATACTCGATAGATCGTACCATTTGTTGTGAATTAAAACACGGCAGCTTGTTTTACCAGACCTTCATATTTTGCCCAACCTTCCCCTACTTAATCTTTCGAAACAATCTTCCAACATGACAGTGAACTAGGAATCAATAGTGAAATGCCTGTTGTCTCTCTTCGATGTATTCAATGCAAGTTGTCATCCAAACCACCACTTTCTCTGTGTAACCCTGTAATTTCCGCTATACATAAGTCAGTTTGTTCACCCTATTTGTCGCGTACATCGTCCTGCAAATCGATTCCTTTGCTGTCATTAAATATCATATCTCCCCTACGTGAATACGTTGCCATTTCCCATCACGTCCTGATCGGAGTCCCAACATCTCTCCGCCTACAACTCCTACCATCGATTCGGACTTCTGCACGTCTCCCTGAATCCCTCAGGATCAGTTCCGTCACCTAACTGAATTCAACCGTTTCAGAAATGTTCGACAACGTTGGACCTGACGTCCCTTGGCGTGGACTGCGTTGGGACTGGCATAAATATAATAACATCATTTGAACAGGAAAGAAAAACCAATGAAATATCAAGATTGTCTCAACGAACTCTGCAGAATTCGCCCATGAGCTGTTCTTCATATTCAAGTCTCTGTATGTGGTTGTTGATAGAGTATCGGGTGATATTTCCCCAAAAAAATATATGCAATAAATGCAGGTATTCCACAGGATTCAGTTCTGTCCCCTACTTTGTTTCTGCTTCTTATTAATGGTTTGCTAAAGAAAACATCTTGTTCAGTGGATAGTTTTGCGGACGACAGTACTCTTCATAGTAGTTTCTCTATATCTTGATGAAAATGATAGAATGAGGTAACATCAACTTGGTGGGATTTGATTCTGGAAAAACTCAGGCAGGTCTTTTCTCAAAGAAAGTCGATCTATCATTATATAGTATTCTGATGTCAGAAGCAACTATTCCTATAAAGTCAAGTATCTCGATGATAGGAATTACGATCAGTAATAATCTCTCATGGGAACACTGTGTGAGATCGATCGCTAAAGGTGCTTCCCAGAAGCTTGGATTCCTATTTCGTGAGAAGAAATACTTCATTTTTCGTCAGCTTTCAATGATCTACGAGGCAGAGATAGGACCTGTCTTGGAATCTTATGCATGGAGCTCGCCACCAAAACATTCATTGATTCTTCTTCATTATATTCAGAGAAAGAAAATACGTCTCGTTGGTAATTCTTCGCTCACAGACTCGCTGACTTCGTCGGAGCATTGTAGAAGGGTCGGAGACTTTTGTTTTTTCATAGATATTTTCACAGCCACTGCTCTAAAGTGTTCCACCATTGGCAGTATCTACACAGATGATCCGAAGAGTACAGAATTCCCACCCTTTCGTTGTGATCTTGGAGACCTGTCTTGTTCAAGGGTCTCTGTTCAATAGAACAGCTGGACTTTAGAGTTCCTTACTCAAACTGATCTTTCCTGACGCTTGTAAACTGCAAAATTTTAAATTGAATGTTAACTCGTATCTCCTATCCCTTATGAATTGGGCGGTGTTCATTGAACAATACAGGGCTTTCCATTCATCTAAATCTGTATATAAAAAGAAGGTGTTTTGAGTGATTCCAAATTGAAAATGAACTCAAGAATATACGATATACTGGTATGCTAAAATATGGCAAACATCTTCATGAGGTGCTGACTGATGGGACATAGTTCGCTACGTTTCATCAGAAATCACAATTCTCAAACTAGTGGTACCTCATCATGTCGAAGCGATGAAATATATTGGATTGACTGGATGAGAAGAAACGAATATACTATCGCATTTCTCACCTTCCCCTGTTAATGGAGAAGAGGTTGAAGGATTGTTGTCATGTTACTGAAAAAACGAAACTATTCCCAACTCAAATGAATCAAAAGTTAAGTGAGAATAAAAGAGGTCTGGAGTCTTGGTCAAGATCCCTGGAGGTGGACCACTCCATGATAGTAGATAACTTTGTGCGTCAACTGAATTCAACGTTGAAACTCTCATTGTTCAGTAATCTTTCGATTCTTTTTGGAAAATTTCTTTTCTCATTCCCCAAACCACTGGTCAATTTCGTTTATCCCACTGGACCTTTTTTCACGAGAAGGAACATTGGATGAGGATGTTATGTTTTCAATGAATGTATGATCATAGGGTAACGCAAGTTCAATTTGAGAATGTTATCCTCTTACCCAGTTCGTCACGGGGATGATGGTATTTAGGATTGGGAAATGGATAGGCACTTTGTAGTTTATCGAAATCTTTCGTAGCACCACAATGTCTAGCAGTTGACTCTCTCTTGTTCCTCGCCTTTTCGCCACTCGTCACAGGTTCCGCAATTAGATGCGCGATTCACTTTACTTGCGCGGTACTTTAAGGTACTTTCAAGAAAAGGAATGAATGAGGGTTACAATAGAATGAGAAAAGAACAAGGAGATCAATGGTGAGTGTTTGAACTGAGTTCACTTATGCAAAAATAATAATAAAAGTAATAATAGGTAAAAACAAAATTGATGAATGTAAGTACATATTGAAAAAAAAAAGATAATGAAAGAGTGGTAACGAAACAGAGGACGAGGAACTAATGTGTTACGAATGTAAAAAAAACAGAAGTGCGCGAAATACTGGTCATTTCATGGGTTGCCTAGAATATTGATGATACGTCTCAAACGATTTTCTTCCCGAGAAATTTCGAAGGAAAATTAATCCAGTAGAAGGTCTAGGCTTGAGTTATAATGAGGCAGCGAATATAGCTAATTGTCGATATAATCGCTACGGTCTTTTCAATCACCAGAACTACATACAGGCACTTGGCACGAATAGAACTATTCTAACGTATCACTAATTTACCCCCAATCTCTCTTGAGCGGCATATCGTCTTCTCTATTCAATGAACAGAAAACAACTGAAGCATTTCTAGGTGGATTTTAGTTATAATTTTGCTTGAAATGACTACTTCTGTATATAACACTGAGAAATTGTAGAAACAGTGTCGAAGTTATTATTGGTATGGCAATCCTTTGGTTTGTTGTTTCTAAGGGTTCTAAGTACCCATCAGAGAGTCGCTGACAAGTATATGAGTATGTAAAACCAGGTTCATGCCTTCTCAGAATGGAAGTATGCCCAAGTTCGATCTCGAATTTGATAATTGAAAATCGAATTCTATACAAAATTCAGAAATATGTATAGACAATGGGCTTTCAACACCAATAGTGTCAATCTTATGAAAAGTATAAATAGTAATAGTTATCAAATCAGAAATCTTATGAGAAAACGTCATTGTTTTTTCTGCGTTGGTCAAATCCAATCCAGATTACTAGATGAAATTGTGATATGGGTAACCACAAAAATAAAGAACAGTGATAGATTCATCATCAAAAGATCAAAAAAGAAAAAAAAGATAATTATATACCACGAACTTGTCTGAAATCTGGAATCTCAAGCAACAGTTACTCATCATATAATTTGGAGCACTTCAAGGTAAAACTGAGAAAAATGTCATTGGAAATGGTAGGTAAGTACCTCATAGTATTGAAGAAGAGTTCACTACATATTTGGGTTCTTACTGAAAAAATTGTATACAAAATTTGCTCACCTTCTCTCACCTCTCACCTGCGCTCAACCATTAAGCGTTGAGTAAGGGTATATTTTCCAAATTATCCAGTAAGTCTGAATCTACCGAAGTCAGTTAAGCCTCCTAACTGGATTTTTCTGTTCCAGAAATGTCTGACAACGTTGGACCTGACGTCTCTTGGCGTGGGAAGCTGCGTCGGAACTGGCATGTATCTTGTCGCCGGAATGGTGGCTAAAAAAGTGGCGGGACCGGGAGTCATCATCAGTTTCATAATAGCGGCCATCGCCAGTATATTCTCAGGTGAGTGGTTTATTAGCGCATGGAGAATGAATTGTAGCAGGCTCAGAGATAATGGCAACAGTGATACTTTTTTTGACGGAACACCCTCTATGTTATCAGATTTCATAAATCTGATACAAAAAAATTATTTTGATGAGTTATCACTGAGTATTACATATCATACAGGATTGTTCCTCAGGAATTGAAGAGCTTACGTAAGAGTTGATGATTCATTCATTTGTTTTTTTTTGAATCTTTTCTGTTAATGAAGTGATAGCGGTATTCAGACAAATTGGAATGTAAGAAAAAAACTTCCTGAAGTGGGATTAGAACCCACGCCTTCCATTAACTGGACGGATGCTCTCACCACTTAGCTATCGAGGACCCTGAGTTCTACATCGCATATTTGAAAGTCATTCTCTCAAATTCTAGCCTTAGTTACTTATTATTCAATCCAGAACATTCGGCAGTTTTCTACTGATGGAAGTGCTAGATGGAAAGGATACTCATTCAATATCATATGGTCTTAGTACCAAATTGTATCTTTTAACCAATGCGTCGTCGATGTATTGTCGACTTCAATAGGTATCAGGTGTAGATATCAACCAATAACAACAATGAACAAATATAACAGAAAGTAAAAAACCAGTCTGTTCATTAGATACTTATGAATACGGAATACATTTTGAATATGAATTCGTTTATCAACCGATTTTTGATCTTTTTTCATATTGAATATTATCAATTTTTTTATAGTCAGATTTGGAAACTATGACCGTAGTGTATCGATAATCAAACTGTTGGAATCTCTCAGAAGAATATAGCGTTACAATTCATCAATTTGATTTTCTGATTCCGAGCATAAGAAAACAGTAACATTGGAAACGCTCCTCATGAAAATCAATCTGTTAATAATCAAAATGACACTCGAAATTAATCTCCTGGATAGTAACTTGATGAACAAGAGAAACGAAGAATTTCATTTTGACACTTATTTGAAATTTTTGCCACTCCCTTGGAGATATTTTGTGTATATACTCAAATTCTACAAATCGATTTCTTTCAAGTTTGCCTTTCAAAAATACTTTTCATCACACCTATATGATAACTTTGATTTCTCCCTCATTATGATAATAACCTGTCATTGGGACTTTTATTTATTGATCATTCACGTAAAAAAACACTTCATTTATATTTCTGTGTTTCTTATTTATATTGGAACCTAGACAGCAAAAATGACGAAACGTACGTTCTTCTATATTACAGAAAAATGTGTAGTGACTACTATTCCATTTCAATCTCGAGTGTGACTGAATTTCCCAAAGAAATAAATTCTCATAAATTTATTATAATTTTTATCTTCCTAATAGAAATAATTCGATTTTTGGGCATATTTTGGTGAGAGTGTGGACTTTTCAACATGTGACAATCATATTATATTGAATGGTTGCTGTTACGATATTGTTATACAACCTTCAACATAAAAACATTGTTGACGCCAATGTATAAACAACAGTCAACAATAGAGCACTAACAACGCTCATAGTTCGGTAATTTTCAGGGAGATCAGTGAAAATACTCATTATCTTCAGTTAATCCAAAAAGCTTTGATATTTTGGGCAGATGATCGTCAGAAAGCAACTACTTCCCAGACAAATATCATGACGGACATTGAATCATATTCAACAGGCATCTGTGCAGGAAACTTCAACGAAGACGCACTTGCAAGTCATCCCCGTGATCGATCGGCACTGACTGTTGCGGGGGACCACCTGCATACTGGTTTTGGAGTAGTTGCTCCATCATCAGTACAAACACTGTCTCATCTAGTCGATATAGTATTTTCTAATAATGTATTGCTCTTTTACTCGACCAATTTTGTTAGAACCTTCCACAATATAATTGAAATACACATCAATCGTGTATTATTCAATGCCCAGAACAACAAACTTCGAACTTGGCCGGCCATATCAAATTGAAAACATCAAATGAGCATGCAGAATGTCTGTTCATGCCCACGATATCAGTTTCTATGCAATTAGCTTTGTCTCTGCATGCTAGAACTAATCAAACTTCGTCACATTGGATACAAACATAATATGCTTCATTACACTGTCTTCACCAGCAGCATCAATAATGAGTACATGCTACTGTTTAGGAGTAATATCGATTGTGGGATTGTTGGAATACAGTATACTACACGCAAGAATGCATATATCACTACACCACAAGGGTGGTTACATCTAGTTAATTACTGGCAATAGTTTCCACATGAATATCTTATTGTTCCACCGCTAATAACCGAAAATGGTTGATGCGGTTTTCTTCTCAATAAAAAAAATCCTCCTTAGACAATCAGTTAGCTGTGATATAGATTTCAAGAATCACTATACTACGCAATATCACGATATGATGATATTATATGTGTACGTGCTGATACTCTGATTTCATTCAATGAAGAGACAAGGATGAGTTTTTTTATATATTTAACAGATTCATACGAAAGGGAAGCACTGTAATAATCCAAAATTACCTCGTGAATCAAGGAACAGGAGAAATGAAAAAACATTCACTTTGAATTTTGAATTTTTGGAATTTGTCATCCGTGTAGATATTGCCAAGGCTGGAACGACTGATAACAATTCGAAAGAACACCGACCGTGAAAATATCTATAGCAGAGAGATAAGTCTCTGACCCTTCTACGATGCTCCGAAAAAGTGAGCGAGTCTGTGAGCGAAGAATCACCAACAAGACGGATTGCCCTTCTCTGAATAGGATCAACAAGCTTCCATTAGTGTTTTGGTGCCGAGTCTCTTACATGAGAACTATATTTCGTGACAGACCGTATATGTACTTTGTAGATCATTGGAAGCTAACAAGAAGTATTTTTTCGCACGAAGAAGGAATTTGAGCTTCTGGAAAGCACCTTCAACGATCGATCCTACATATTTTTCCCCATGAGATTATTATGATCGTAATTCCAAGCATCGAGATATTTCATTTTGTAGGAATAGTTACTATTGACATCCGAATACTAGATAAAGATAGATCGGCTTTCTTTGAGAAGGGACATGCCTGGATTTTCCTAGCATTGAATTCCACCAAGTTGATGTTACCCCATTGTATTATTTCCGCGAAGTGTGAGTTCCATGAAAAATTGACTACTAACGCACGAGCATGGAATAGGTGAGCAAACCAGACAAATATCGTGAATTATTAGGCACTAGCGACCCACCGCGGTTCTGCATGGATAAAAAGTGGTTATTGTTGTGTGTTATTCCCAAGGGATAGATATATACCATCCCGGACTTTTTTGTCAACCTTTTCAAAGTGCACAATACTGTATTGCGTTTGCAATGTACGCGCAAAAAATTTGTTAATTCACGATATCTCATTGGAAACCTCTAAAATTATCAATGTTCGTTTTCTTAATGAATCACTCTATCTTTTTAAATAACGCATCAAAATCCGCTGCGTTTCTTTATTTCTTTAATGTCATTCCCCTTTTATTTTTTGGACGGGTCAATTCAACAATTTAAAACTTGGAATAATGAAATTAATACATGAAGTGAAATCGACACATGGAAATATCGATATGGCGACTAGGCGCTATCTAAAAAAAAATGGAAGGAGAGGTCTTGTGATACATCATTTTGAGGCTTTGACGAATACTTCACAACCCTATAATATGAAGTCAATATCTTCACCTGCTGCAAAATGGCCTTACATTCAATAATGACCTACAAACAAACAAATTCATATCGATATTTCTAGAAATATTCGTTTTCCAACAAGGAACATAATTGTTCAGTTCGAGTATCCTCATTTAGTTTTCGATTTTATAAACAGATAGGTACCACGTAAACTATTTCCAAAATGGTCAATTGAAGAAAATTCAACAGGGGAATTGTATTTTAATATGCTGGCAACTACTGTTGATCCTCTGATTACCGGAATCTTCGAAGTGAATTCTAATGAATTCGATATGGATTTCATTATTTCAACAAGATGGAACACCACCACATGACTCCAGACAAGTGAGAAACTATTTGGAATACCCAGCCCGCTTGCCAGATTCGACACCTTTAGACTTTTTTATGGGGCTATTTGAAGCAGATAGTGTACAAAACTGAACCTGCTTTAATATTGAATATACGACAGAGAAAAATAAATATTCGTAGAAATATCGACGTTGCTGTGATCGAAAATATTTGACGTGAAATATCGGATAGGCCATTCTCATCTCAAAACGTTTAAGGCAACTATTTCGAGCATCTTCTAAACTGAGCTCAGCTTTTAATTATTTTCCAGATGACACCCAGTGCCTCGACAGCTTTCTCAAAATTAGGTCAACCTGAGGATTCCAAGATAGTCGAGAATCAATCAGAACACCCAAGAATCCTGCAATGTCCACCTGTACTATAGTACTATCATAAGACTTAACTAGTAAACTGTAGTCAATTCCTTCAGTCGAGATTAGAACCGAATTCATTTTGGCATTATTCAAAATCAAACCATTCCTGATACAGTAATTTCGCATACTCGACACAGCAGCATTTTTTTCGTGAGATAGGCCAGTAGATCATTTTTTACGATTGTGAACGTTGTATCATCCGCAAATAGAACAGAAGACGAATAAAACGAAAAGTGTGGGGCCCAGAACACTACCTTGTGGCACGCCCCTGGTAATGTGGCGATTTTCAGAAAAAATATTTCCAGTTTCAAGTTTTACATTAACAGATTAGGTTTTTCACGACGGGTACTGTATTAGATAGAAACCATACATTTTTTCTCAATATGTTTACCAAGCATATGATGGTGATTTTTTCGAATATGAGTTTATTTATCCACTGCACCTTTGCTTTACTTTTGCTAAATATTTTTCCTTAATGGATATGTGTCAAAATCATCCGATAACTACACTGTAATGAAACGATTGAGAGCGTGTTTTCTATTTAAACCTTACCATCCACTGTAGTGAGTTTTTCGTATTGCTTGTTGAATTTGTCCCAAGAACGGAGAACCTCTACCGACCACAGCATTGCAACTTTTTAAATCTGAAAATTGATGGTCTCTCTCTCTCTCTCTATGTGAACACAATAGTGAAGAAGAAAGTTTCCAAGTATTCGTCCTCTGTATTGAAGCTTAATTCCAGTAATAGAGCTTCAACCTCATTTTCAAACACGGAAGAGCTGTCTGTCGCTCTCAGCCCATCAGTGACATAGCCACAGAGATAAATGATCTGTGTCCGTATCGGTGGGTTAGATTACCATCGCAACGATTAATCCGAAAAGCATCACTGCAAAGTCTCAGGTCAACAAAGCTTATTTTCGGGCCAATTTACGAGCTTCGAGGGTAGCTGGAATTAGCATGAATACGCAATACACGCGTTTCTATTAATCTGTATGAGCATTCGGAAGCCCAAGGCTTCGTTTGATACACCGCAACCGAAAATTCCATGCGGAAAGTGTGTTCCACGCATATGAAATGTGAAATATATAATGGCATAGCAACGAAATTACTGTAAAAAGCTGCATTACATTATCTGCGGGTTAGGAATTTGGTATGAGGAGTGGAGGTGGAACTCATTGATACCGATACCAATGCGGCTGCCCTAAGCAAAAACACAGTAACCGAAATTTTTCACGAAGGAGGGTATGCTTTTCTGGCCATCTGCTTCCGGTCGTGAGATTTTGCACAATTTTAGGTCAATAAAAAAGAAACATTTTCCCAATATTTCAGCTTCCAAACCATTCCAGAAAATCTTCAGATGAGCTCTTCTTCTGGACAATTTTTTAAGGCAATACAATACTAAAATAGACATTTCGGCAACGCCGCTTATGTGCGTATTCTGGGTTGCAATCTAAAATCTGTGGTTGCAATGTAATACATAGGTAGAGATCATATAGGGAAAATTATTTGTTTTAGATATATCGCATTCTGCTTGTTGCAGAATCGATGAAATCTCTAGAGTTACAGATGGGTTTTGAACTAGGCAAGGTTACATATTAATTAATCTGTGGCGAGGTTTCGAACATATCAGAAGTTCTTGTGGTGTAACACTGATATATAGCGGACGCAATCAAACGATATTGGTATCGGTATTATTGAAGATTGGTATTGGTATCACAGAGATTCGTAATTCAGAATAGCAACGTGAACAAACGTGAACAAAGCAGCAGGAGCCGATAAGTGCGAAAACACTTGTTTCAGCATTACATAGAAAACAAATATAAAATACAAACAATAACTGTTTAGAATACCTACATATAACAAGAGTTGATAATAGGATCAATACGATTCAGTTCAAGATTAAAATTATAAGTGCATTAAAATATAGAATATAGGATATGCCTGTTAATAATATTAGAAGTAAAATTAAGAGATGATATTCGAGAGATAAAATCGTGTATATATGTGTTAGTTTGTAAAAACAGAAGGTGAATAAATGGTTCAGTTTCACTGGGATAGAAACATTTTCAATGAGTGAAAAAACTACTAGTTCAGGGAGGAGTAAGAAATTGTGATTTACATAAATATAAATGAAAGTGGCCTAGATATGAACATATCAAATCAAATAATGGCATGTCGTAGATTATACAAGTCATTGGATATAAACAGATCAAAAATCAACACAGGTACGGAGTAGACACTGAATTGATTACCAGCGCGCAGCAGTATTGTTTTGGGACAGATTCAACATATATGAATTCAAAAGTACATCCATTCTGTTCTTGAAACAAATAAATAGGACTCAGTGCAAGGAAGCTAACATTTTTTGAATAAGTTAATGCTTTTGATGAATCATGAAGAGTTTAATCAAATAACAGATGCGATTTTACACTGTCACCAGTAACTCCACTCATTTTGCTTTTTAAGTTTTTAATTTTGATGATGGTGAGGATGATCAGTAACAGGGCAGCGAGAAAGAGCACAATAAGGTTGAAAGTTCTCCAATGTGGATAATGTAAACATTGTTTCAGTTCATCTTCTCGCCTAAACAATGCATAGCATTGGATGCAAATGCGGGGGTTTCCTCCAGGCTCTACCCAGTCAACATCTCTGTGAGCTCGAATGTTTAGTAGAAACTGTTTCATTATTAGCCGCTTGTCTAATCCTAGACCTAATCTGTTTATTGATACTGTACAAATATCGCTATGCATTGAATATCGATTAAGTCTGGTAATGAAATAGAGCTCTATTGGGATTAACCATTTAGGCAATGCAACAACACTCAAAATATGGATTTTCCATACCCTTATATCAGGAATTTGCAATCTGTTCTGAGCCTCACAATGAAATATTGTTTTACTATCTACTTTGGGATATTCTAAGTAATATTCATTACCTAGAAATGTGATCATTATTCTAATGCTGCTGTATATATACTCTGTTTGAGTAAGTTATAGCTCAGTAGTTCAATATTACTCGAACCAGTTGTTTATGTTAGTCAGCTCAGTTGTAAACTGTAACACTCTCAGTTCGTTGTTAGCACTTCATTCCAAAAACTAGAATTACAGTCCACTAGCTCATAGACAACATATGCAGAAAAGTGTGCAACGAATAAACCATGTATTTCGTACTCATTAGTCTTAATTGACACCCAACAACATCACAGCAATTCACCGCTTTTGAAGTACTTTTTTTATTGATGTTCCTATTGCAACCATTTTGGAGACATGTAAAATTAACAACAAGATAGATATAAAAAGATGTGGAATCAAAAATGTGCTGAATAATTCAATTAAATGAACAAATCGGAAAGAAAACGATGCATTTATTTGTTTTCACAACACTAATAAAAAAATGACAGTTCTGACAATTATTCATTCGAATAATCATCGAAAAGCAATATTGCCATTTCGCATTTTTTAAAAATGATTGATAAGAAGTTTTTTTTTAATACATAAGAAAATTTATACTAGAATGGAAAAAAAATTAAATAGTACTACATGACTCATTCATAAGCATTCAAAAGCGTTCAAAAATATTTTCAGAGAGGCCCAAATTTTCCTATCTAAAGCATACCCTCCTTTGAGATTATAGCGTGAGCAAACTTCCTATGCTCTCCCATGGATTTCTGTATTTGGAGAATGGTAATAGGTTTATAAATAATAGCGAAAATTTCACCTGACTCTTAACCCAGTAACTGCCTCAACTTCGATGAAAAACCCATAACAAAACACTGTATATACAACTCCTTTTGGAAAAACAACCTGAGTGCGTAGCATTTACTGTTATACAGATAATTTCGAGACCAGCAAAAAAAATATTTTCACTCACTCAAATAAAGTAACTGCAACTTTCATAAATCGATCAGCCTTTGTTGATGAAGAAGATGATTAGTTATAGTATCACCTATGTGTTCAACAAGTTCAGAATCATCACGATCAACGAATGATTGAGGTTTCTAAATGATCCTTCATGTAGGACCAAAGGAATCAGTATTCATTTGTTCACTTTTGTGAATGTTTTCTGTTCATACATAAAAGTTGAAAACATTATTTTGTGGTGGATCAATATTTGCTCCGTAGTTTTCTGGGATTGTAACCTACCACAATTTATCGTTAACGTTTCGGAAACTAAATCCGCTTCCGTTCTCAGAACTTATAGGTAAATTCCTCTTCAAATGCAAATATCTCGTGTAGAGAGTTTTCGTAATTATTATTTGTCAAATTAATTCAAATTGTTTTTCATTATTGGTTTTCATTTCATTTGGAAGAATATTAATGTTACTACGGCAATGATATTTGAATAAAAACTTATTCGATCTAAAATTTTTTCATTCCACATTCAAGAACACATTAATATCATCTGATGATTCATTTTCAAATACTACAAGAATTATAACTATTCGAAATACAGTAGACACTTACTGCCTGTTCTTTCATGAGACTCGCATTCAACTGTTTTCAAAAGTACCATACAAAATGAAATGATTCAAATTTTGATACATCGTGAACATGAGACTTTGCCCTAAGAGACCAATACCTAGTCAATTTAATGATTGTCAATTTCAATATCCATATTAGTTATATGTTTTGGTTTATTATGGAAGTGTACCGCGTGTTTCTTTTTCTGAGCTGAGATGGGGAGGATTCCTGCAAAACCACTCATGAAGACTCGACGATATATCATAAGATTGTGTTTCTGATGCTGCATTTTTTTTGTTAGATATCAGAATAAAAGTGTCATCTGCATAAACTGTTGAGTGTACTGATGAACTTATAGATGTTATGTTATTTATACAGGGTGTTTATTAAAAATGCGGCAAAAATTTAAGGGACTATTCCTTGGACAATTCTTGTCTTGCGAGATTCTCCCTCTCGCGCCAATACATCAATTTTCCGCTGAATATCGATCAGCACACTTCTAGTAGTAGCACCCGCTTGCGCCATTGTTTGTACCACCCCTTTCCCCACCATAGGGAAATCGGGGCTTTATAACCGACCAGCACGGGGACTCTGATAAATAGAAACGTATATTAGAATCGAAATGTGACGTCAAAATGACGTCAAATTCGACATCTCGGCAATGTAAGTATAGGACCGAGATGTCGAATTTTACGTCACATTTCGATTCTATTATACGTTTCTATTTATCAGAGTCCCCGTGCAGACCTCGAAATATTGTCAATCAATCCATCCTCAATTTCCAATGACCAAAAAATTTGAATTCTTTTTGACATTCTCACTTGATTTGTATTTTTATCCTTTCGTTCTGAGCAACAGGTTTCAATAGAGTTGATAATATAGACAATGGAAGTCCGAACCATTACTATTCAGCAAGGAACATTGTCAACCACATTCAAGAAGATACGTGTGTATCATTCATCGAAATATGTTTTTCCATGAAAATGTTCCTTCCTAGTTTTCCAATAGGGAACTCCATTCCTGAATAGTATAAATATTGTAACGCATAACACCTATATCCAGTAGTGCAGTATTTTCAAGCCGTTTGGTGATTTTTGAGCTTTGTTATCTTTTTTTGAGCAATCGCACTGATAGTATACAAACTTTATTTCAAATCTGATGCAATAAGATAAAAATTGGTATCCAACTGTAGATTATAAATATAAATTAATATATTGTATTTAATGAAGCTCTCTAACAGCCGCTAAGGAAAGCGAAGGGACATTATTATCTCGCTCTTTTTTTTATTTCTTCATTTAACGTCGGCCTATTTCCGCTACCAAGGCCAATCACCAACGCCGGTGAGCACACTTCCCCCAACCGGAAATTTTGCCGAACCCTCTGGTATTCCAACCAGAGGTAGGAATCATTAACGAGCCCAACATCCACGGACTCGGGACCGACGGCTTTACGTCCCCTCCGAAGGACGGCATATCCTCAATTTATCTTGTGCTCATTGATATATTGCCTGCGAGCTATGATATGCTATTTTGCTGCAGCTGTAGGGCTTTCGACAAGGTCGCCCATCCAAGTACTAACCGCGCTCGGCGTTGCTTAACTTCAGGTATCGAATGACTGTCAGTCAACCTGAAGAGCTGGGCCATGCCCTATCCCGCTGTTTCGAAATAACTAATCGAAGATATCACCAAATCTTGGTAGCGATAGTTTTTACCACTTCTGGTATTTTCACGAAGAGCCTAAGTTAGTACTTTCCATAGAATCATCGGAATACACAGTTTTTGATCACAATTATCTAATTTGGAGTACCAAAGAGACTTAAACACGGAAGTATCCCTTTTGAATGATAATTGTCAATTGATATATTACAGACTTCAAGCAAATTGTGACAACATCAAGAGTACTTTCAACCAAATGCTCGAGAATGACAGGCGCCATATTTGAAAGTCAATAGGAACATTTAAGATGCCTGAAAACCCTGGTGTGTTTACTTATACCTGTAGAAGTTTGGGATAAAAGTGGCGAAATCTGGATTGCTTGATTTTTGGTGGATAATTGAGCTTTTGGAGGTTTCCGTACAATATGTACAGATGTCGCCAACACGCTCTTGTCAGTCTTGTCTGAAGCTAAATTTGCACTAAGTGAAAATGTGCAGTCGGGTTTTTCCACTTTCATTTGATTGGCTAGTGAGAAGAGATCGCAACCTAAAGGATAATGGGCGGACAATGGGATACCATAGTAACAACGTTTCGATATTCAAAAGCAATGAAATCAACAAATAAACACGATGAAAACATCGTACACATCAAAATTTCAAAGTGACATGACAATATGACAATTAACACTTGTCATCAAATTTGAAAAATGGGAACATAACGCCCTCTACCGAAAAAATAGGGGAAACCTTCAAAAGCGTCGATTGTTTTTTTCGCCACAAAAATCTAAACAAAATCTAATCAGTTGAATCACCAGGATTTCTAGGCATCTAAGGAACATTCCAGTGCATTTCCACCAATGGTACTAGTGCGTTGATTTCATGTCGTGATCGATCACGTGTCCCAGTTTTCAAATTGTATTCACTATATATAGTCGACCAAACTTGGAAACAAACTAGAGCTAACCTTGTTATTTGTTATTCCTGAGAGCACCCCTTTCCATGCTGACTCATAACTTCACTGACAGAACTCAAACACACGCAGAGAAAGCTGCATTGTCTGAGCCCCAGGGAATTCGAACTGCTCAGAGAAACGGAGGCGTGTAGATAACGCGCCCTACAAGATGTTTCAAGATATTGCGGTAATTCGGCTAAGTGAACACAGTAGTCGGGGGCGTTACATTTGTGAAATGGAAACCGTATCCATTTACCGGAAACAATGCTGGTACATCCTTGAGGGAATTGTGATAGTTGATGGTTAATTACATGAAATCATCACGGCGTTCGAATATTTTCTCCTGGTACATCATTCTCGCATCGAACGAAGAAGTGGTTCGCTAATGTAAGCTATATGCACTGGCTTCAACTTTGGGGAATTCAAGGAAACACAATACATGATGCTCACATTATACGAGAGAAACGAACAAAAATTATTACAGTGTCCTGTACAATTTTCACTGATAATAGGCTAACAAAACCGATACACTTGTTTCGCTATACAATGGTTTCCTCAAGCAGGATATAGTAGTTTTTCTACTACGACCCGTAAATATGCTCAATTTTTTATAGTTCAACAAACGAATGAGTAGGCGATTCCAGTCATCTGAATCGTTATTATTTCATATCCACACAAGATAGGATATCAATTCCACCAATCACAAAGAACAAAATAGTTGGTTACCAGGAACAACCTTGTAATCTGGGTAATCGCACGTTGAAAGGTAAGGCCTCGTTGATCCATTGCTCGCACAAGTTTCGACTTCTGAGGGTTGACGTTCGTCAGCTGGTTAACGGAACGAACAATTTTAGAACAATTTTTTTTAGAACAATGCATAATGTCACTCATATGATTTGAATATTATAAAGTGTACAAAGCCACTAACTTAGTTTTAATTGTAAGTCCCAATTTTTTTTATTTTGTGTAATTCTGTTGTTTCAGGTAGAGGGGAGGCCGCAAGTTAACATGTGCCTAGGGTCCGCTAAGGTTATAATTTGCCACTGTGTACGTCCTCTGAGACGGTCTACAATAGTCTACATTAAAGTCGTTGGTTCGATTTCGAGACTGAAACCGATTTTTTTCTGTTCTTTTCCCTACTATTGAAATTTTGTAACTTGTCTGATGCTATCAATTTTCGGAATTGCCGTTGGATGTCAATATATATAAATATCGAAAGAATACTCTATATCAGCTTCTTATCAAATCGCAGTTTCACAGTTTCAGTGGAAGAGCAGAAATCAAACCCTTCAGAGATAAGTCATGGCGTACGACAAGATTCCATACTTGGTCCTTTGCTCTTCAGTCTATACATTTCAGACTTCCATACCTATATAAAAAATTGCAACATACACCACTACGCAGACGACACCCAATTGTATTACGCATTCGAACTTGACAATGCTGCAGAAGCGAAACACCTCATTAATCAAGATCTCCAGTCCGTATTTGATATTTCCACCGCGCATAACCTGAATCTCAATGCAAAGAAGTCGAATTTTATTATGTTCGGTAGTAAATCTCATTGCAATTATCTTGGTACTAACTTTGATATAATTATTGATAATCAGAAAATTCCTCAGGTAACTGAGACTAAAAATTTAGGATTATGGCTCGACTCGAACCTGAGATTCACACAACACGTGAGCTATTTGTGTCAATCTTCATTTTGCATTCTTCATCAAATATATCCTAACCGAGATTTATTATCGACAGACATAAAGATGAAACTGTGTGAATTGTTAATTTTTTCCAAACTGGCCTACTGTGACAGCGTTTACGGACCTGCACTGCTGCAAGCTGATTCAACTAGGCTGCAGAGAATTCAGAATACCTGTCTCAGATTTTCTCACGGAATCCGAAAATATGACCATATCAGCTCGAGAATGAGGAATTCAGGCTGGTTGACTCTGGGAAAGATGCGTCTTCTACATATGTTGTCGATAACCCATAAAGTGCTTCTCAAGAAAAAACCTACCTACCTTCAATAAAATCACGGCGTTCTCAACTTTGAATAATACGAGAACTAGGAATAGAGATGAACTTGTTGTGCCTAAACACAAGACAACCTTGTTCACTCGTTGTTTCTCTTATAATCTGGTGAAGGAATACAATAAATTACCTCGCGAATTCAAATCTTATACACTTAATAACTTCAAAAAACGATTGAAACTGAGACTCAGGAATACGGACTGAATTTAATTCGATGCTATTAGCTCTCGTAGTGGTTTCATGCTCTCTCTCCCCCTCTAATAGATATATTTGAATTGTTGAATACAAATGTAAGACTACCGCTTTTGGTAATATACTCTTACTCTTCGTTAATTCTTATCACGCCAATTGAATTATTTTGAATTGTATAATAAGCGCTCGATTGCCTGAATTTTTTTTTCTCACATTCAATATTGAATACTCTCTTCTGTTATTTTATGTAAATGGTTGAGTTGAAAAACAGCTTAAGCTGAATCTCCGCCTATTCTTCATATATACTTATTAGGTTCTGAATTCAGGAACCATTGCTATGTATCATTTTGTTATATATGTTGAATAAAGACCCTTTGTTATTATTATAATTATTATTATTTTCCGTTTAAACAAATCTAGTCGGGTCCGTACTCCCCACTGCTCCGACCCAGTGGGCGAACGCGCTAGTAAAATTAACCAATGACCACTCCCCGCACCGCGGGGTAAGTGGTCACTGGCTCCGAGAATCGTGAGTCCTGAGCAGACGCAACGAACCGAGAATAACGGCCTTCTGCATGCGGCCGGCCAAGATCTCTGCCGCATTACGGCATGCCGGTATGATCTTGAGCTCCGAGAGTATCGTTGGTCTGGAACCACCGAGAACACCTATAATCAGAACCACTAACTTGACAGAATAGTCCGGGTGGAGCCTGCGGAGTTCGTAAAGTAAGTCCTGGTACTTTGTCCGTTTTTCCTCCTCTTTTCGGACGATATTCGTTTCGGCAGGGGCCGAAAACTCAATAACGAATATCGTCTTACTTCGGTGGTTATAATTATTATTATTATTATTATTATCTAAAAATTTTTATCAATATGATACTTGAAATAGAATTCTGAAGTGTTCAACTACCTAATTTTTTCTTCGACCAGGTAATTACTTCAGAACTCTCTATCATCCATCAAATTGATAATCAATTTTAGACAAAGAGTATTTTTTTAAACTTTTTTGTGAATCAATCTGTCACAGAAAACACTGATACATTGGGAATTATGATGAAATTGATGACAGATCAGCAGTAACGATGTTTTAGAATGTTTTACTTATTTACGACTGGAAATTTGAAATATTACAATTATTATTGTTAACATCCATTTTCGCGAACTATTTTTGTTTCCTTCAAAGAATATCTATTACAATGATTAATTTTTCAAAATGTTTCCTTGCCAAATTGTCATAATTTGGTAGACAGATCAGAATTCTGACGTTTCTACGAGGTTTTCCCTGGTAACCAAGTATTTTGTTCTCTGTGATAGGTGGAATTCATATCCCACCTTGTCGAAAACTTACAGCGGTAATAGCATTATATCGAAAACTTACAGCGGTAATTGCATTGTATCAAGTCACCATAACAACATAATCGAAACCGTATCGCTAGACGTCAGTAAACAACACAAATAAATGTCAGATAGACTTCAAAAATAGAAAAATATTTCGCGTTTACGTGAGTACTCCATACAATCTATAGAGGAAAGTATAAATGAA
The DNA here is from genome assembly GCA_032362365.1 of Zygogramma bicolorata. Taxonomy (NCBI): domain Eukaryota; kingdom Metazoa; phylum Arthropoda; class Insecta; order Coleoptera; family Chrysomelidae; genus Zygogramma; species Zygogramma bicolorata. The sequence goes on along the minus strand of JAVJAQ010005556.1, from coordinate 158,025 downwards.
CAAAAAATAACATTTCCTTGAGAATTTCTTTATTCGTGAAATATTCCGAAGAATTACATTCGGGCATAAAAATGACCAGATGATTTTGCATTCAAGCGTGATATCTTATACAAATTGCATTCGGTTATTTTCATATTTTGTAAAAGTCCTTCGGACTCGGGCACTTTCGCCAAAATATGAAAATAAACTTGCAATTTTTAGATATCTCGCTTTCTTGCAAAATTATCGGTAATTTTTATGCACTCGTGCAATCGTAACCGATAATATTCGTCCAACACATGACAGTTGGGCCACTCATGTGTTATAATAAGTTATTTTAGGGGTTAATCCAACGAACAGCCTAAACCACTAATCGTAGACATCTGAAACTTCAAGGGTGTGTTCTTCGTATGACGTAGGCATCTGATAAGTAATATTTCTCCAAAACTCCACTGCTAGGAGGTGGAAAACAGGGTCAACGTTCTTCAATCTTCTTCAAATTTTGCAGAAATATTCTCCAACATAATTGATGGATGATGAAGATCTACACTTAGGTGAAACTGAACCTATTCTTCCTCTTCATTCGTTGACTCGAAATATAAAGTAATATAAGGAGACTGGAGTAGATTGAAACAGATCGAATGATTTTCATTCAACACAAGCACTAACAAACTATACAATAACTGTCGTATCAGAACGTGCTCGTCAGTTCATGACCTTGCTTATAGCGTGCGTCGCGTTTTTTTATGATTGAATCTCTTTTCCATCCCCAATCGTTACTATTCTTGAAGTTGCCGTTTTGTCCTTGAATTTTTCCGATTACCGGAGAATACAGTCGCCTATCTAGCCGCTAAACTAGCGAGGAGTTTGAATTTGTTTATATCTCTGTCCACTTATTGGTGAATGCGCGTGTATGAACATTGGTGGGTGACTCCAGCAATACATGGTCTCGTAGGAAGTTGATGTTGTCTCCATTCAAATATCATTGCATGCTAGTCTCTTGATCTCACTGCTTGTAACTAATGTGTAAACTCTTATGTGAGTCGTTG
>JAVJAQ010005556.1:0-140160 GCA_032362365.1 Zygogramma bicolorata | reverse complement strand
ATTCTAACGACAAATTAATAGAGGCGTTACAATCTTTATATGCCACTGACGAAGATTACGAAGAGGAAGAGGAAAATGTAACCAACATCGAAAATTCACCACCCTCGAAACGCCAAAGAGTCAGAGAAGACATATGATTCATTTTGGTGTACATTTGTAAATATAAATTTCACATATATTATTCAATAAATATTCCATTTTTTTATTTGCGTGTTTAATAATGGCAGTACCTAGTTTTTAAATTAATTATAGTAATATTTAATTGTATAAAAAAAAAACTAAGAAAAAATTTTAATGGGTATTCGCTATTTCTTGCAGGTAAGAACTTGAATTATTAATTATTTATTAAATCAAAAAAATTCCAAAATTCAATTTTTTTTTATTATGTATCGGATTCGCTACATCATTACGCTATGCATACTTCGTTCTTCGTTCTTAATAACCTTGTACTCAAAAATATAAACTTTAGAGAAAAAAGTTTTGAATAAAAGTTGTAGAAAATTGATCGATTTAAAAGTTTTATGATAACCAATTTATTGTTTAAACAATTATTTAAAGAGATATCTGTAAAAAAGTGAATAAACAAAAAGTAATAATAATATAAGTCGTGAACGGTAAGTGCTGCAAAAAAAATTATTGAATAAAAAAGATAGGAAATTCAATTATCTATAAAAAAAGTCCAGATAATTGTGGGTCTAAAGTGCACGGTTACGGAGATACAGGCCCAAACGGTTTTTCACAAAATGGCGGCACTTCCGTTTGCCATTTTTGTAAGTATTTTGTGTTTTTGGGTTACGTCAGACTGCAACTATCCATGCAATAAAATAACTCCTGCCTAATTTTGCAAAACAAAATCCTCTATTACCTGTATTATATCTAAAATATCACATTTAACGACAAATTACCAAGAACGCAGTTTTCTCAGAATAATCAAGTAAATATATTGTTACCGTGACTACGGGGTATACAATTGTCACCAATACAAATAAATGTCGGATAAAGTCAATAAATGACAGATAAAGTCTAGAATAGATGAAATGAGGGCGGGAAGTGGAGGTGTGTATTGTAACACTTCCCAACCTTCAATGACGTTACTAATGACAGCATTACATATATGGTTGTAGATAATAGTATATTATGCAACGATCATGTATCAATAACCATAACATGAGAGTTGCATACGCCATTTTTTCTGAACCCGATAAATGATGAAGAACTCTGAATATTATATCTATATCCACTGAACACAAAGGATACAATGGAAATCGGGAATTAACGAAATCAGTTGTCAAAATTGCAACAACAAATACATCGGCTAGAACCGACGAGATATCAAAACCCGTTTCAAGGAGAATTTCGCACACATTAAATACGGGAGGGTAGAAAAATCCAGTGTCGCCCAACACGCTCTAAACACCACAAAATTGGTGAAAGCAATATTGAACTGATCAAGCATGTACAGGGCACAAGACTATCGATAATGTTTAGGAATAGCAAAATGTAAAAACAACATGAATGGAGACAGGTGACCTATCCCTTCCAGCTTGCTTACAGCGGTAATTGAATTGCTTGAGAATTCCTTTATACGTGAAATATTCCAATGAATTACATTCGTGCATAAAAATGACCACATAAATGTGCATTCAAGCGTGATATCTTATACAAATTGCATTCGTTTTTTTTTTCATATTTTGTGAATTTCGCCGAAATATGAAAATAAACTTGTAATTTTGAGATATCACGCTTTCTTGCCAAATTATCGGTAATTTTTATGCACTCGTGCAATTATAATCGATAACTGATCTCTAGGAAAATTTCCATCTTCTACACCAAAATTCCCAATCTTATCGTATATCGAGATGAATGGCTCTGAAGAATCATTCATCAATGATAAATCAATTAGTCGTAAATGAAGTAGAGTATACTACTCGCAATGAAACCTATTATTGACTAATAATCTACTATTATTCGTATGAATTTCACACAAACAATTTCCTCATTCCGTCCCTGGCCATTTATGAAATGCCCATTCGCCTACGGTGACTATAGATACTCGTCGTGCATGAGAGAGCCCTCATCAAATATGGACGAGCCATCCCAAAATGATGCAAAGCGCGAACGCATCTCGAATATTGATGCGCAGCTTTTTTGAGCCTCCGACGCATTGTTGAAAATGGAACGGACAGTAATATCCACCTGTCAATCTCCATTAGCGTCCGAACAGGGCAGCTTTCATGAAAATCAGTAATCCAATTATCTGAAGCGGATAATCAGCACGTCGAAAAAAAATGCAGTGAATTTCGTGCAGATGGATTCGCGAAGGGATTATGGGGTGTTTGAATGGGATTTCTTGTGTTTCGCTTACGCTGATGAGTAATTTATGAGGTTTGGGGCTATTCAGCTCATTCGGCAGAGTACACATATTATGACTGGATTTTACGTGAAAATTTCACACCATCAGTTTTTACCAATGGAATGCGTATTTTGTTTCTTCGGGTTACCATGACAACAGAAAGTACAACCGATTAGAGCCCGGGAACTATCAACAAATGACACGCCTTAAAAACAAATGAGTGCAATTCGGACATTAAGAACACACAAAAAGTAATAGACAGGTAGGTACTTTTTTTTTCTCTTTCTTTTTTCTATTTCTGTTGATGACTCAGTTGAGCTCTCGGAATGGACCAATACATAAGAGATTTCAAAATAGACTCTATAAAAACGTTTACACTCAATGAACCTGAAGAATGCAAAAGGATTTTGAAACAAAATGACAAAAGTCCCAATTTCAAAATTATTCATAATAATATTCGTAGTTTGAATAAAAATATTGATGACTTCAAAATAATGTTGGATGAAATAAATTCCGCTTTTGATTGCGTGATACTAACTGAGACCTGGAAATTACTTGACCCGCATATATATTATATACCAGGGTACAAACCAATTTATAACGAAGGTGAATACAATCAGAATGATGGAGTAATGATGCTTATTGAAGAAGATTACGTATTTGATAGCGAAATTGTTGCCATAGAACGAATTAAATTCCTCAAAACAAAAATTAAAACTGGAAACAAAAACGATATATTCATCACATATCTTTTCATAGGCAATATAAATATAAATCTGCTGGTACATGTCCAGTATTAATGATCCCACAAGAATATGTAATGACCAAATATCATGTCTTGACCACATTTTTATCAAGAGTAAATGGAATATACTAGACATGACAATACCAATTATTCTGATAAGCAATATTACCGACCATTTTACAACTATATTGCAAATTATAATGGATAACAAAATTCCAAAAAAAAAGTATGAAATGAGGTGTAGAAATTATATAAACGTAGATAATTTAAACAATATTCCACACTCTGAAAACTGGGAGTCAGTGTACTCATCAGAAGATCCAAGTTCTTCTATGGAAAACTTCATTGATGTTCTAACAAACTCTATTGAAAATTGTACTGAAAATAAAAAATGCTTCAGAAAAAAAACCAAATTTGCACCATGGTTGACGAATGCTCTATTGAAATCCATCAACACTAAAAATAATTTGTTCACGGAACTGAACAACAACCCAAACAACGAACAATTGAAACATCATTATAAAAAATATAAAAATGAACTCACCAATTTGATTAACAGAAGGAAATGCGACTACTACAAAGAACAAATCAAAAATAATTCAGGCAATAAGAAAAATCTCTGGAACACAGTGCAGAGCATCTGTGGTGAAAAACAATCTGAAAGACAAATACAGTGTATAAAAAATGACAAAGGCGAACTATTACATGTGAAGAGAGAAATTGCTAACGAATTCAATAATATATTCATTGAAACTGGTAAAAAACTTGCTGAACAAATCATAAGGAACTCGAATTTCAAATCGAATACAAAAAGACTAACAAACTCCATAGTTATCCGTCATACCGATGTGACTGAAGTAACAGACCTTATTAATGAATTGAAAAACAAAAAATCCGTAGGTGAAGATCAAATACGAGCTGAAACAATCAAACAAATCGCAGATAATATCGTTATTCCTCTCACTTATATCTTGAATCGATGTATAGATGAGGGAGTATGGCCAACCCCTTTCAACAACTCAATTGTCATTCCGATACACAAAAGTGGGGACAAAAACATCGTTAACGATTATAGACCCATTTCACTGGTAACAAACCTATCAAAAGTTTTTGAAAAATTATTGAAAAAAAGACTCTCATCTTTTATAAATAAATTCAAACTTTTTTCTCCCAGACAATTTGGCTTCAGAGAACAAATCTCCACAGAAGATGCTGTCCTATACATCACAGAAAAAATACACCAAGCTCTGGAAATAGGAACTCCATGTCTATGCCTATTTATTGATTTAAAAAAAGCATTCGATACTGTCAGCCATCAACTACTCTTAGAGACGCTCGAAAAAATAGGAAAAAGAGGGTACTGTTATAAGCTCATGAAGAGCTATTTGAATAGAAGGACCCAGAAAGTGAAAATTGGTGATGACTCGAGTGTCTCAAAAACCATAAATTATGGAATACCGCAAGGCACAGTTCTGGGTCCATTGTTATTCGACCTATATGTGAATGAACTGTTCTCAGTCGATAGTAAAGGTGACATCATAGGATATGCTGAAGACACTGTTATTTTTTATCAGGCTTCAACATGGCAGGAATTGAAAAATACTGCAGAAACAGATTTCAAATTTATTAAAGATTGGTTTGATAGCAAATTATTGACAGTGAATTTTGAAAAAACCCACGTTCTTCCTTTCAGTTGCAACAAATCAGGCATTCCTCCTTTTCACCAACTAGAAATGAACATAAATGGAAAAATATTGAAATTAAACTCTGTAAGTGCAACAAAATATCTAGAAATATATCTGGACACACATCTCAAATGGGATTATCATATGAAATATGTTACTGGGAAACTCCAACTATTCTATATAAATTCAAATATTCAAACAATTATTTACCCATCGAAGAAATTAAAGCAATCTATTTCTCCCTCGTAGAAAGTCACATCCGCTACGGCATTATAGTTTGGGGTAGTGCGCTCAAAACCCATCTCAATCGATTAGAAGTAATGCAGAGACGGTTTTTGAAATTGATCCTGAATAAAAACTCTAGATACAATTCCAATAGCCTCTATAGGGAAACACAAATCATGGATATCAGGCAATTATTCTACTTTTGTGTGAATATGAAGTACCACTTCCGAAATCATGAAACTGAGATTCCTTATCATGAATACAATATACGAAACCGTAACAAACACATCCTCCCGCAAGTTACGAAATCGAAAAGTCAAAGAGCATACTTTTATATTTCAATAAAAATCTATAATAGCCTGTCTGAAGAAATTAAACAATGTAGAAACAAACAAAATTTCAAGAAAAAGATGAAGAAGTATATAAATGAAAATGAAAGAAAATTGTTCTCCCAGCTATTTGAACCCTAACAGAATATAAGCATTGTACTTGTTGATTGTACTTATTGATTTTTCTAATTGAATTGTTCTTCTTTGTGGCATTTTGACTGATTCTGTGTTGTATTTTTTGTATTCTTAAATTTTGACATTCGATAGTTTTTATGTATGTATGTTCTTTTGTTTTTTGTTGTCTGAATTTTTCATATTGTATAAAGGTATATATTTTTAAATCAACGCAATGTTATTTTATGGTTTTACATCTGTATGTTCCAATTCTATGGGAAACAAGTGCTTTGCACTTATCCTTTAAACACTTTGTTCACTTCATGTATTTGTATTTTTTGCATTTTTTTTTCTCTCTGCTATGAATGCAGTCCCTACTTAATTTATTTATTTATTCCTCGGGAATTTTTGCCCGTAGGGGTAATCTAGAGAGAATTAAAGTGGATTTTTTTTATGTAGAAGAAAAAGAGCCAGTGACAATTTTGGCGTGATTATTTATATTTAGAGAAAGTGTTGTGGAGGGCCGAAATGAGTGCCATCCGTAAGGACAGGCCCTAAGCGCGGTTCCAAGGGGATGGAGGAACGCCCCCAAATTGCAAAATATCGCATATATTTTTATCATTTAGTTAAGGCTCATATTTTTCTCAGCAGTCCTCTGGTAGCCAACAATCATCGACATAACATGGCGGTTCGATTGGACGGTTCCGAGTAGGTGGCAGAACGCCCCTAACATGTCGAAAAATCGTTAAATAATAATTTCAGAAAATTATTTTTTTTGAAAAAAAATCCATTCGAATTATTCTTTCAACACTATATTTTCAAATACATTTTTAAAATTATTTGCATTTTTAATGAATCATGATGCTGCTATAATAATAGTATACTGATTATAATTTTTTTTTGTTTTCACTCTATATCAAGGAAACTAAGTGAGATATGTAAGAAAATTAATAGCTCTTTTCGTAAAATTGAATTATCTACAAACAGTCTCTGATTCATGTATCTTGTATTCGTCATGGTTCAAAAGTTATAAGCGACTAAACGTAAAATTTTATTATTACACATTTTTTCTCCATTACATCCCATAAACCAAGCGAGATATAAGAAAATGTTACTGAACTTTCTTTGTAGAGAATTGAATTTGCTACAAAAAACACATTAGGTATTTTCACGTATTCCCCATATTTTCACAATTATTCGCAAATGAAAAATTTGTTTTTCCATATTCAAGTATAATTTTCAACATACGGTTATCAAAATATTCGTTATAGAGGTAAACCAATTCTTCTGTTCATTACAAACATCCTAAATAAATAAAAGAAATTATCATTTAAATTTATTAATAAATAAATAAATGAATCAATAATGTACATTATTGTGCGACAGAAGCGATGAAATGAGGGCGCGCATATGGAACATTCAAGTCGTTCTGAAAGGTATCTAGAACCGCCATTTTGTTCCGCCGATTGTCATACACACTTGAAAATCATCACAATAACTTAATAAAAGAAGAAGCTTAACTAGATAATGAAAAGTTCAACGATTTTTCGAAATGTTAGGGGCGTCCGCCACCCACTCGATCCGCCGATGTTATCTCGATGATTGTTGGCTACCATAGGACTGCTGACAAAAATATGAGCTCTAACTGAATAATAAAAAGATGCGTGATTTTTTGCAAGATGGGGGCGTTCCGCCACCCTTTTGAAACCGCGCTCAGGGCCTGTCCTCACTGATGGCACTCAGTTCGGCCCTCCACAACACTTTCTCAAAATATAGGCCTTAACAAAATAATCACGCAAAACTATCACTGGCTCTCAGTCTAAAACGTTCCAGCAGTTTTCGACCGATGAAATAATGTTTATTTTGTGTCGCGGTACCATGATAACTATGGTACTTATCGGGAATTTTTGTCCGTAGGGGTAACCTAGAGCAAATTGTACTGGTTTTTACTTTCATTCAGCCACATCTTTATTTGCGAGCCCGTTGACACTTCACTATCACTATTATACTTATCTAATATGTATTTTTCGTTGCTCAAAGTACGGATCTAGTTGAGGCCTTGTTGTTTGATTGCATTACTGACCTTTTGAGGCGTTGATATAGTCTCTATATAGTCTCATCGTGGGAATAACGGAAATTTATGAGGCATAGGAAGTATACAGTGAGTTCCATCAAGAACAAATTCTGGGTTTGCCATGGGGTACCACGCAGCGCGTATTTTTTTTTCGCAGATTATGATTCGTTTACTGGGATCCTGTTTGGAATGACACCGAAAAAAGTTGAAATACATTTCGAGTAATATCGAAATGGCTGCACATCAACATTTAAATATTCCTGAAAATACGGATACGAAAAAAAATACCTTTCTTGAAATCTCATACCATGGCAAACACTCGATTATAATTTCAAAAAAACTCTGGGGTAAAAACTCGTAGTTTGAATAGAGGCCACCTGAACTGGCAACAATATACGTTGTTATGATGTATTGTTGAGGAATCAAGGAATAATAGCCATTTCCCACGAGTATGAAGTTTGCAGTATGAGCAGTGATGCCGTAGGCGAATGCTGCATATCATACTAGAAGGAAATTCGCATTCCATGCGGGTTATACATTACTCTATTTCTACGGCTATAACAGACAGTTGCGAAATTATTCAACGAATGAAATGGACTTCGGATGTGATATCATTCAAAATTGCCATCTAGGTACAATTATATCATAGACGTTGTAACTAATGGACTGGCCCTAAGAGAGAGAGGCTTACAGAGTGAGCAAGATGAAATTCTTCAAGTATAACCTCTAAGCGAATTCCTTCTTCAATGTAGCAGATAAAAAGAGGTAAAGAAGGATAGAGCAATTCTATAATTATCATTCTGTACTTCGCAATATCACTTCATTGTGCATATCCTTTCTCTCTATATTGTATTCCGCATCGTTTTATATGGAAAACTCCCATTAAAGCCAGTCCATTAGTTATAATGTCTATTGTCCGATATTGTTGGTATTACTGGCCACAGTAAACATTTTCGGAACGCTTTTTGCAGTGATAGTAATCAACTGCTGATGATATCGGAGCGGATCGCCATCGGACATATATATATATACATATATATATATATATATATATATATATATATATATATATATATATATATATATATATATATATATATGTATATGTATACATCGGACATCCGTCAAAGGAACTGTCAGCGATGGCAGGTGTGACGTACCCTATCTCATTTCAAAATGAATCAGATATTGGAAGAAATATTCAGCAATAGCGATACGGAAATAGAAAATTCAGAGAGCTCAAGCTCTGATAATAAGTCTTCAGAGAATATAATGACTGAAATTATAAACATCGACAAAATTAGAGATCACATAGAATAAATACCAAGAATAGAAGGGTACATTCAAAATGTAAGTAAGGCTTGCAATCTCGAAAAATGGGGTTTCCGCAGATTTTATTGATCTGCTGGATTCATTTCAATTTAGCATCAACTTGTACGCAAATCTTCCAATACAACTCGAAACATTTTTGATAATTTTGCAATCGCAATGATCTGACAACAAATTTAATCTATTATCCGTTGACGTTCATTCAAACACAACCTTACCTAAGTCAATTTGAGGAATACAGAGACTACATGATTCCGCAGCAGTAGCACCAGTAACTTTTCAGTCTCTAAAAGGATACCTCAAAAATTGGCGCCAAATAATTGCCAGTGAATGTCAGTGAAATCGGAACGACTGAATTAGCTGGACAGTACTGTTCAGGAATATCGGAACATGACAGATGAATTATATATAGAGCTGTCATTGCTTGAAATCCGACATTCCATTGGAGAATAGATTTGAAAATATCCATCCACGGGTATGCTTGAAGGCTGGCTTGAAATCAAATATTCTAAATGAACAATTTGTTCTGATAGGTGTTAGTCCGTCAACCTACAGTGCAGGTGAGGTGAGGCTGGCCTGAACAAATTATTCATTTAGAATATTTGCTTGAAGCCAGTCTTCAAGAATATACCCGTGAATGAATATTTTTATTCGTTATTTTCTAGTAATAGGCAGCAACGGCTATTATGCTTGTTGTTTGTATCAGCCTAGGTCTAGGAAAGATATTCTGTTCGAATGTGATTTCTAATTATGGGAAGTCAGCGACTTATGTTGATGATGGCACTGCCTTGCACCGCCGAGAGGCCAAATAGCTCGAAACCGGTCTGCAAGTGTGTCCCGTCCCAATAATTGAAGATTAATTCGGACAGTTATATCGCCAGAGGAATATGCAGGAATTTCTTCTGTGAAGAATCCTGCGCTAACACCTGTGGTATTATCCAGGGAAGTAGTTTTTCTGGTAGGTGTTAGTCCGTCAACCTAAAGTGTAGGTGAGTTGAGGCTGGCCTGGACAAATTTTTCATTTAGAAAATAGGAGACTAGATTATTTGGGTGAGGATAACCACAACTGTAACACCATGAAGTCATTTTGTTATCAGCTAAGGAAATGAAATTGAAGACATACAATATTCCTTCGAATATTCCTCTTCGATCTATGAAGAACAGTTGATATAGAGCAGTTTTGTTCATAGCCGTAGAAAATATTTATATTTCTTTTCAGTTGATCCAAATAATGTAGGTATCATAATATCATCATGAATCTACTTCACATAACCTTGTTGAAAATATGAGAGCGGCTTTTCTGTACTGTACGACGAGTGTTACATATAGATACATAAGCAAATCGAATTCGTAGAGATAGATGTGAGAAAGTGTATCATGCACAAATGGGAGAATTGGTAGGTATATGACATGTATACTGTCCTGTTGTAGACTAGGTTATTCACGATTGTGAATAAGTTTCGAAAACGGATTTTGGTTCCGGAAAGTTGACAGAAATAGGTATTTTCTAATTCATTGGTACTTGTTATGTCATTTTTGTTATAGGCAAACGAGTTCTACGAGAATTTGCTGATTGAAAGGATTTGTTCAATTTCATTTAGATTTCCATATTAAGTTTTAATTTTTCCAGGTTGTGTTATATTTATAACCCAAAAATCACGAAGGAATCATTTATTCACCACAAAATAAGGCCTTTCATACGATAATCATTTCGTATATTGAAATTATGTTTTCTATTGGGAATTCAGCCTCTTGAAAATCTATCGAGATCGAGCACAGGAAAAACACGTCACAATTTCAAAAAGGGTCCCTACTTTTTTAATTATTTCTATGTTCTCTGACCCTTGTTCTGAATTTTCGTCAACTCTGACCTACATTGGCATTCCGTATGTACATAAGCGCCCATGGAACTATAGAAATTCTTTCTTCGAGAAGGATGATAACAAGATAAAAACCATTGCACTCCATGCTCCAATACCCCATCGATGAGATTCCCCTGTCCCATCCATCCCAATTCGCCAAAGCCGAAAAGAGTTTTACACTCCTACGCTGTCGGCAGAATATCACATCAGAGGCGGCTGCTATATTGATTCCGCTTGGCGGGCAATCTCGAGATAAGCACGTTTTAATTTCGAGGGGAATCTTGACGCTTTCACGAAAACCGTCTACCAATATCGGGAATATCTTCGGCTTCTTAAATCCTTTTCGCTCCTTGAAGTGGTTATGGAAGGCAATGGCGTATATATGGAAGGTGTTTTTTCACAATGATTCTAAAATGCGCTTGTTTCTAACCTTCTTTCAGGTTGAAAAGTGACCAGTTGTTCAGTCAGAAGAAGACTAGGTAGGAAATAACTTTTATTTATTGAAGGTTGGGAAGTGTCACATTACACACCTCTAATTCCCGTCCTCACTTTCCGCCCTCATTTCATCTATTCTGGACTTCATCTGTCATTTATTTATATCGGTGACAATTGTGTACCCCAATATATCCACTTGATTATTTTGAGAAAGCCGTTTTCGTGGTAATTTGTCGTTAAATGTACTATTTTAGATATGTTCTGATACTCCAGTCTATGACGGTAATTAAAGTGTAAACTGTGTATTTATCCAATACAGCACCGATTCGTATGAAAATTTGGATATAGGTTCTACTTACCGTCTATTTCAAAATCTTCCCTGTGCCGAAGGTTGCTGAAATCAAAATTTTAGATTGAAGCATGTAAAGAACTGAAATCATATTTATATCAGTGAAATCAATCAATTATTAATTTTTAATATAATTCATGGTACAGTAATCAGTGTCAGCCCTTAACCCCCCCCCCTTGTGACAGAATATCATCAGAAAATAATATTTAACATGTTATTTGGCAGTTATTCAACTTATTCACTATCTATTTGCATTCAAGTTGGGATTTAATTTATATCTATCATCTACTTCAAAGTTGAAGTTGTGCCTGGGGTTGATTCTTATTCATCAGAGGTGAAAACAACCCTCATTCAAAAAAAAAAAAAAAAAAAAATACTAATTTTGAGCGTGCAGTCATCTGTAAATACGTTGATTCAACCTTGATACACAATTTCTGATCTATTAAACAGTTTCGACGTCTAAAAATTACCCCTATGATAGTTTTCATTAAAAAATTATATGGAAATTGTTATTGAGTAAACAGGAATTCCACTTGTATGAAAGTATGAAAATTCAGTTTGAGACTCTACTGTAAAGTTACCTCTGGGTTGCTTTTGATTTTTTAAGGGTGAAAACTCCCCCATCAAAAAAAGGTTGAGTCTAAATTTGGATGTGTGATCGATTGAAATCATATAGTTCCACTACGCCTAAAATATAGTTACTATGTGTATTCTTTCTCGGTAGGAATTTTCATTCCTGTCTCGAGATCATAGCTATAACCTCGACGCATTGCGTCTTGGTTAACTAACTGATCTCACGACAGGAATGAATTACTTCCCACCTCGGTGTTTGATAAACTCTTTCAACCTGTTGCGAAACTTCTCTTTGTCTTTATCTTCGAATGAAAATGTTATTTTACTGGTAGGAATTTACAGAGTGTTAAGATCCCCGTTGAGGTGTACACACCAACCAAGTCCATGTTGATTGTTCAAATTGACACCAATATTTCAATGGCTGATACAGACATAACCTATTTGCAGCAATACTCGTGAGATCTGTGATATATTATAGCTATACCAAACACATTCATCAAACCGAAACCAAAATTCACATACATATAGAAATTTCTAACCTCTACCCTCTACATAGGTAAATGATGAAAATAGTGAAATTTGTTGAGATCTACTAAGAATTGTCTATTCGCAACGACCACTTCAATGTACTGAAATTAATCTCGTATTTTATAGAAGTTCAATGTCGAACGGGATGAAAAAAGCGGTTGATACCATTTTCAACTTCTTTCAAACAATCTTTCGAGTGCTATGAACCTGGTAAAACTTAGTACTAAGAACTGCATAATATTATTGCATCGCATACATAATTAACGCCCAACAAAGTGGGCACGGGTCAACTAGTGATTTCATAAAATACTTTGTTTTTTAAATATTATTTTTTGTATTGCATCGATAGGCAAATTTGATGTAAACGACGAGTTGTAGACAAATAGAACGTGATCCATTCAGAAGGAATCAACGCAGCAACTTATCGGGGTATTTTTTTTTATATGCATATTCACACAAAAAAGAAGCCCTGTAATTTTAAAGAACACCGCGTGAATCAAGGAACAGTAGAAACGAATCAACATTCACTTTGAATTTCTGGAGTTTGTAAGCCTCAGGAAAAACCTCTCTTGGCAAGGAGTTCCAAAGCTGTCCTATTGACAAAAAAGATCCCTGAACAACAGAGGTTCGAAAGGTCTCCCAATTCACAACAAAGTCGTGGGGGTTCTGTACTCGTCGAGTCATCCGTGTAGATATTGCCAATGGTGGAACGATTGATAACAATTCGGAAGAGCATCGACCGTGAAAATATCTATAGAAGAGAGACAAGTCTCCGAGCCTTCTACGATGTTTCAATGGACTGAGCGAGTCTGTGAGCGAAGAATCACCAACAAGACGGATTGCCTTTCTCTGAATAGAATTGAGAAGCCTCGATGAATGTTTTGGTACCGAACTCCACACATGGGAACTGAATTCGAAGACAGGTCGTATCTGAGCCTTCTAGATGATTAGAAGCTGACGAGAAGTGAAGTATTTCTTCGCTCGAAATAGAAATCCAAGTTTCTGGGAAGCACCTTCAGCGATCGATCTCACATGGTCTTCCCATGAGAGATCATCACTGATCGTAATTCCTTGCATCGAGGTACTCGACTTGTAGGAATAGTTACTCCAGACATCTGAATGCTAGTGGATGATAGATCGGTCTTCCTTGAGAACAGACATGTCTGGGTTTTTCTAGCTTTAAATTCCACCAAGTTCATGTTACCCCATTTTATAATTTTTACCAAGTCAACGTTAATTTTTATTGAAATGAATGTTTCTTTGAATATTTGTTTCTCGAGCTGGTATGAGGACTCTGGAAAAAAACTAGCATGAAAAATACTGTCGTCCGCAAAACTATGAACTGAACAACATGTTTTCTCGAGCAAATCATCGATATGAAGCAGAAATAAAGATAAGGAATATGCCCTTCCACTCTTGTATATATTCCAATATTAATTAGGGATCAATTCTGGGGCCACTGTTTTTTATAATCTTTGTCAATGACCTCAGTTATTCTTGTAAAACAACTAATCAAATAATATTATACGCTGACGATACAAACTTTCTTATGTCTCAAAACAAGATAGACAGTCTTATTGAGTATGGTAACTAAACAACTACTGTAGTGACAATGGTCTTGCCTTCAACACAGATAAAACCTATTTTCTTGTGTAATGAAACGTACTACCATATTGATGAATTCCTCAACTCGTCACAATTGGCTGTCGATGATTGGAATGGTTTTTTTTTAACAAAATTTTTAACCATTTTCAACTATTTTCCATTTTACTTTAGATGTGTTTTTACTGCACGTTTTTTATATACTTATTTATATACTACTACTAGACTACTACTACTACAGATTCAATTTTTTTCAGATTGTGGTAGGGTGAGAAACCAAAAAAGCTACGAAGAAACGAATGTCCTTATTTGAATCTCAGCGTTTCCCGGCAACGAATCTCACCGGAATAATATTCATCAGTTTTGAAATCTCGCTTTTGTTGGAATTAATTAAATCGGTTCGGTAATAACAAGTCTCGGGAAGTTGCGTAAATAGCATTTCAGCTCCGGGATATTTCTCTTTTAGCCAGCTCGCTGCAACAGAAAATGAGCGACCTTTTTTCCGGGCTGTAGTTACATAAGCGTATGGTGCCCAGAAATGTTCCAACTTTGTAGTTAATTTTTGAAGGATAATGGATGATAAGCATTCATTCATCCGGGAACATGAATATTTTTTTGGCACATCCTGTACGGTTTCCTTTGAGAAAGAAGCATTTTTCGGCCTAGTCTTTAAAGTGCGTACTTTCCCTTTGAACTCATTCTTCCTTTCATGATACACATACAAAAATCCTGTTGAGGATGGGATTCGAATCCATGCAGTGAAGAATTAGACAACAAAATAATTATGCATCAAAAACAAACTTGGAAGATGCATATCAATAATTTATGAGCTGAGATGGGTAACGCAATCTATGAAATTTGTAGTGACAGATACCCTGTCTGAAGATGTTCTCAAAGATAATACCATAGACAGTCTGATTTTCTGGGGTATCTCAATCATGCGTACCATGGTTCAAACAATATTACTACATCCTTCCGTTTCCCTATCTCTACATTTCACAACTTAGTCTTCAAAAAATATGAAAATCAATTACCACAGAACCACAACAACCATAATTACTCAACTGGATGTAGGTATGATCTACACCAACCATATCACAGACTAACAGTAGGGCAAAACTCTCCTAGATACATGAAAAAAAATGTCACTGCATTATAACTGAAGATATTACCAGAATCTAATGGAGGAATGATTGTAAAAAGTTATTGTAGAATATGAGCAAATATATCAACCATTTGCCTCAATTCACCTGAGATCTGAGTCGGTAACGATACGATAGACAGATACACTTTAGATACTAAATTGGGTTCTGGGGAGTAAATCCTAGACAATCCTTTCAAATAATGTGTGTGCTACACGAGAGGGATGTTCAAAACCCATAGAATCTTAGTAAATTTAATGTTCATTACAAAAACGGCCTGCCTGATCAAACCTATTTTGAAAACTCATAAGAAGGAAAAAATGTCAATTGAACGAATGAATAAAAAAAAATGAAATAAAGAAGAATTCAATCAAGTAAGGCACTCAAATACGAATGAAACGATTGGGATGGGTTTTGGTCAGAGAGAAAAAATTCATGATTCAATTGATAAAAAAAACTAATATGATGATATAAAAATGAATGAAATTTTCAGTACGAAATAGTAAAATCGAACAATTTCAAATGTGGAACTTTACCAAATCATGAACTCGATATGATGAACAAAATTGATACCATCATTCTGGGAATGGGAACATTTAACCCGAGTAGTACAAAGACACCACAGTCTGGAGAACCATGTTTCAATAAAAGCTGATCTAAGGCTGTTACATCAACAAGCGGCATCCCGCTGGCGGAAAGACCCCAGTGTATAGACTAGATCTGAGTATGTTAACGCAAGAAATAGTTGTAGTGCAACAATTGAGGCTGCTAAAGAAGCGCATAATCATAAAATTTGTTCAAAAATTGTTGGAAGTCCAAACGGTTCTCGTTCATTTTGGTCATTTTGCCAAAGCTGTCGCCAGAAATTCTCTTTACTCTTAGTTCATTTTCCCCCCTTACCAAGCCATAACTGTCCATCAATGAGCGAGTATATTTGCTTGAAATTGTACTCCAAACTCATCGGGAGATAATCCCTCGAATATCAAGCCTGTCGACGGGCATATGCCTGAAATAATTTTCCACCAACAAAATATAAGAAATATTTTAATGGACCTGAAGACGAATAAGGCTTGCAGATCTGATGGAATCCCAGTTATCATTCTTGGAGCATGCTCCCTCGAATGGACACCAGTACTTTCCGAATTATTCAAATTTTCATATAACTTATGGGTTTTTCCTGAAGCCTGATGGACAGCAAGAGTTCAGCCAGTTCCTGTAAAAAAAAACTTCACCTTGTAATTATAGACCGATTGCATTGCTTTCTCTCATTTCCAAAGTCATGGAAAAAGCAATCAATATAAAGATTGTCAAATATCTAGAGAAATCAGGAATAATTAGTGATCGACATTACGGGTTTTGCCATCAAAGATCAACCAGTGACTCATTGGATTGTTTCTCCTATTTGTCAGCATTCAATCAAAGAATTCGAAAAAACGATAGCTGTTTCACTCGATATTTCGAAAGCGTTTGTTCGAATTTGGCATGGGTGTCTCCTTTCTGAACTGCCGTCATATGATTTGCCTCCTCAGTTGTGTGCTTTGTTGAAGAGTTTCTTGTCTGATAGGTCTCTGTATGTGGTTGTTGATGGAGTATCATCTGAAATTTTCCCAATAAATGCAGGTGTTCCACTGGGTTCAGTTCTGGCGCCCACTCTGTTTCTGCTTCATATCAATGATTTGCTCGAGAAAACATCTTGCTCAGTTTTGTGGACGGCATACTTTTCATACTAGTTTCTCTATGTCTTGACAAAACTAATATAATGGGGTAGCATGAACTCGATGGAATTTGATGCTAGGAAAACCCAGGCATGTCTCTTTTCAAAGAAAGCCGATATATCATCTAATATCCAAATGTCAGGAGTAACTATTCCTACGGAATCAAGTATCTCGATGCTAGGAATTACGATCCAATAATCTCTCATGGGAAAACCATGTGAGATCGATCGCTAAAAGTGCTTCTCAGAAACTTGGATTTCTATTTCGTGCGAAGAAATACTTCACTTCTTGGAGTATAGTTGTCAAGTATGGAGTTCGACACCAAAACAATTGAAGGTTTTTGATTCTATTCAGAGATAGAGAATTCGTCTTGTTGGTGATTTTTCGCTCACAGACTCGCTCACTCCATTGGAGCATCATAGAAGGGTAGGAGACTTGTCTCTCTTCTATAGATATTTTCACGGTCGGTGCTCTTCTGAATTGTTATAAATCGTTTCATATCAATATCTGCCCGGATGACTCGACGAGTACGGAATTCCCACTCCTTTGTTGTGAACTTGGAGACGTGTCGAACCTCTCTTGCTCAGGGATCTTTTTTCAATAGAACAGCTGACTTTGGAACTCCTTGCCGAGAGAGGTTTTTCCTGAGGCTCAGAAACTTCAAAATTCAAAGTGAATGCTAATTCTTATCTCCTGTCCCTTGATTCACGCGGTGTTCTTTGAACATTACAGGGCTTCCCTTTCGTGTGAATCTGCGTATAACAAAAATGATATTTTTATCAAAATTACAAAAAATCTTGTGTAACATGATAAAAATTTTCTTCTGTAGAACACTCGTGCTTGCGTTTGTATTCATTGCAAAAAATGTTATTTTTTCTAACTGGTTCCATAACTATTCTACTTACTACACTATACCACTCATATTTCTTTCGTATTAGCATCGATCAAGTTCATCATTATGAGCTCCAAATCATTCCCCATCTGCCAACGAGAACAGAAAAAGCACATTCAAGCTAGTGTTTTGATATTGAACAAGACCAAGTAGAAAATTATGTAATATCGTCGGTGAGCTCAGTTGGAAACTGGAACCAACAACAAATTGAGAAATTTGTCAGAAAACAACTACTCCCAATGCAAATACCACGAAAGGCGTCGACTCACTTTCTGATATATCACATCTTCAAAATCTCCTAGTCAATGAATTGTCATTCTCATGAAAACCTCGCTTCTGTTAACTCCCATACTGAAATCCAAGCTATCTTTCATGAAATCGCCACCGATACCGTCCATTGAATCCCTGCCAAACTGAGCTATTTCATCGAGCAAGCGGTCTAAGTCCATCGAACGGACTCAATACTCTCTCGGAAACACGTCTATTAATCGAAGGAATCAATTAGAGCACCACCCTCAATTAACACGAGCGTTCTATATCGCATTGAGGGGATTCCCCGGACTGCATCCCAGCTCCTTTAGATGCTCGCCAATTAGGCGGAAAAAGGTTTCGCTTACAAGGTAATTGATGTAAGGTGCCTGTCATCTGTCTTCCGTGCGCCAAAAATGATCGATGGACCGCTTTCGGGGTGTAATCCACGAAGGAACAACAACCGATCTGTATCTACGTGACATTGCTTTGAGAATGGTGCGAGATCCGAGAAACGCACATGGAAATAGTTCTCGATTTTACGTTATTGTTATATGATCATTTTTCCTATTGATATTGTGCTTTTCTTGATTTCCCTCTTATTTTTTGAACGGGTCATCTCAAAAAATTGGGATAATGAAATTGAGGCATGAATACTATATTTTGGAGTGAAATTGAAAAATGAAAATTTCAAGATGGCGACTGGGCGCCATCTGGGTACAAAATTTAAATTGAGAGGCGGGTCTTGTGATGAGTCATGTTGAAGCTCCTGACGAATACTTCGCAACCCTGGAACATGAAGGCAATATCTTTCAATCACAACGAAATGACGGAATTTTTCATAATTGCCTGAATACATTATTGACCTTTGACTTCATACTTTGAGTAAATAAGCTCAGTTTAGCTCAGCAGATGCTCGAAATTGTTCTGTTTCGCTCTATCTACCAGTATTTTAATGACGCCCTGTTGTTTACTCGGCTGATGATTGGAGTCCCTATGTAGATATATGTCGGTGTGAGTTGCTTTACGATATATTTTGTGACCAAGGAGGGAAAAAAGACAAGGAATTTGGTATGAGTCTTGACT
This sequence comes from Zygogramma bicolorata, assembly GCA_032362365.1. Lineage (NCBI taxonomy): Eukaryota > Metazoa > Arthropoda > Insecta > Coleoptera > Chrysomelidae > Zygogramma > Zygogramma bicolorata. The sequence goes on along the minus strand of JAVJAQ010005556.1, from coordinate 120,873 downwards.
GCCGCACTCTGTGGAACAGTTTTCTTAATATGCTGGAACGTTTCTGCAGCCTAAAACTTTGCATTGATAAAGCATTATAAACATTTATTACGGTAGAAAATTGCTGATGGAGTGGTCAATAATAATCAATGAGTAGATAGGCAATCCTAGACCGGTAAAACTGGCTGTAGAAACTTTTTGCAGCATAGATTTTACTTTGACAACGAACCGACGCAACCCAGAAATGTGTCTTAGACTGGATTTTGACCCACTATTCTGGTACTATATTGTTCCTGTGTTCGATTTTGAAGTTTTCTGAGTCTACATTTTTCCTAGAAATAATCTCAACATATATCCCCTCCTTCACCAAAATTTCTGAAATCATCGAAGTTCACACATTTTAATCCAATAGACTTGGTCCACTCGAGATATAACATGCGTATAATACCCTCTTAAGGTGATTCTTATTTATGATTTACTTGAAGGCATTGTCTTTGATGATGTGTTCAATATTTTCAACTTCATAAATAACTATAACCTTGAAATCAGAATTTTAAGTCATTCATTTTGATCTGATATAACAAAGAATCAAGAAACCATACCAGAATTGATATAGATACCATCAAATTAATTGATGATTCAATTCAAGTAGTTCTCAGTTAAAAGTTTAATTCAGATAATAAACAGTAAACTTCATTGCCGTCATGTATTCAACTTGCTTCCATATTCTGCTGGATCCAGCTGGATTCAGGAACCATTACCATTCACTAACTATATCTCTATAAATAATGTTGAAAATGTAACCTCGAAAGGCAGTGATCTTCCCACACTGATCTAATAATGGGCGATAAAAAATGCCGTAAAAAGGCGTCGGGGCGCGTCGCTCGCACAGACGCTTCAATTGACAAAAAGTGTTTGTTTTTTGCGGGGAGGCGATTCGAGCAGAACTGATAAACGTGTTCGCGTCGATGAATAGAGAGTTATTGTACAGTGGATGGGGAACGAACAGGGTTGGAAAATATGTACACCCACTACAGTCCTGGAGACATTTATCACCGCAAACCAAGATAAAAACCAGAGTGCGGCAACTGATGAGCTTTTGTTCAGCCAAATCCTATCAATCTGAGAAATGGAAGGGGGAGTTTACATTTCTGACAGTAGGTGAGAATGCCAAGATGCATAAAAACCCTACCTAATTGCGGAAAATTGTTCCGATACTGGAGTGGATTGCATGTCAATCATCCAAGAGTTTCTGAGAAACAACGAACGAAAATAGGAATATACTTTTAACAGCCTTTGTCAAAAAAAACACTTAAGTTTGGTTCATTGATTTTGTCCGTGTAAAAATGAATTGTGATGAAGATTGAAATGAACCAATATATTAGTATAACTACTTTTTTTCGAACTTGAAGGCCGTCGTTCTTTAGAATTTCTTCCTAACGTTTCGCTAGCGCGAATGGCCAGCTTCTTCAGAGGCTTACTCATTTCCGATGACTCAACGTTTCGATTTCTTAAGGCGTATTCATATTGATGCAGCTAGTCTGGAGTGTTAATTACTTCTGTCAGGTTCGGGGAATAATCATCATTATCAGTTGCCGCACTACCTGTCGTGATTCCATTAGTTTTTTTTTTTGATGAATCAAGAATACTCAATCTGGAGACTAGGGTTAGCTGTTCATATACCCAAAGCTTTTAATTTGTAGTTATAGTTAAACCTACTGTGTAGGTAATTTGAGACTGGCTTGAACAGATTGTTCGAAAGATGATTTGATTTAACGCCAGTCTTCAAGTATGCCACAGTTGAACCTACTGTGTAGGTAATTTGAGACTGGCTTGAACAGATTGTTCAAAAGATGATTTGATTTAACGGCAGTCTTCAAGTATGCCCACTGACTATGTCAAGTGATATACTTCTTGGAAATTCATATTAATTAGGCCCAAACCCCATTTCACGCCCTTATTTCACTTCTATTTGCTATTACATATACTGGAAAATCCTGATCACAGAAATTCTTTTACTTCTTGATATAAGAAGTGCCTCGGAAGTGTAGGGGTTAGAACATTCGCTTTTCAAGCGGAAGACCGGAGTTCGATTCCTCGCAGGGCCACCGTACTGGGTAATCGCACGTTAAAAAGTAAGGTCCCGTTATTAAAGTCGATATTTATGAAAATATTCATTATTCTCTGGCGTATATTCAATATGGAAGCAGGTTCAGTACACCTTTTGCTTGAAAAAAGTCTAAAGGTGTCAAATCTGTCGAACGGGCTGGCCATTCCGTAGGACCTCGATGGCCATTCCAACAATCATGGAAAATATTATCCAAATAGTTTCTCACTCGTCTGTAGTGTGGTGGTGGTATTCCATCTTGTTGGAATAATAATAACCGTATCGAATTCATTAGGATTAGCTTCGACGATTTCGGTGATTTGAGGATCAGTATTTTCCACCATATTCAAATAACCTGTTGAATTTTGTTCATTGGCTATTTTGAAGAAAGTTCACGTGGTACCTATCTATTTGTGAAACCGAAAACTAAATGAGAATATTTGAACTGAACAATGATTTTTGACATTTTTGTTTTTTGTTTGAAAAAAAAATAGCCTTCCAAAACTTATCGGGTTGTTGGGATTGCCTTGAGTCCGAGAAAAATGAATATTTCCAGAAATATTGATGTCAATGTGTTTGTATTCAGATAATCAATGAATGTTCCTTCATTTTTTATTAGGTGAAGATATTGACTTTATATTCTAGGGATGTGAAATATTATCCGGGAGCTTCAAAATAATGTATCACAAGACCCCCCCTTTCCATTTAGTTTTCTCTTCCAAGATGGCGCCCATTCGCCATTTTGAAATTTTCATCTGGCAATTCTACTCCAAAAAATAGTATAAATGCAACAATTTTATTATTCCAAGGATAAATTTTTTTAGTAGAGTAGATTGAAAAATAAAAAGGAGGAATATTTTTAAAAAGCACTGTTTTATGCAGAGTGGTCTATATGACATAGTCTATACGACTTAGGGCCGGTTTTTCAATGCAAGATATCTGTCAGATTAAAATAACCATCAGTGTTTTTCCTTGTTACTGCCAGATATTATCCATGCGCACCTCCTCTCTCCTTCCATCTATCTGACAGATAACTCATTTATCCTTGTATTGAAAACTGGCCCTTAGTCGAGTTTTTACATTTTGATATATTTATCAACCTGTGCTGTAATTGATGTTAGCCTCAAAATGATTCATTGAATTTTTACATTTAAATCCCTTTTTATCATTTATAAACTAGTGACTGTAATTCATGTTACTTCATTTGATATATGTCTGTACTTCTTGAGGTTTTTTATTATGTTTTGTTTTTTATTGCAATTTTTCACCATGCTTTGTCTATGAGATTTTGTATCTTTGACAATAAAGTAAATTTGATGATGATGATGGTCCAAAGAAAAGTATGCACCTAGCTTTTCTCTTTTGTTTGCAATTTAAATCAAAAATGATCACATAGATTTTGATTATGAGGGGAACACATTTTGGAGATATTATTAAACCTATGCAAATATGCATTCAACCCCCAGCAAGGAGGTCTCACAACCTCGAAATTTCAAATGGAAAATGGGGTCGATTGATACATGAAATAAAGGCACAAAATTATCTTTCTGACGCTAGGGAATTAATGTGAAAAAACACAAATAAGTTTTAGGTATTGAGAATCAAAACATTTATACTTCGTGGTATTTAAATGTTCAAATTACGAAATTGAAATCTTGCCTTCGGCAAAAAGAATTTATTCAGCAATGCTTTTAATTATTCTGATTCTAAACTCTCAAAACTATTTTTCATCAAGAAATCATAGCGGTTGATGTTCTTAATGCCGATTCTGCATTGAGAGTTCCGGTGAATTTCATTAAGTAAAGAATCACTAGAAAAATGATTTTGTACATTTTCACATGGTATAGCATCCGATTCCACTTCCCAATGGAAAGGAAGAGGTCGAGAAAATGTGTAAAAAAGATATTTGAAGGCAAACTTTACATATCCGAACTTTTCTGCTTGAAATTCAAAATAAAGGAGGAAAGCTAGGTGCATGCTTCCCGTTGGATCACTCTGTATTTATATTACATTATTGATTGTCTTAATCAATACTGACTCATCTCATCAATGTATATCAAGGATGGAGTGTTAGGGGCTCTCGGACATCGAGGCGGAAAATGCATTATTTCTCCCTGAAAAAAAATATCGATTGACCAGGGCTTCGGTGAGCATAGATAAACAATTCAGTTGCCAAGATTAATGTACTATTTCGTTCGGAATCATTCAAAAAACCACTTCATAATGAGCAAAATATAAATATACGAAGGTAGTAGTCCATACTCAAAGTGGAAGACCAATTTTATTGAAAAAGGAAACACGAAGTCATTTCCACAACAAATTTTATTCCTAAAGGAACTGTGTCCTGAAATTAATATTAATTCTGACCATTTTTTCAATCCAGAAACAGATTTCGATATAGTTCATATTTGTGACAAAGGTGCGCTACTCAATATTAGTGAAATTTTCCATATTAATCAAATTTCGAAACAACCTTTCTACAATTCTCTTAATGATCAGATTAACTTTGAATGTGTACCTTTTTTTGATTCTATTTTTACTTTCTCTTCCCACAATTGAATTTTTTAGTCACAGAAAAGGACATTGTTTCTCCCTAATGTTAAATCATAAAAAACTTGTTTAAATTCAATTACTTGCATTACAACAATCCATTATCAAAATAATTAATTATTAGTTTCAGTAAGGACATCTGTCTCCTAAAGACTGAACCTTCAAACTTTTCATAGTTTTCTAGTTTTTTTGGATTTTTGATTTGCCTCATTCCTCCTAGGTGCCTTCACTTGTCTCCTTGATGCTTATATCTCGGTTTTGTTTCACGATTTCGTCCATTTTGTTGTCTACCCACGCCACATTTGCATGGTGTTCGTTAATATTTCCAATTTGTAATGCAGTTTTCATTATTATTCTGGGGTTCCACCCCCATATTATAACATATAATTCAACTTCTTGAACCACTTTGGTTCTCGAAAGTAGTTTAAGGATAGTTGATATGTAGTTTGTCGATTTTGATCTCCCAACTTTCGTAAGTATCATGTAAAAAAATCACTTTTACTGTTTTCTCATTGTTAACTCTATTTCAGCCTTTTTGTACTTAACTGAAGATGAACATATGTATGTTCGAAACATGTCTTAACTAGGACATAGTTCCTTTAGGAATTAAATTTGTTGTGGAGATGACTTCGTGTTTCCTTTTTCAATAAAATATGATTATTTGCAAGGTTTATTTCAATAAATTGTATGTTGCAAGTAGGTTTTGCAGATGAATGAACTATATGCAGCTCCTCACTGATTTCGTTATGGTGATATTGTTGTATATATTTCTTGTAAATGTCATTCGTCTGAGTGAAGGTAAAAATTTTTTTTGCATTCGATCATCAGAATCAAACGTAAATTTGGAATGTTGGGAGTTCTAACCTTTGAGCTACAGTTGCATGTGTTTTGATTCTTGTATAATATTTCATTGGCTTATTCGAGTCAAAATACTGAATTCGTACTAACATCAACTTCAATATAGGAGGAATCTTGAATGAAATTCTTATACAAAACAACTTATGAAGAACTGATTGGGTGATATCAACTCAGTGCAATCTGATGCATGGAAAACCCATCATGTCTTTTTCCAAAGGAAGCCGATCTATCTTTATCTAGTATTCAGATTTCAGAAGTAATTATTTCCACAAAGTCGAGCATTCCGATGCTAGGGATTATGATCAGTAATAATCTGTCATGGAAAAACCATGGAAGATCGATCGCTAAAGTGCTTCCCAGAAACTTGAATTCCTATTTCGTGCGAATGAATACTTCACTTCTCGTCAGCTTCCAATGATACGACCTGTCTTGGAATATATTTCTTATGAATATGGAGCTCGGCAACAAAAAACATTCTCCGAAGCTTCTTGATTCTATTCAGGAAAAGTGTTCTTTTAACATTACAAGGCTTCTCTTTCGTGTAAATCTGTATATATAAAATTTGATTGAAATTAAAGGGTATCTCTCCCCCTCTCTCTCTTCCATTGAAGAAAAAAAGGTGATATCATCTCGAAGGGAAAAGTGAGGTTACACTTCTTTCAAATGAATGAATATATTGAATATCTAGCTATGATATATTTCCGACCACACTGTACAATTTTCATGAATTCTCTCTGATCAATACACATATGAGGCAATAATATACAGACATCCCCATTTTAATTACATTCATACACATCTCCCATTCTCCGTGAAAAGTGGAATCATAATGCTGCAATCAATGATTACAATTCAATAATCAGCAGTCAGCGAGTGCTTCCATCGATGTTGAATGGAGCTGATCCACCTTAACATGACTATAATAAACCATCAACAGAATAGCCCTTTGTGTTTCGTCATGCACTGAATAGTCTTGGTATCATGTTTTGGTATACACCTGATGGTGAGAATAATCAAGCTAGAAGGAGTTTCTATTTCTGCCTACAATAGTAAATAATAGGCTTTGATATACTCATCGTCGGTGAATCGATATCAATTGCAGTGTTGGAGAATTATTATTGGAAAGTTGGGAATTACAGCAATTTAAAATTGCTCTTCTATGTTGTATGTATATACTTACTTCATCATGTTGTCACAAGGAAAATATTTACCTTTGTTCGAAACCGGAACACAATTTCAAATTGAATTCAATTATGATCGTTGCTTCCATGAATGGCACTTTGATAACAGAGATTTACGAGTCATTAGGAATTATTTTTTTTTCATATGCAGATTCACACGAAAGGGAAGCCCTGTAATGTTCAAGGAACACCGCGTGAATCAAGGGAGAAGAGATACGAATTGACATTTACTTTGAAATTATGTTTGTAAGCCTCAGGAAAAACTTTTTTTGGCAAAGAGTTCCAGCTCAGCTGTTCCATTGCAGAAAGATCCCTGAGCAAGAGAGGTTCGACAGGTTTCCAAATTCACAACAAAGGGGTAGGAATTATGTACTTGTCGAGTCATCCGTGTAGATATTGCCAGGGGGGAAACGATTGATAACAATTAGGAAGAGCATCGGCCGTGAAAGTATCTATAGAAGAGAGACAAGTCTCCGACCCTTCTACGATGTTCCAATGGAGTGAGCGAGTCTATGAGCGAAAAATCACCAACAAGACGAATTGCCTTTCTCTGAATAGAATCGAGAAACCACAATGAATGTTTCCGAACTCCACACATGAGAACTGTATTCCATGACAGGTCGTATCTGAGCCTTGTAGATCAGTAGAAGCTGACGAAAAGTGAAGTATTTCTTCTCACGAAATAGAAATCCTAGTTTCTCGGAAGCACTTTCAGCGATCGATCTCACATGGTTTTCCCATGAGAGATTACCACTGATCGTAATTCCTAGCATCGAGATACTTGATTTTGTAGGAATAGTTACTCCTGACATCTGAATATTTGATGATGATAGATCGGCTTTTCTTGAGAAGAGACATGCCTGGGTTTCCGTAGCATTAAATTGGTCCAAGTTCATGTTACCCCATTCTATTATTTTTGCCAAGTCGTCGTTAATTTTATTGATTTATTGTTTCTAAAGGCTATCTTCCTAGGGGAAACAATGCACTTGCATTTTTTCTTGTTAATACATTCAATGTATCAAGCAGCTAGATAATTGTGTTACTAATGACAACAATCTCGTCAATAACTTTCCATCAACCTCTGTTGTAATTGCAAATTCATGAAAATCAAGTTAAAACTTTTCTATATCATACCATCCGCATTTAAATTTACGATATTATTTCCACACATAATAGTTATTTATGTAATAAGGATCATAAAGACGATCATTATGGTACAAGTCGTGAATGTTATCAGGCGAGGCGTAGCCGAGTCCGATAACACGGCGTGTGCCATAATGATTGTTTATGATTCGTATTACATACAAAATTTTATCTGATGGCATTTATATCAATACATTTGAATAAACTTTTTTGATCAAACCATTACATGTTTTCCTTACAGAATTTCATTATGGTACTTAGTCCCATAATGAGCTTCCTTATGTCATCAAAATTGAGTGACATAACGTTGTCATTATGACATGCCATCAGATAAACTGTTTTATTTCATTTTCATTTTTTGTTGATTCCACGTGAGAAAAAGTAGTAAGAGACATTTACTGCTTTTATTTCATACTGCATCGTAACAGCCATGTTTAAGTCAACGATTTTAGTCCGGTAAATGAGACTTTACGGTATCGAGTCCGGTAAAATTTTTACCGGACTCTAATGAAATGGGGCAAGAATCAAACAATTTATTGTGAAAACAATACAAAATTAATAAACATGTAATTAAAGACAATCTAAACATTAAGGCCCGGACAAAATGGTTGAGGCTTTCGCGGCCGAGGTTATTAGTATAACTACTGCTCTTCGGGCTTGAAGGCCGTCGTTCTTTGGAATTTCTTCCTGACGTTTCGCTAGCGCGAGTGGCCAGCTTCTTCAGAGGCTTATTCATCTCCGATGACTAAACAGTTCGATTTCTCAAGGCGTATTTATATTGATGCAGGTAGTCTGGAGTCTCAATTAATTCTGTCGGTTTCGGGGAATGATCATCATTAATAGTTGCCGCACTACCTGCTGTGATTTCATTAGTTATTCTTGATTTCTTCAGAATCGGATTCCAAATTCTGTTTAGAGTCAACGCTTAACAGAAAGGAAGAAGCGTTGACTCTAAACAGAATTTGGAATCCGATTCTGAAGAAATCAAGAATAACTAATGAAATCACAGCAGGTAGTGCGGCAACTATTAATGATGATCATTCCCCGAAACCGACAGAATTAATTGAGACTCCAGACTACCTGCATCAATATAAATACGCCTTGAGAAATCGAACTGTTTAGTCATCGGAGATGAATAAGCCTCTGAAGAAGCTGGCCACTCGCGCTAGCGAAACGTCAGGAAGAAATTCCAAAGAACGACGGCCTTCAAGCCCGAAGAGCAGTAGTTATACTATTAAGGCCCGGTCTTTTCACCTCCAGATATCCTACAGATAAACTAACTGACGGTTAGAATATTCTTTTGTTTATCGTTAAGTGATAACAAAAGCATATTCTAACATTCAGTCAATCTATCCTTAGGATATCTGGAGGTGAAAAGACCGGGCCTAAAAGTAACATGAATTGTGCAATCTGTATTCCCAGTTATTTCAACTTTCGGTAAACCATCGTGGAGAGTGGAACTCGAGCAAGCACTTGTTGTTGTTGTTGTTCGTTCCGTTAACCAGCTGACGAACGTCAACCCTCAGAAGTCGAAACTTGTGCGAGCAATGGATCAACGAGGCCTTACCTTTTAACGTGCGATTACCCAGCACGGTGGCCCGGCGAGGATTCGAACCCCGGCCTTCCGCTTGATAGGCAGATATGCTAACCACTACACTACCGAGACCACTTGTACTAATAATTTCTTTAGATTTCTCAGTTGAGACTTGCACAAAACTTTCTCCTCCCTGGATCATTTTAGCCACTTTGTTCTTTCCTTCGAACGAATCCTCGATATACTTTTCTGCCACGGAGGAACTCTTCCATCCTCCATGTCTTTTGAGAACGGAAAATTCCGCTCCCGCATTTGCTAGTAAAGTCGCCGAAGTGCGGCGAAAACTATGGCCGGTGTACAACTCGGGATTTGCTAATCCTAGAAATTCCGCTATTTTTCGGGAACTCCACCGACTGTGTGAATTCCAACGCGCTGGGAAATGCACTTGCCATTACGGTATCCTACGAACAATTTGTTGTGACCTAAACCTTTGGGCCGCAAGGCAACGTATCTTCGGAACAGTTCCAACACACTTATGCCGTCCATTTTATCAATGACCGTAAATACTCTTCATTGATTCGTTTTCGAGAAAGGAATTGTGATTACCAATTGTGTAGGAGTTTCCTGGATGTCATCCAAAGACATTTCATATATCTCTTCGCGGCGACAACCACCAGCGACGGCGATTAAACCAACAATCTAACAAGAACACAAAATTATCAGTAAATATTGAAATGTACATCTAAAATTATTACCTTTGCCGAAAGATATTGTTGATCTGGTGCCTCTTTCACAAATTTTACCAATTCTTCTCTGGTGAGTGTTTTGGCTTGTTTAGGTTGATAGCCAACAGACTGATTTTTAAGGAACGCTCGAAGTTTAGAGAATCTTGATATATCCATGTTTTCAATAAATTGTAGCATGGCTTCAACCATCGAATATTTTGACCAGAGTGACGAACTGGACATTTTCTTCGACTAGAAATCACCAATAATGATTCCTTCAAAAGAATATTAAGTGCAACTTACCAGATCAAACAAATACGCCAGCATTATTTCCTCATTGATTTCACTGACTGCGTTTACCCTTTTCCAGTCGCAAAACTGTTTATATTCGCTATGGTACCTTTCTGATGATTTTGTGGGAATCAGAGAGCCGGCAGCTTCATTATATTTACGCAAAACATCTTCGGGAATGTTATTGTTTGTCGCATATTTTCAATTTTTGTTTTATTAATGTAAGATTTAGTGTCTGCAGTATGAAATAAAACGCATTACGACAAACGACCGGGAAACTTTTACAGTAACTCGTCTCAAAATCACGGACTCGGCTTCTTATTTCGACTCGTACAGTAAAAATGCGTTTCCCAGACTTATGACGTAAATTACTATTTAAGGCTGGGTGTATTGTCAATAATGAATCCCAAGTACTTTATTTCTTCGACAATTTCAATAGTTTCATCGCTAATTTCAATTTTTATCTCATTTTTGTCAATCTGATTATATGTATAATTTGTTGTTATGATCATGGCTTTGGTTTTATTAATATTGAGTTTTAGTTTGTTGATGTTTAGAAAGTTTGATATATGTTTTAGGGTACAATTAAGTTTTTCGATTGCTCTAGCCAGGCTTACATTACTTGCAGTCACCACCATTTCATCTGCAAACAGATTAAGGAATTCGCATTCTTGAATTTAGTTTACGTCATTCAGATATAGGATGAATAATAGAGGTCCGAGTACACTTCCTTGGGGTACTCCAGAGGTGATACCTTTATTATCTGAGAAAACATTATCAATTTTTGTACACTGCTCTCTATTCAAAAGGAAACTGTTGACCCAAGCTAGTGCAGTGCCTCTTATGCCATAGTATTTAAGTTCAATTAGTAGTAGCGAGAGGTCAACAGTCTCAAAAGCTCTTTTAAAGTCAGGGAAGACTGCAACAATATATTTATTACTATCAATTCCTTATTTCCAGCTAGACAGTGTCAACTGTAAAGCAGTTTCGCAGGAATGCTTGGATCTGAATCCGGATTGATAATCCATCAATATTTCATTGTTTTCAATATACCTAGATATCTGGTTATGAGCAGCAAGTTCTAATATTTTTTCCAAAGGTGGTAAAGGATTGATATGGCGAAAGTTGATAGCTTCATTAGAAATAATGATCTTTGTTACTGGTACAACGGTACTAACTTTAAGTTTATGTGAGAAATTTCCAGTTACTAAAAACGTTAACAAAATTTAATATTACATGTCCTATCACTTTGATTTGCTATCAAAAATCAACCAGTAGCAATCTCTTCATTTCCGTTTAACAAAATGCAAGTAGCATTGTGTTTATAGTTTCCTTTGTGTATGTGGCAGTGTTTATACTGGTGAAACATCAAGACCATTAAGAATAAGGACAGCTGAATACAAAAACAACTTGGGAAGACGAGAAATAGGTAATCCAAAATTAACTAAAGACAAATGGTATACACATGACCGAGTGGGATAACATCAATTTACTTATAAACTCATTAAATGAAAAACTAAATAAAATATAAATAACGAAACTTCTCAAAACTACGATGAACAACAGGAAAATTCGATTTCATCCTGAAGTGGAACTCGTATCTTTCAGAAAAAAAAAATACATCAATATGGATTTTAGACATCATGAGTTACATCAATTAGGAACTTGGGTATTTTGTGGAGAGAACGAAGTTTGAGGAATGTTTTGGCTTCTTTCTTCTCCGAATCAAAAAATAGAATCTATCACTTCTGTGAAAGAAGTGAAATAAAAAATACACAAACCCTGTGTATATCATTCAAAGACGTTTGATTCATTAACAAAAATGAAGAATCGCTTCTGAGCAAGAAAAGGTGATTTCTATGTAACCCAGTGCCAAACAGGGGAGTAGTTGTTTTAGATGGACTCTCCTTTCCTTTTGGTAAATAAATCAAACGTCTTTGGATAATATAAACGTACCTATCAACAAATAGTGTAATTTTTCATTTAATTCCAATTCCTTGATAGGGCACACCAAGAGGAAAAAACAGTTTGCACGAACTTGGGTATTTTGACCTCCTTACCAAAAAATTGGAATGTAATTTTTGGCGCTCCCAATTAGTTTCGGAGATACGGGACAATTTTTGGGGGATACTTTTGAATTTTCTACTACACATTTCTGCGGCAACATCACACTCCAAATGCCTTCTTTTATTTTATCTGAACAATGTTCAAACCCTCAATCATCTATTTTAGACCTTTTTTCAATTGAAAACACCGCTTTTCATAAAAAATGCGCCTTTTTTAGCAGTCAGGAGAACAACAGATCTCGGCACTTGACTAATATTCCTGTGCCAGTATCTGTTCACCTCAGCTGCCATATGGCGAATTTTTCATGTTTTTGTGGTTGCTGAAGAAAAGTGCATTTTTTGTTAAAAAAGTACTGTTTTCTATTGATAATTGAGGGTGTGTACATTGTACTGATGAAAAAGAAGAAGGCATTTTGAGTGTCATTTTGTCACCGAAACGTGTAGTAGAAAATACCAGTAATCACCGAAAAACTAGGCAGTATCTCCGAAAAAATAAGAACTTGATTTCTTGGAAAATTAAGTTTCTCACAGTTGGGGTCATCTGGTGATGATATTGGGAATACGACCTAATCGGTAGAAATGTCCCGTTACATTCTCAATATCGCATCAATTGCAACACCAGGGTTTTCAAACATCACAAGTGTGAGTAATATCACTTTGGTGATGGGGTAATTGGTCTCCAAAAAAGTTTTCAATAGAGTAAACAATACAGACAATAGAAATTCAAACCAAAAACACTTCTCAAGTAACAATAATAATAATATAATAATGATAATAATATTCTCTATTGATCATAAAAAAAAATACAATGCATGCATTTCATTATAGTGGCAATGAGAAAGGTTACCCAAAAAAGTTCTCGAGAACTTGTCTATGGGAATTGTGAACCTTATATATTACAACAGATTATTACCTTATAAATGCTATTATCAGATTCCCAGTATTTACCAGCACAAGTATTGACATACATCTATACACATGTGTGTAGATACACACATTCCGTTCGATTTTAACTATAAGAGCATATAGACGATGTCTAGTGACAAGGACAATCGCGAAGTTGCTTAATGAAAAGAAATTATTTCAACATAATATTTAATATTGATTACGAATCGATGAGGTTATGAAATGTGTGTCTTGCCTTCGACAAGATCCAAGCTTTCACTTCGTTTTCATACAAGCTCTTCGACTTGATCAATTCGAGTGAAGGAGGTAAGAAATTCCGCAATCTGGGAGCTACATACTGATAAGATCTTTGTCCAAAGGACTTTTGGGCACGAGGACATGCTTCTATTGCAGTTTTTTCCTCTGGTATAGTAGTGGTGTTCTGCAACTGAAATTCCTTTTTCATATAAGTGAACAAGAGTATAGTCTTGCAATAAAGCTGTCGTATATCTAATAATTGAGCATCATCGAAGAGCTGGTCAGAAGAATAACGTGAGTGTTTATTTAGAATTATAAAAAAAATCGTTTCTGAAGTTTCCAGTGGTTGGTGTTTCGGAAATCACTTCAAATAAATTTTGAATTTACCCATTTCCTGCTCATTCCATCAAAAACCCAACAGAATTCGTACAAATTCGTTTCCGTGATCGGCCTAGTGTTTCCCAGAAAGGTGCCCAGTTCCTGCCGTGCCGTATCAAATGTGTCCGATGCCTAATCGCCCCGACAAATAGTTTTAATCTTTCTCTGAAATCGAACGAAATGATAGGTTCGCCTCGTTTTCGTGAAGTGCACACACAACAATGAAAATTATTAGGCAATTACGTGACATATTATTAATTCGATCGAAAATTATAAAAATGTCATTGTGAAGCCTGCACCTTAATTAAAATTACATTTTCTCGTTTCGTGTGGTCGCGGCTGCCTCTGAATAAAGGCATTTGTGGATTTACAGGGCCGGCTTGGTCCCATTAAAAGCGGCAATAGTGTCAAATATGGAAAGTTGACATTAATTTATTCAAATCTATTCAAACAAATACATGAATTGAGAGATGTTTCAACCTCAACTTCAATATTCTAAAACAGAAACACTCAGTATTTACAATTCCATATTTCAATACTCCAAGTTCATAGACATCAAACTGATACGATTACAGGATATAGGAATATAAAACAATCTCCAAAATCGCAAACTTGCACGGATGCGTGCTGAACATTTCACCTAAGTACGGTGACCGGAGCAAACTTGCAACCTCAGCATATGAATCTTTATAAATATTCAGGGAAGTTGAGATTCGGTACTCAGTATTCAGTAAATCAGTCAGTATTCATTGATCACTCTCCAGAAACGGTTCCAGAACATTTTTGAGAATGCGGCACATCTCCTTCTCGACAATCCTGCTGGTTAGCAACATATTGTAAGTTTCTGGCGTTTTTTTTTTTTCGTTAGCTCTTCAATGTCAGTTCATTTTCGAGCATATTTTCTCATTTTTTTATGATAAATATTTAATGAAGTTTTCAAATGAGTTCTTTCATAATTTGAATGAATGAAAGTTGGATGAAACAGCGAAAAATCCTCTCGTAATAAGCCAATCGAGTACCGAGTTGCGACAATAGGCTCGTCGAAAAACGCTGGTGTTGGAACTGATGCGATATTGTTTGGAATGTTATGGCGACACTATTACACATCCAATTTCATCGCTAGATGGCGCCAATTGTCAGATATTACAAGAAACGTTTAACCATTGTTTTATGATTTGAAGATGGGTTTCTATTTACCTCTGAATCTTAGTTCTTTTCTTATCCTAGCAGTTTAGAGTAGTTTCGTTATTTATAGTTCACGTTATTTTTCATTCAGTGGTGCTTAACGTGTTGATGTCAAACTTGACAGATAATGAAAATAAAAACTTGAGTATTTTTGTGGAGAGAATGGAGTTTAAGAAAGATCTATTCAACACAGCAAACATCAAGAGCTGGTTGAAGAAAAATTTCACTCACTAGGAAAATATGTCGATCAGGCCCATACAAGATCTTGAGGTCCTCAGAGGGCAAATGAGTGAATAATAGAACACTTTCATTAGATACACCAAACAGTACCAATGGAGGGGAAGTGGGATCTATATTAACAAATTCACATATTATCAATCACGAATAATGATTATAAAACATAAAGGAGATATATTTATGGACGAATTTGAAATATGTGTCTTTTTTGAAGGGTTGATGATTTCTATTCGAGTTCAAGTATTTAAAATACGTTTTTTCACTTGAACTTGTATTCCGATGTATAGAGTACAAATGAGAATACAAAACATAACGGTTTCCCCTTGGTTGGACAGTAAACCGTTTGAGAATTGGAAAAAAGGGCATATTTCACCTTTTCTGCACTTTAAAACTAATAAAAATCATGTCACTCGCCACTTTTACGCTTTTATCCACCTTCTTCGATATGTTTTCCAAGCAAAATCTCCATTGCATGCGAAAAAAACTCAATTTAAAATTCTTTGACGTTTTAATTAGGAAAATGAAAGTGTTTAACCGAAGAGTCGACAAGCTATACTGTTCTATTTAAGCAGTCAGCAAAATAACCATAATCTGATGCTAAATTCATGAAAAACGATTTCAAATTAAAGCAACACGAGTACAGGGACTCGAGTCGGCATTCTAAACAAATAATATAAAAAAAAATGAATGGAAGTGGTCGATACTTGATGAAAATCCATAGTGAACTGATAATATACAGTTGCTTGTAAGATTTTCACATATTAATGTGTGAAAATCTTACAGACAACTGTATATTATTGGTCAAATAACATAAGCTGCTGATCTGTCAGCATCCAAAAATAAAAGTATATACAGATGACTGTTTTGGTGATTATACATTTCCTAGAAAGTTTGGCTCAAATTTTGTTACTTTTCTCAAATGTTGATATTAAAAAAAATCACAAGAAAATTTTTTCTATTCAGTTGAAGTATATCTTCAAACAATGACTATTGACATGTGAG
Organism: Zygogramma bicolorata; assembly: GCA_032362365.1. Classification (NCBI taxonomy): domain Eukaryota; kingdom Metazoa; phylum Arthropoda; class Insecta; order Coleoptera; family Chrysomelidae; genus Zygogramma; species Zygogramma bicolorata. Next base: position 104,494 of record JAVJAQ010005556.1, on the reverse strand, counting down.
GGATGTCTCACAACAGTCTTCCAATTTATTATTTCATTTCAGAAATCTTGCTTTGTACTCCAATATCATTTGTGCCCATTTCATATTATGTGTTATAGTTGTATTCATCAAAGTGAAAATTGTTTTCTACTCTCACCCATAAATATGCTCATACCTTTATTGTTTACTTATCGGATAAGTAAGCGATTCCAGTCAACTGAATCGTTATGATAAATGTACTTATATCTGACATATTTTCTAGTTTATTGAACACTGTTGTTGTTCAAACTACTATTATATCGCGAGTACAATTGTGTAGTACCAAGTTTCCAACAATATATCATTATTTTACATGATTATTTTTTTCAGTTGTCAACATGTGACGTTTTTGGCATTTCAACCAATTAGGCATTCCAGATCAGGTTATGTCTGGGGGGCAAATACCAGTTTTAACCAATCACAAACTTTTTAAAAAGAAAACAATGGAAAGTTCCTGGGGGGGCAGATACCGCCGTATTGACACATTTAGATTAATTTGACATTTTTGACAAGTATCTGGAATGTCTAATAGTAGCGGGTTATTCTATGGTTATTCTAGCCAATCATTGGGTATTATACTGATAAATCTGCCTGGTCCTTTCGATAAAACGTTGTTTACCTTTGAACTGTCAAAACTATACGGTTTACCGCGTCGATTCTATTGAACTGGCTCATATTCATAAAAATTATCATGAATGAAGAGTTACCTTATTATTAATAGTCATTCACTTTTCACTTTTTCAGCATAATACCAACATAAACAACACATTTCAATGAACACTCAAACACGTAAAAGGCTCATAACCCCAACTTTATGACAGTGACAGATATTTAAGGTTTCCTGAACTCGAATGAAGATGGCGTACAATCAGTTTTTATTAAATACAATTAATTTTTTGTGGTATGAGAAGAAACCGTTGTATGAAGTTTTTGATACAACGACATAACGAATGATTTTATGTTCCTTCTGACACGATTTTCATTTCATAAGAAATTTTCAATTATCAACCTTGTACAATGAGAGGTGTGACGCCATCTCTTGGTATCGTCAGCAAGCATTATCATATGCACTGTGTAAGCATCATATCTCTTCTGGATCATAGACGGCATACATATCGTTGTTTGACATTTCAAATTTGTAAAATTTTCACCTATTCTCCTTTCCTTCTTATGTTAATGAATGGAATTCATGTTGGAATTTTCTTTCTTCTATTTGTTCAAAAAATAATATTTCCAAATACAACTCGTTCTTCAAATTTAATAAGATAAATTTTCATTTTCGAAACACTCAAACTCTTTTATTTTGAGGCAAAAGCATTCAAACAAACCGAATTAGATAAAATCACGAGTCCGTAGGAATCGGTTTGTTTTCATACTTTGGCCAAATAAAAAAGTTTTGGAGGAAAATGAAAATTTATCGATTAAATTTGAAGGACTCGTGCTATTACCTTTGATAAATCTTCAACAAGTAATTTGCTTTTCATTCGAATGCTGCAAATGTAGATCAAGCCTGCCCTGTCTAGAAAGGCAGCCATCATAATTATACAACAAACTATCACGATACGTATCGCTATCTGAAAAAAACGGTGACATTTTATAATTACACCTTCTACACAGTGTGTTTTCCGAGTTAAGCACAAACAAATTAAGATACACGCTGATAAGCCGAATAGTCTCATATATTTCCTGTAGATTTTTTGTGAACAGCATTATGTGCAATTACGGCCGGTAATCACCTACGAATTACATCCCCCACCTCGTAGGCAGTAGGTGCAAGTTCCAACGAATTATAGAAGGAGGAACAAACAAAATGTCAACTAGAAATTCAGGGCAGAACGATAAACAATAGTAATGGCGGTGTTTTTATTTGCTAACCAGACAAACAAACAGATTACGTGATGTAAAGGGGGGAACAGGGAAAATGATTGAGAAAATTAATATTTTTCGAATGCAAATGAAAGAAACTACATTTTTCATCAGATAAATATATTTTCGATATTTTTTCACTGCAATTAATTCAATATTAATAATGTTCCTAGGAAAATTACCACTGTTCTCTATCGATCACTCTCCTTTTTTCCCTTTTGTATAGGTACCTAATAAGTAACAATCGAGCAAAAAGAAATACCTACTCAAGATTGACAGATTAATCGAGAAAAACCTCTCAAATGAAAAGTAAAATGATGGAATTGATAATGATACGAAAGGGAAAATTATAAGAAGGTACTAACAAAACAAACATTCATCTTTGTTGAAAAACTTCTTGAAGAAAACGATTTCAATTAAGAATGAAATAACAAGCTCTTTTTTTTCACGAAAATGTTGCATGAAAATTTCAAATCTCTTCCACTTACCTTTCAATATCATCCTGTACTCACAATTTTTATCTGCATAGCGCGATATAACACGTCATCCCTAGACACAGAGCGTAGTTTTTGGTTCAAGCACATTTCAGTACTAACTTACGTATCTAACTCTGAATCATATTAAGGAATCGGAAAACTAGAGCACTGCTTTGCATTAAAAGTTATCACTCAATTGTTTTTTTAGTACCACCATAGAATTCTACCTTTCAGATTACAGTCGAAATGAATACCTACCGAAAAAATTAAGGAAATGATTATCTAAAATTATTGTTCTAATTTGAATCCTTGCCACCATTTTTGTACCACCATACCTTCCAGATTACAGTCAAAATGAATACCTACTGAAAAAATGAAAAATGATTATCTGAAATTATTGTTCTAATTTGAATCCTTGTTAGGGTTTGAGTGAAATCTGTGATTTATTATATGCTACAAAACTTCAATGTCTTCACTTAGTTTTATCAGCTCTTATATTTGTATTATCGAATTGACTGAATATCAATAAAAATGTCTTAGTACAAATAAATAATATTTATTCTGATTTGAAATATCAAAAAACAGATCATTCACACTATCTGAAAATTCTTATGGTGGATTTATGATGAAGTTTTAGGTCGCAAGTAATAAGTCAGAAGTTTTAAGTAAGAAGTCGTAAAAAGTTCAATCATTGGTTTTCAATAGGAGCGTTCATAAACGAGTCATAAGTTTCTAGTCATAAGAAAAGTTGGCCAACTTTCATCTTTTATGATTAACTTATGACAAATTTTCAATACGCATGCGTCAAAAGGAAATAACGTTCTGTAATTGCTGTCAATCTGTCATGAGTGTCATGTGTCATCAAGAATATAATGTTCTGTAGTGGTGTTTGTTGTTGTTATTTTTGTTTAGATGCGTTGATTAGTTTTGTTTGGATGTGATGATTTGTTTTGTTGATTAGTTTCGTTCATTAGCTTCGTTCATTAGTTTCGTTGATTAGTTGGCAGCATACCTTCCTTATGACAATTACAGTCTTAAGATTTGTTCATGAATGGTAATTTTTTTCCTTACGACTTATGACTATTACTTAAAACTTCTGACTTATTACTTGCAACCTAAAACTTCATCATAAATCCATCATTACTATTGAATTGAACTTTAAGTATATCTACGTTGATATCAATTTGATGATGTCAATTCGTCTACCAAGCATATATAAATATGTTTTTTCAGATAGCAAACATAGGAATGTCTACAATAAACAAAAAAGAGAGCAATTCGTAGAAAAAATTTCACCTACCAGAAAAATATTTCATTTCAACTCGAACAAGATTTCCTTTCGCTCAGAGGAAACTATATCTTGAGCTCTTCAGTGGAAAAGTGGGTAAATTACTGAAAACTTTCACTAAAATCCTCATTCAATGCCGAAATATTCAATTCGTGATGAGTCTGTCATGTTTTTCAATTAATAATTACCCGTTAACGTAAGATTGGCCACTCCGGTGAGCTGTCACAAGAATTTGACAATTGAAATTGGTTATAAAAATTGACCACAACTTGAAGTTTTGTAGCAGAATATTCAGAATATTTCCTAATGATTGACTGAAAAATTTTATATTGGTTCTTCTTCCAACGATATCAAACCTTGTACACCTCCTAAAATCAGTGAATCAATCGGCTGCTGTTACCAACTTGTATTCAAGTCGAATTAATTTCTCAACAAATCACAAGATGAACGGTTGTAGTACAAATCTCAAATCCATGATATAGGTATAGGTAATACAGCCATATATTAATTTTTCTCTAATAGAATCAACGGATGTGTTCAAAACACGACACTTTGACATTTTGTATATGAATTTCTTACAGTGAATGAAAATTAATTGAGAGTTTGGTCTATTTGCAAGTGAAGTGGGGAGTTATTTCACATAAGCACTAATTCTTTGGAAATGTTTTCGTCACATTTCTACTACCAGTATAATGCCTATTTTTCTCATTCGTACAAAATTAGTATTTTGCCTTTTTTTACAAAATTGTTGATGACGTGTCCACACATAAATCAGAACTCAACGGATAATATTTCGTTTCCAGAGCGAACTAGATGGATACGTATAAAAAATCAAACATTCATGTGGATATTGTACAATGTCAACTAGAAAAATATGCATCCAGTTATAGTTGACCAGAGCCGAAAACAATTAAATAACGCTAAATTTCCGATTCATATATCTTTCCCCAAATCGCTAGGAAATTTTGACCTTCCTAGACGTAATTTCATGAAGAAAAAGTCAACATTTATTTACTGAAATGATAAGTATTTCCTTAGAGTTGTTAGTGTTCTACATGAATGATTGAAAACACATTGTTTATCTGCGCTAGTCCATAAAACGTAGTTTTCTCTTGATTTCTTTGCCAATAATAGGCCAGTAGATAGAGACATGTTTTTTCCAAAATTTAACAATAATTACGAAAGTTTCGAAACTTCAGTAGAATGAGAAGTACGTTCAAATGATATTGAGTCTGATTTCGCAACCCTTTTTTCTGTACGGAACATGTTGAAAATCAGGATTTCCTGAATATTCTCATTATTTGTACGTAGACATTTGCAAAATTTCTGCAAATTTTCGAAGTATTGCGAAATAGCAGTTTACATCTTCTGGTAAATTTGCAACCATTTAAACAAAATGGAACGTTTCGTTTTATCGAAAAGATTCCAAAAGTTCTGCACACTTGCATAAATAAAAATATTATGGTGTTTGTTCTCTACCAAAAAAAGCAAAAGTTCTGCAGATTTTTGAAGTGTGGAGAAATAGCTGTTTACATCTTCTGATAAATTTGCAACCGTTCAAAAAGAACGGAACTGTTTGTTTCAAAAAAATGTTATCAATCTCAATTTTTCGAAAAAAAATTCTGCAAAACTTTGCAACACTGAGACCGATTTTATCTTCATTTGCAACCACATATAAAAACTTTTGGAAATATCTTAATACTTGTGTGTAAGACATGGCGTCGTAGAGGGAACAAGTTTAATAAATACATAATATTCCGTTTTTCAGAAATGGTTGCAAATGTAAATAACCATGTTGAACATTTTTTTCATTCACTTATGAATTTTACAAGACTTGTATTTTTTTTAACAAATTGCAATGGAAAATCACACCAAATGAGACAAACATAAGGTTCCGTAACTGTAACAAGGTTGCAAAATTGATGCATGTTGTGAAACAATATTACTAGCGGTATTCCTAGTTTGCAGAACTTTTGCAATTTTCTGTGCGAAAATAAAGCATTGAAACGTTTTTTCCATTCAAGCAATGTTCCGTTCATCGTAGGCCTATGCAAAATTTTAAAGTTTGTTTTCATTCACGCACTAACATACCGGTAAAGTTTGAAAGCTTTTGGAATTATTGTGTATTGATTGTCTATATCTACTGGCCTATAATACTAATGAAGCAGTATTCACTGCCTCAGTCAGCTCTGGAGGAGTCACAGGAATGTAAATGTCATCATCACTCATCATTTTACTTTCGAGAACACCAGCAAGTGAATATATAAACGCCAAATTTGAAAATTCAACCTCAATACGTTTCCACAGTAACTCAGGGTAACTATTTCAATATGAATTTCAAAGGACCAATCATTTTTTGTGAATGAAATAATTCGCGATTTGTTCAAAATTAATGACAAGATAGGTATAGACTCTTGAATCAAAACCAGTTCAACAAAAAACAATAAACCGCGGGTATATCTGACAGACGACAGTATAAATGATAGTTGTAAATCCAGCCTGCTGGACAAACAAACGGATCTTCAAATGCTTTGCTTGCATTTGTGTCATATTTCAAAATATTTTTTCTCGATAATAACTCAATTTTGATTGATTGTGATGTTTCAATCCATCGATTCCCTTCTATTTTCGACAATAGAAAGATCCTCTTGCTGTTGAGAGACGTGAATTGTGGATTCAAACAACTAGAAGAGCAGATTTAAATAAGTTGAAATGGGCAACGGTGTATTCATGAATTTTGTATCTCAGAATTGCAATTATAAGCTCATTAAATTACCATAGTTGTTTATGGAAATACGATTTGTTTGTCCAGCAGGCTGATGCATGTGACGTCATATGCCCGCGGTCTATTGGCGCTGTGAAGAATTTTAACCAAAGATGACCAATTTTCAGTAATCTCTAAATTAATGGGGGTTTCTAGTTTTTACTGTACCAACACTTATCACCTACAATAAAAACGAATTCCCTTCGGGCCTTATCAAACATAGACTCACGCTTATTCTTTGTTCACTTGTAATGACCTCACGGAGGTTTTGTTTATTATAGGGGGAGATCAATTGAAATTATGATTTCCCAAGAGTTCCGAAAACAATCATGTTGATTGAATAAAATGTTGCGTGAGAGATACAATTTACCTTAAGCTTGAGTTTCGGTAGTTTGTAATTTATGGAAAGTCGGTAAAGTTATTGGGCATTCAAAAGCGAGATGATTATTCAATAAACTTATGTGTTCGATTTTTATTTCACTGTTTTTAGGGATAGATTACTGCATTTTATACTAGAATATATGTTGCTGGTGTTTATTGTTTTTATAAGTATAGGAATAGTATATTACTCACCGAGGTGGGAAGTGATTCATTCCTGTCGTGAGATCAGTTAGCTGAGACGAGAGGAAGCGTCGAGGTAGCTAAGGATTATTAGAGACCCAGGAGTTTGAAACTTCCTACCGAGGTTAGTCTCATACATCTATTTTTTTGCACCATCATATCGATTAAAATTTAATAAATCTCTGTTTCGTTCTGAACATATCTAAAATAAATTACATTTAACGACAAATTACCAAGAACGCGGTTTTCTCAGAATAATCAAGTAGATATATTGTTACCGTGACTACGAGGTATAACAAATTGTCACCAATATAAATAAATGTCAGATAAAGTCTATAGAACGACAGATAAAGTCTAGAATAGATGAAATGAGGACGGGAAATGAGAGACGGGAAGCAGAGGTGTGTAATGTGACACTCCCCAACTTTCAATGACGTTAGTAAGGTATCTTAGACGTTAGTAATGACAGCATTACATACCTGATTGTAAATAATAGTATATATTGAATCTAGAATAAGAAGTGAGCTATTATATCTAATCGAATTCGACTACTAACACTGAAATATCAACTCAGATTTCAATTTTTACTGAAGTAGCAATGCTAATTCACCTTGGCTATTTGTTTATTAATAATTTATAATTCATTTACACTATTCCTAATTCATTTTTTTTTCAATTATTTTTTACTTTCCATTTCATTTTTTCACAAAAGCATATTCTTTAGTTTTTCAGCAATGATTTCATATGAAAGCGTGTTTTTCAGTGTTTTCAGACTATTATTGTTTGAAGACTATGATGCTTTTATAGATTATTATTATGACCATCAGCACCAAAATGCGCAACATGGAGAAGTCTCAGAAATTTTACAGAAGCATATAATATATTTAAAACCCACAAATCACTATGTGGAATGAAAATATCTAAGTTTGATCGATGATGAGTGGGGCCTTACCAAGAAATGCGAACCGGCTCCTTCGCCAAAAATTTCGAAATACTCAAGGTCGCTAGAAAAAATAAAAACGTGTTGAAAATACGAATGGGAAATTAGCCATTAATGCGAGTTTTACACAATACTAAACTAAAGCTATAACAGATAATACTGAAACGATTCAATAATTAACGTGATCTTCAAATTCAATATCATTCGTAATTTCCATTTAACTACAATTAAATAAATACATCTGTCATTGCTTAAAATTTGACATTCTATGGAAGACCTCATTCTTTGTGTAATAATAAGTACAACTGTAACACAATGAAGACATTGTGTTATCAGGTAATAGGAAATGAAGTTGAAGACATAATATGTACCTCATTGTTCTATTAAGAACAGTTATAGGCGTATAACAACAATAATATCATCAAAAGGTGGATCTTTTGTCAACTGACCTCTTGGCTCAACTTGTAGGATTTCGTTTGTCCGAAAAAACAATAATATCCGAGTATACCATTGTATGTGGACTACAGTATAGATATACAATATGCTATGATACGCAAATTCCATTCCATATTTATGGACCCTTCAATTCTCTTTGTATAAATCACTATCTTAAGAATGAATAACTCCCTTTCATGATAAACTGAATTATTATTTCATTTATTCCTTCGGAAACATGTATCAGTTTGTGAATACTGTGATCTAACTCGTGGGAGATTTTCAACATATATCTATTAACTAGTTAATAGATTAGTTAATAGATATATGATTTTCAAACGTGCCATCTTCCGCCATCTACAATCAAGTAGCTGAAGTGTGATCTCACAACCCACCCCGGTTTAGGAAAGATTCCTAGGTTTTTATTCACTCAATACGACCAATCCTTAGACAATGACCATTATACATGATTATATGGCCATTGTTTATGAAGATAGATCAGTCAATGCCTGTGTGAAAAAGATTTGAAGCTTTTTGTTCCGCCATTATCAGTATGTCGATATTTCCTACTCTGAAGGAAGTTTAGCTGAAATGTTGAAAGAATGGTGGAAAGAAAGATGAAGCTTCGACATGGAGTAGACGGTGGAAGATTCTGAAGGATTTCTTCCGTAGTTTTCTGGGTTTGTAACATACCACAATCTGAAAAAATAACAATTAATATTGGAATATATGCAAGTGTAGAAGGGTAGATTTTTACCCTTGGGAACTTCCCCGAAAAGTTGCTGCGTCTATTAAGAACCAGTTCTTTCTGGATAGAACAAGTTCAATTAGTTAGCGAAACTTCTCGTATAACTCAAATTTTGCCTATTAAAAAAATAAGAAAACCTGATATTTTATATATGAAAATACTTATCGTTAACGTCATACACAAATTCCTGTTCAAATCCAAGTATCTCTTGTTGGCAATCTTCGTAATTATTTCAAATCTGACATAACATTTTGTCCTTCAGGAGGGGTAGACATCCGCGATCCATATCAATCGAACTCATAGATATGCATTTTTCACCAGACAGCATGATGAAAGCAAATTCCTTCGATTTTTGTTTCCTGTCATTCCTCTCTTTCGTCATAATTTTAGTGTGGTTACATTCTACTGTGTGATCTCCATCGGCAGTAAGAATGTGTTCTGACATTTCAGATCCACCTCTCTCTGTCTGTTCCTGATGTACATCTTGTGTTCACTCTCTCGCATTTCTAATGGTCGAGACGTTTCACCGATATATTTTTGACCTCTATTGCAGCTGCAACATATACAAACAATATAGTTGCCTATATCAGTTCTTATTATTTTTTGATAGGCAAAATTTGAGTTATACGAGAAGTTGCTACTAATTGGTCTTGATCTGTACAGAAATAACTGTTTTTCAATTGACGCAGCAACTTTTTGGCTCGTTCCGTACCCCGGATAATACTCGTGTCTTATTAACCATCATTACATCGTTGCATAATATACTAATAAAAGCTATCTGGGGACAACATTTAATATTTTAACAAAACTGTAGGTGATATCATTTTACCTCTATTGCGACTGCAATTTTTACAAACAGTAGTTACCTATATTAAAACAAACAGTAAATAAAGTAAGTTCAAGCAATCATGTTCTCGAAACAGAGGTTTTCTCTTCCGTTCAAACCTCAACATTAAAAAACCCTTGCCAATAAGACGTACAGTAATAACAGTTACTTTTCCAAGCAAACAACTAGATTGCCTCGGCATTTCAAGCTGTTTTTTTCATTCTAACATGCCAACTAATTCCCTCCTAAATACGATTTTGGCCAACCGTGATGTTCAGCCACTGTTACGTCGTGATTTCGAAGAGCAGGAATGGGACCATAAACTCGATTTTATAGCATTCTTTTATTCGTATTTTTCTGTCGCTAGGTTTATATTAAACAGGGGCAGCAAGCCGTGACCGCTTAGCATACACACGAGTCTCGCGTGACTCTCTCCCCTAGCCCCCTACCCCTGACGACGAACCCCTTCCCATTTAATTCCAACTTATAAACCGTTAAATTAAAGTTGGCTCCCGCGGGATTTTTCCGCAAGAAAAATGCGAATACGTGTGGACGATGCATTGTTTTCTAGACAAGGCTAACCTAAAATTGAGCGGGTCTAGCTCGGTGCATTCAAGTTGTGAAAACAAGGTAGCTTTTTCTACGGATGCATACAATGTGCTACTTCTCTCATCGCTTTCTTACTTTCAAAACGAAAGATTTCTCACGCAGTGAGAAATATCCGCCATTACAGTGAGAAATAATTTCTCACTGTTATCACGATACCATTGTCTAAGGATTCCAAGTAGCCCATTGTTGCTGTTTCCATAACAACAAAACCGAAGCACTGCATATTTATTGCTGTCATCTTACCCAACGAAAATAGTTTTATTGTTGATTGTTACAGTATAAACGGTTCAGATTTATTAAATATTGAAATAATGGAATACGAAGATTTAGAGTTGGAAAATACGCCTCCAGAAATTGTTCACAAAGCAATAGATGTTTGAAGTAATTTGCTAAAAAGCACATCAAGAGAAAAATATGAAATCGCTAATAGAAACTTTTTGGACTGGAAAATGAAAGCCAAGGTAAATTCTTGTTCCGAAAATACCTTTAATTTTAGTTTATTTTGAAGAGTTGTCAAGAAGATTTGAAATCATCAACATTATGGTCTCAGTACTCGATGCTGAGGAGTACCTTAATTATTAAAAACTGCGTTGATACATCAAAATACATTAAACTACGTGCATTTTTGAAACGCAAATCAGAAAAATATGCTCCAAAACAGTCAAAAACATTAACTTCTAAAGAGATTCAACAATTTTTAAAAGATGCATCTGATGAAAAGTATTTGCTGATAAAGGTATGAATTGAAAATATTGAAAATTTTTTATTATCAAAAAAATGAATGTTTGGTTTTGATTTCAGGCTGCTTTAGCTAATGACATTACAGGGGCATGCCGTTGTGATAAACTTCGAAAATTAAGAATTGATGACATGGAAAATCTTGATTCGGCCCTTTTGATGAAATTACCTGATACTAAAACCAAGGTTCCTAAAAATTTCACAGTCACAGGATTCTACCAAATTTACAAGAAATATGTGAAGCTTTGACCATGCAAAAATGAAACATATATTTTTTTTTTAATTACAAAAATAGCAAATGTACGAATATAATGAATAAATTTGGCACTATGGCAAAAGAAATAGCGGAATTTTTGCAATTACCGAACCCTGAATTATATACTGGCCACTGTTTCCTGCGACTATTTCAGTTAACGAAGGGGCAGATCTTTTAACTTCAAAACGCTATGGGGGTTTGAAATCCAGCAATGTTACTGAATCTTATATCGACAACTCCATAGCAAACAAAATGAAAATTTCAAAAAGTACAGTAGAATCCATTCAGCCTCCAGCGCCATTAGAAGCTGAACACAACAATACTGTGGAAGCTCAGTAAGTTTCCCCATCATCTTCGACCGCAGCTAATATTTCAATTACCGAAAACATGTTATTGAAACAGAACAACCTTCCAGGAATTACTTCAAAAAATTGTTCAAATATAACTGTTAATCACTATTTCAAATAAAACATAAAGATGAGTTAATGACACACAGTTATTATTATTGTATTTTAATTTACAATACTTGAAAACAACGCAACCGTAGAAAAAGTACAGTGTACAATGCTTGAGAAAATGACATATTTCTCACTCGCTTGATTTGCAACAAACTTCTGCGCTCATGAGAAATATGTCGTTTTTCTCAATTGTACAATAAACTATTGCCTTATCACGTAACTACTAGAATATCATAAATATGAGATTGAAATGAACGTAAAAATGCTTTGATATCAATGAATTTGAAATATTTATATTATTCATCCACGGCTATATATATTGTAAAAAGGACTCATTATACGTCTATTTGCTCGACCTTACTGATATCCATTAAACAGGACAGTGAGTAATGAGTCATCATTCACTGCTCACTGCTATCAACTTCTTAGTAACCCAAAAGATAAACTAGAAAACTCAGAGATGTCGGGAATTTACGAAATCGGTTTTCAAGATTGCAACAACAAATACATCGGCCAGAGCCGACGAGCTATTAAAACCCGTTCCAAGGAGCATTTTGCACACATGATATACGAAAGGGTAGAAAAATCCAGTGTCGCCCAACACGCTCTAGACAAACGACCACAAAAGAGGTGAAAGCAATCTTAAACTGATCAAGCATGTGCATGACACAAGACTACTCGATGCATGTGAGAGTCTAGAAATAGCAAAATGTAAAAACAGCTTGAATGGTGACAAGGGACCTATCACTTTCAGCTCGCTTTTCAATTTATTGTTGAGAAAGTAATAAGAATAATCAATAATAACAGATGACGGACCAACAAACTTTGCAGGTAGTGACTTCACTAGTTCATTATCGAGAAATTAATTAGAATAATTAACAGTAACAAACGAAGTCCATATCGGACCGGAAAACTTTAGGTTTATAAACAACTAACCCTAGTCTTTAGACTTAGTATCAATTTTCTTCTCCTGAACATGCTAACCTTGTTAGCGAAACGCGCGTCGAGTGCGAAAATATCAGTTTGGTGTTAGGGTAAATGATCCCTAGGAAAAGTTTCAGCTGCTGTCAGATGTTTCCTTGATTCAGCTTTAATATTATATTGTTTTGATGTTAATTCTATCCCTGCGATTAACTTGACCAATTCTTCAAATATTACAATTATTAATACTATAAATTGATAATATAAATAAATAATATGTGGTCTCGGTAGTGTAGTGGTTAGCATATCCGCCTATCAAGCGGAAGGCCGGGGTTCGAATCCTCGCCGGGCCACCGTGCTGGGTAATCACACGTTAAAAGGTAAGGCCTCGTTGATCCATTGCTCGCACAAGTTTCGACTTCTGAGGGTTGACGTTCGTCAGCTGGTTAACGGAACGAACAATTTTAAGAACAATTTTTTTTTAATATCACCTCGTGAGATTAGATACTTGATATTTGTTGTGCTAAATACATAGATTTTTGTGTCAATAATTATTATGAGATATTATAATTTTCGATAACTATGTACAGTGTATTGATATGTTTTTTTTTGATAAAATAATTGTTTCCAAAAATATGTTCATGAAATGTAACAGAATTCTACAACAAAAAAGATTCAGATTTTTATCAGTCGCAGATAATGGTGTAGACCATAATAGCCATCATTATACACTCGTTGAATCTAATACTTTCAATTGAACTTGAAATTTCAAAATCTGGTTTTATAACACGCTATTGCCATGATGCAATTTGTCGCTGTAACCAGGGTGGGGAAAATCTGATTTTCAATAAAAAAATCAAAAATCATTGATTTTTTCAAAAAATCACAATTTATTTAAATTTTTAAATTTGAATATAAAATTTGAACATTTTGATTCTTTGAAATTATTGTTAATTATTTGAATGTAATAAGTCTAAAAATTTTCATACAATTTGCGGCTAAAAAACTTGTGAGAACGCATTTTGTCGCGCTTCTTGCAAGAAAATTCTTGTCGCGATTTGTTTTCCTTCTGTCCTATACACTCGCTATACAGTGCCGAGTGAGGCACGAACACGAACGCGTTTGTTGTGCTTTTTGCAAGAATATTTCTGTCGAGGCTTGTTTTCCTCCTCAACCTATAAATTGACATTGCCCAACAATTTCACTTCACGCATTTCGCTAGTTGTACACTCGGATATTAGAAACAGATTAGGCATAGAAAAAGAAGGAAAACTCGTGTTTTTGTTTAAATCGTATAACGAAAATAAATTGACTGAAAATATACAGTAATAAAATTCAGGTGTTACGTTTAGTTTAAGAATTTGGAATTGTGTACTTCTTTTTTGTTGTTTTTGCTAAAAGCAGACACTCCTCTGATCTTCGAGAAAACTTTTATATTATGTTGTTATATCTGGTTCTGAATAAAAAAAACAAGAATTGATTCAAATCATGATTTTAATTTAAAAAATCAAGCGATTCAAATCATGATCTGAATCGTGATTTTAATCAGCCCAACCCTGGCTGCAACTCCAGAAAATTACATGTGTTCATGCAAAGTTTTTGAGTTGGATGAATCTTTTTTGTGCGATTTTTTTAAATGTTTTCTTGAAAAATTCTCATGATTTGGTAGGCAGATGGGAATTTTCACGTTTCTGAAAGGTTGTCCCTGGTAGCCAAGTATTCTGTTATCTGTGATTGGTGGAATTCATATGCTTTGTGTGATTGATCTCTAGGGAAAGTTTCAAGTACGCCCATCCACTGTCGAATGGTTTTTTGCCAATAAAGCTAAATCATGGGAACAGGGTGATTTAAATAGTGTATACCTATTTATAGGATTTGAAAGAACTAAAATACATTATAGATCGAGATCCAGAAAATGAAAAGAAATTTTCAACAAACCAATTTTTATTTTCGTGAATATTCAAGCTCACCATTCATAGAAAAAGGAGAACAATTTCTCGATCAATGAAAGATGAACTCAAAATAATGATTGCACATGTAACAAATATTCGGCGGTAAAATAAATAAAATTTATAAAGTTGCAATACTCGAATCGACTAGGAACATCAAAAAACATAAAACATTGTAAACCATCTGAAATAACATGAAAATAGAAAAATATACATCGACTATTTCTCACAAGTAGGTTGTTCTAGCAGAACACATACCATAAAATTTTTCACATCAATAATGCACAGGGTGTAATACTGAAAACATGCCTTTCTGAATTACTCCTAAGCTTCCAGTTTAAAAAAATCGAGACATGTTTACAGGAAGACACATTGAAAGCTAAAACCCCTCTTGAAACAGTTCCTAAGAGTTGTGCCTTCTTTTCTAGAAATTAAGAACTGGATTATTTGGAGGTAGCTTGTTTTGTTGGTAAGCCCTGTATCTTTGGTATTGTTTTAACTGAATTCCAAAACTTGTAATACTCATGTCAACCAGGTTATTCTTGATATTTTTGTCAAATTCTAGCTGGCATTTTCATTCAATTGTTCATTTGGCAAGAATTTTTCAAAGAGCACTGTCAAGATCACTGTTTCATCTATTCGAGCTGTGATTGACAAAAGGTAAGTACTCGTATAGCAAATCCTATGAAATGCAAAACTCAACCAAGTATAGGACTTATTTCTATATGGCATTGAATACTCTTGTTGTGAATTTGATAACACAACTTTATCAGGTGATGCATGTTTTTTATCAGATTAACTTGAGTCTGTTTGCTGTCTAATATTTCCATATTTTCTCCATTTCTCTTACTAGTTAACAAGGGCCATAGGAACAGTTGTATGACTTTAAAGTCAGCTGTTAATTCTTTTTCATCTCTTCATAACTTTTGTTTTTATATTTTTTCATAACATAAACATTTTCATTCTTCCCAGAACAATTTTTTACAACATTATGGAAAAGAATATTAAATCAATCGATATTTGAAACCAATTTTTCTTCTGCAAATTCATGAATGTCCCAATAGGCCTTATCAACTAATTAAGCCTTTATGGCACTTCTTTATTAAAAAATCAACTGTTGCTTGACAAGTACAGCAAGACACAATTAACAATTTCATATTTTCATCTATTCCTTCCTCTGAACATAACCATGAGTGAAAAACATTTATGTATCTGAATACCATGTAAAATCAGTCATCACCATACTCTAACAAAATCCACTCTCCCCTGATTTTGACTCGACTCATAAAGAATAAACGCACACTTTCAAATGTTCATAGGCCGTGTTCATCACTCCCCAGCTCAAAAAAGCCCTAGTGCAATTCATATGGACACCGTGATAGATGTATCGAATTTTTCCCCCTCTCTCCTTGTAAATCCTGAACAAAACCACAAAAGGATTCTCATAGGCACCCCCGACTTTACTCTGCATGGCAATTTTCAAAACGTTCAGAGGATAGCAAATACTAGACAGCACAACACCGATAGACGCTCCACACAAAAACTCTGCCAAAGTCCGCACGATTTCACTTTCATATTTTGGCACCCGGCACTGGACTTCGTCCCTCATAATGAAAAAACCCACATTCGAAGGCCCGTTTCTCATCAAAATGGGGGACAAGCCTCTGTAGTACTCTCTGAAACCATACCTCCGAACTATTTTAAATGCATGTATGGTGTTTTTGAAATCTTTGTGGTATTTTGCGTCGGCAAGAAGGGTTTGTATTCGTTCGAAGGGCATCAGGATCGCTTCTGTTGTTCCTGAAACCATGGCACCAATGGCTTTAGCAGCATATTCATTGCAGCCAATTTCTATCAAGGGTCTCCTGACTTCGTCATACACACCAAACATTATAGACAATGACAAAGTTTTTTGGCACAGGGGAGGCAACATTCCTCTGTATAAGTAAAACAAGCCCTCATTTCTAAGCTGCGAAAATGCTTTACCAGCCTTCACTCCATGAAGCATCTGAAAAATTATATTTGACGCTTGGGTGGAATGGGGGTTGTTTTTATAATTACCTGGCGAAAGATCAGTTTATTGATGGGATATGTTACAGTCACGTTAATAAATGCAGCTCCCCAACCGCAAGCAAACTCTTTCCAGTTTATTCTATGTGAAAGGATCAAATCATTGCCGTTCATTTTTGGATAATATCTAGAAACATATTCAAATTATATAATGATTCTTATCCTAAAACTGTAGGAGACTTACCACATTTGGTTTGGTATTTATTTAGACTATTTACATTATTTTATCAAAGAATTTTCGATATATCTATGAAGGATTGATGCAAACACATAGTTGAGCATAGCTGCAACAATATCCATTTATTATCATTATCTAGGTTCATACTTATTCCTTCAGATTGATTAGAAAATCCATGATTGGACGAATCACAATGACAATTTTTTCCAGTTTTTCAGTAATTTTTGAGTCCAATCGAGCAACTGTCAAGAGTGTCAAAAAGTGACAAACTGACAACCAGCAACCAGCTGACGTAGACACAAGAACACAAAACACAACGGAATCGTGCTACGTTCGAGCGAGCAGGGCATTCAGTGCATTAACGGGGCTTTTAATGCCATTGAAAACAATAGAACAGAACTCGCCCCGAGTTTCAAAAGAAATACGATAAGGTTATCGACTGCGCGCTCGGGTCATTTTCGGGAGTCATCTCGAACGCAGCGTGAAGAGAAGACACCCAAATCCAACTTGCAATATGTTCGGTATATGTCAGTGGTTTCGTCGGTTAACCAGAGAGTCCATTCAAGAGAGATGGAGAAAACCGTTCTGCGTGGACTCTGGACCAAAGGGTACCCCACTGGGTGCGCTGCGTAACACCCACATTTCGTAACACCCACAGTGCATAACACCCAAAGTGCGTAACGCCCAAATGTCATAACACCCAAATTTCGTTATGCCCACACTCTCCGAACATACCCGAATGATGCACTGTTGCAAAATTTACCGGATATTCTGCAATTTCCTGTTAAACCAATCTAACTTAACCTAACTAACCTAACCTAAAAGAAGGATGAATTTGGCAACAGCGCATCATTCGGGTATGTTCGGTGAGTGTGGGCATAACGAAATTTGGGAGTTATGACATTTGGGTGTTACGCACTTTGGGTGTTATGCACTGTGGGTGTTACGAAATGTGGGTAGAACCAGATGCTCCCACCCCACTAACCTGGACTCTGGTTAACCGAAACGATATACGATATGGACGGAACATATCCTCTCTGTGACTCTGTGTTTGTTCTTTGTTCTGTCTGTGGTTTGCATAGGTGGTTTGTTTGTAGTTTATGGTTTTTATTGTTTTCAATCATAGGAAACAAAGAATAGAATAGGTTTGTTCTAGCAACACATTTGACCGTTTGGAAATTGGTCTGAAGCAGTCAGAGGCATGCGCAAGATGAATATTGGAGAGCGAAATTCATTTTGCGCATGCCTCTGACTGCTTCAGACCGTTTGGAAATTGGTGCTAGAACAAACCTAATGATTCAAATCTTCCAGGTTTTGTATATTTGTATAGTATGAGTAAACAGGATGACGCAGATTATGGGTAAGTCCCTGATCTATTATTAATTTTTTTATTGTTATTGCAGTGTCTGCAAAACGAAGAAAAAAATGAAAGGTAAACAGTTTTTGAGAGTAACAAAAGACCTTCATTTTTTATTGCAGGTAACGAAAAACAGGGTCTCACATTCGAAATTATATCAGCTAGAATAACAGATGAAACTGAAGAAAAGAAGCATGTTTTGTACACCTTGCAAGTCAGATTCATTTCTGGAAATGATGATCTGAGCCCGTCGATCCTAGAAAGACGCTACACACACTTTTCCGACCTCAACATTGCTCTGAGGAAGGAGTACCCCCAACTGATGGCTGATATTTCGTTTCCCAAGAAGGTCTTACTGGGTAATTTCGAAAACGATTTGATTTCTTCAAGGAGTACAGATTTCGAGTCATTTCTGAAAAACATAGCAGCCATTAGCCAATTACGAAACTCAAGGGCATTACTCCATTTTCTACAAGACATCGAACTGAATCAAGCCAAGGAGCTATTGGAAAAGAAAGACCACTCAGTTGCCTATCCAATTTTGGAAAGTAATCTGATATTACTCAATAAGGTAATTAGTATATTTGACTAAAACTGAGATTTTTCTTCATGTGAAAAGTTTCAGGTGTATATGGACAGATCGTCTGCAGTATTACTTGCTCTAGTCAGGTTGTTGGCTTGCAGTGTAATGATCCCGGCAATGCCAAATTCATTGAAATGGGCAGATTTGGCTCTGCATCGATTTGAGGGTGTCAGTGATAGCGACTTGTTGGAGTTGTATGTGCCACTTTTGCAAACTTGTGTCATCGTTTGGACTCAAAATGAGAGGGCTACGGAAGAATTAGAGAGAAGGTTGTCACATCTCCACAGGCAAGGTGTCAGGTCTGCAAAAAACGCTCCTCTCTTGGATATCGTGAACAAAGTCGAACAAAAAATTTTTGCTTAGATGTTTAGTATTGCTTTATTACTTGTGATATTTGATATGGTAGTTCATTGGAATTGTGATACAAATTTTTAATTAATTTTTCTTTATTATATATTAACTAAGAAGGCTCCCAAACTCAGATCTGTAAAAATCGTTTATTTAATACATAAAAATATCTATATTGGTGATATTGCATTTTTATTTCAAAATAAAGTCACCCTATGTATTTTTGAAATATAAAATATACATTGCTGTATTTTCGTTGAAAAAATCATAGGTGAATAGAGTCGACTTTAAGCGTGATGAAAACGCTAAATTAGAAAATGCTTAGGAATAAAATGCCATTTGCCCTGCCCTCGTCCTTCGGACTCGGGCACTTTCGCCAAAATATGAAAATAAACTCTTGCAATTTTTAGATATCACGCTTTCTTGCAAAATTATCTGTAGTTTTTATGCACTCGTGCAATTATAACCGAGCATTTGTTTTCAACAATATTTTCATAATAATCATTTCTGCTCTACCCTCTAAAGTGATCAAGATACATAGAAATCCAATCCATTAATCTTGAAAATTATCTATTTTTTATATTTTTTAATGACAGAACATCAAAATGTTTTTTTGGGCAAAGCTGATTTCCGGGATGTATTTGAATATAAAGGATTCTTTGATTTTCTGATAACGAAAACGAAAGTAACTTCTGTACATCCCAAAACTTTTTAGAATCATGTTTTTCATTTGTAATATTTGTATTGTCGAGAAAATTTGTCATGATTTAAAAATCGGTCTGCATTCCTGGAAGCATTTTTTTTATTGTTGATGATGAAATTCCGTTCACTTCTTGATATTTATATATTTTTGAAGAGAAATAAATTGAAAAACCCCAAAGATTTTTTTTTTTAACAAATATTTTTTTTTAGAATTCCTTCGTGAACGCACTCATTCAAATTTGAGAAGAAGCGGAAAAGGTGACACTTAAAACTGACAATTGACGTTGACGCTTTAATTTTTTACATTTTTTTTATGCGAAACTGGCGCCTCTTTTTCTGTGCTTACGAGCTTGAGCAGTGTGAGTGTGTATCTGTTAAATGGCTGAATGCGGTTAGTCGGTAGTGTCGAAAAATGGCAAATTTGAACTTGGACAAAGAAACATTTCATCGCCGACTGAAGAGGTTGTATAGCGCCTGGTTGAATCCGGGAGGCGAAAATGGGTTCTCAAAAATGGATGCATTGGTTACGGCTGTCGGCAAAGACGACGAAATTGTGTACAGCAAATCCGGTGCATTGCAAACATGGCTTTTGGGTTACGAGCTCACCGATACCATAATGATCGTTACCGAAAAAAAAACCTATTTTTTGGCTAGCAAAAAAAAAATCGACTTCCTCCGTCAAGCCGACTCTAAAGACGAAGCTCACATTCAGCTAGGGCTCCTCGTGAGAGACAAAGAAGGGGATGAAGCCAAATTCGAAATACTTTGTAAAGCAATCAAAGAAAGTAAAAACGGTAAAACGATAGGCGTGTTCTCCAAAGATAACTATACGGGTGCTTTGGTCGAGAGTTGGAAAGCAGCACTCAAGAAAAATGATTTCGAGAGCATCGATATGAGTTATCAGATGGGGTATCTCATGTGTCCCAAAGAGGATTCCGAAATAATTACCATTAAAAAGGCTTGTATGGTAACCGTTGATGTTTTCACAAAATACCTGAAAGATCAGATCATGGAGATTATTGATTCCGAGAAAAAAGTGAGGCACAGCAAGCTAGCAGAGGGAGTAGAGTCTGCCATCACTGACAAAAAGTATGTATCAGGGGTAGATGTTAACCAAGTAGATATGTGCTACCCAGCCATCATTCAGTCAGGGGGTAACTATAGTTTGAAATTCAGTGTAGTCAGTGATAAAAACAATCTGCATTTCGGGGCTATAATATGTTCCCTTGGGGCCAGATACAAGTCATACTGTTCCAACATCGTTAGAACCTTGCTTGTGAATCCCACCGAAGAAATCCAAAACAATTACAATTTTCTCCTCAATGTGGAAGAAGAGGTGATGAAAAAGCTCCATAATGGTGTCAAACTGTCTGCTGTATATGAAGCTGGCTTCAACTATATCAAGAAAGAAAAGCCTGACCTAGTGGAGCATGTGACGAAAAACTTTGGTTTCGCTATGGGTATTGAATTCAAAGAAAGCTCTCTGATGATAGGCCCCAAATGCACTGCCGAAGCCAAGAAGGGTATGGTATTCAATCTCAACATCGGCTTCAGCAATTTGCAGAACAAAGAGGCCTCTGAGAAAGAAGGCAAGGTATATGCTCTTTTCATTGGGGATACAGTGATGGTAAATGAGGACCAACCAGCTACAGTTCTGACAATATCTAAGAAGAAAATGAAGAACATTGGTATCTTCCTCAAAGATGACTCTGAAGAAGAGGAAGGCGATGAAGAGAAAGAAAACACCCCAAAGAAACCTGAGATGTTAGGCAGAGGAAAAAGGTCGGCTGTGTTGGAATCCAAACTACGTACGGAACACAGTACAGAGGAGAAACGCAAGGAGCATCAGAAGGAGCTGGCTACTTTGTTGAATGAGAAGGCAAAGGAGAGGTTAGCGAAACAGTCTGGCGGCAAGGACAAGGAGAAAGTTAGGAAGAATACAGTATCCTATAAAAACGTAAATCAGTTGCCTAAAGTACCTGAAGTTAAGGAGCTGAAGTTGTATGTAGATCAAAAGTATGAGACGGTCATTTTGCCGGTATATGGAATTGCAGTGCCTTTCCATATTTCCACCATCAAAAATATTTCCCAGTCGGTGGAAGGAGATTATACGTATCTGCGTATCAACTTTTTCCATCCAGGATCTGCGATGGGGAAGGGAGAAGGAGGTAAGAACAAGGGTAAACTGGAGAGTTGTGTCAGGGTCTCTTCTAGGAAATTGAAGAGTGTTTTTTACTTTCAAGGGCCCTTACACTAATTCCTTCATGAAAACATCAGTCAATTGATAGCAACTGAATTCACAAAGGTTGCAGATTGAGAAGTACCAAATAGGGATCTGGTGATTTGAAAGTTGAAACTGTCATTTCAATTTATTCTATTATAATAAAATTTCAAAATATAAAAAATCTGGACGAATTATTTTTTTAAAAGAATAATTTCATCAAAATAAATGTTTTACATGTTGAAAAAGATATAATTTGTAGAGTGACAATATTGATAATGAACAGATTTTGGAATAGAGCCCCAATAATGATCTTTGAGGCTCCCCTGCTTTAAAGTTTCATTGAATTTAGAGCTCTATAAATAACATGTTTGTATCTATATTATATAATAAATAAATAAATAAATAAATAACGTTATTTATTGAGCGCAAGCACCCAACAGGCCATCGACCGAAGTCCTTCAGCCTATTGTATTACAATAATTGTTTGAAAGAGTATAATATATGTATATGTGTTGAAAATGTACAGTTCCAAATGAATGAAAAAAAAAAAAAAAAGTCCAAATGGGTCTTCATCCACGACAGTTTTCACCCTATCCAGCGGCATCTGCAATATCTTTAAGACATTCCCATAAAGTTCTTCTGGGGTGCTGGAATTTGGAAACATGATTTTGAGGTCTTTGTAGTACAGCGGGTTGTATGATGTCTAGGTTATCGGGTTTCTTTGCAAATTTGCTGGATATATAATATATTACCTGCATTAATTTTTCTTCAATCAGACATTTGTCATACCACAAAGAAGGGAGCTTGCAATTTTTTCAGAAATTTTGAGAAGGGATGTAGTAACATAAAACTAGAATTCACAAACCTTTTTAGTTAATAGGGAATTTCAGTGATATTCCATATATAAAAAATCCATTGTCCCAATTCTTGACCCTTGTTGATAATTATTATTATTTTTATTATGGAGTCCTCAATAGGCTTTGACAGCTTCATTTGCTAATGAAAACAAGGGAGTTCAAAAGTAACTAAAACAACTTATGATTTGGTACCTAAAAAAAAAAAAGCATCCTAGAGAGTTTTTTTCTATGAATGATAAACGTATCAACAAAAAATTGATGTTAATTATTTCATAGAAGTTTTATATGTTTTTGCAATGACTTGGAGAGAAAAAAGCCAAGAATCCCTTCCCAAAAATAATTATATCCCCACTATCAGTTAGTTTTATGTTAAATCTTACCTTGAAGTAAAGTTTCAGGCAATTAAGGAAAGTTATAAGTTTCAGTAATATTCCGCAATAATGTGGTATGACTAAATTGACGGCAATTTCTTCTGCAAACACTTTTTTTTCCAATTCGATAGGTAATTGGTCCCAACCAGAAGCGACTTTCGTCAAAGAAGTCACCTACAGAAGCCTGAACACCAAAGTCCCTGGAGAAGTTACAGCGCCGTCTTCCAATCTGAACACCGCCTTCCGACTCATCAAAGAAGTCCAAAGAAAATTCAAAACCAGAGAGGCGGAAGAAAAGGAAAAGGAGGACCTTGTCAAGCAGGACACACTGGTCCTGTCCCAAAACAAGGGTAATCCTAAGTTGAAGGACCTCTACATCAGACCAAATATCGTGTCAAAACGTATGACCGGTTCTTTGGAGGCACATTCAAACGGTTTCAGGTATTTGAATTTTGATTTGATAATATAAACAAGTATATTTCCAGTAATAGCTTACAATGGTCTTACTTACATTTCAATCATGAAAACCAAAGAAGGTGACAAATAAAAATAATCATCTGGTAACACTAGAAATATTTGAGCGCACAATGGCAGATTAGAATATGCTGTGTGTGCGCTCATTTACATTAACTATTGTTCATAAATGAGGTTTTGATAGAATATACTATACACAAAAAAAAAAAAACAAAAAAAGAAAAAGAAGTACATAATAGTCACAACAAGTGAGCATGTTATTACTTAATGAATGTAAGCCTGCGACCCTATTATATAGATAATTTTCTTATTCATAAATAATAAATGGTAGTAAAGTAATCACATAATATAACACTATCTAAGGTAAGCAACAGTAAAATTTGTCTCAACAATCCATTTATTTATCTTATTTTTGATAACATTATAAGGTTTGGTACGAAATTCGTGAGGTAGGCAGTTAAAAACCTTTGGCCCAACACAATATATGTGGTTTTGACAGGCAGTATGTCTGGGATTCTCCAGCAAGACATCGTTTCGAGCTGCAAGCCTGGTGTTTATGTTGTGAGATAATTCTCTCTTATAATAGGTTGTTTTCAACATAAATCTGATGACAGATTTCAGGTAAAGTTGATATGGAGTAAGCAAATGACTTTCTTTATATACCAAATCACTAGGGTATCTCTTATTCTTGAATAGCATTATTTTTATGATATATTTCTGGGCAATTTGTAGTTTTGAAGCAATTGTCCTACCAGCGTTCCCCCAAACTACTAAACCATAGTTCAAGATTGATTCTACAAGGGAGAGATAGACCACTCTCAAAGTTTTCAATGGTAGTATGTTTCGTAATTCATAAAATTTGTAGATTAATTTTCTGATCTTGCCTGTTACATACTGTATATGCTCTTTCCATGTGAAATTTTCATCAAGAATCACCCCCAAATATTTGATACTGCTCTTTCTTTCAATTATACTTTTACATTTACAATTATTTTGTAGTCTACACTGTTGTTCATGCATTGTTATGTTATGAAAGTTAGGTGTTGACCTTCCTGACAACGAGAAAGCCAGGAATTTTGTTTTATCAACATTAAGAGAAAGTAAACTACTGTCTAACCATTTCTTTAACCTGTACATGGCCATCTCTGCCCTTTTTTTTGTAGTTTCCCAATCTTGACCACTTATTATGACAGCCGTGTCATCAGCAAAGCAATGAACTTCACCAATATTCACGGCAGACAGGATTCCATTCACATATATATTAAATAACAGTGGCGCCAGCACCGTACCCTGCGGCACACCAGACTCCACCAGGAGACCATCACTAAGTACATCGTGGATTTTAACACGCTGTATTATACCACTCAAATAGGATTTAAACAAGTTATTAGCAATACCTCTCACTCCTATGTGTTGTAATCTATCCAGTAGAATCCGATGCGCCACAGTGTCAAACGCTTTTGCCAAGTCCAAAAATATACCAATAACCTTTTTTCCCTGATCAAGATTTTGCAGAATTCCCCCAGTCACTCTACACAGTGCATTCTCAGTACTTGAATCTTCCCTGAATCCATACTGATTTTCATTTAACAATTCAAATTTATTTATGAACGGCACCAATTTACACTTAATACACTTTTCTATGATTTTACTTATAGTACTTGTCAGAGCAATTGGCCTATAGTGATTTAATAATTTTTTATCTCCTTGTTTGTACAATGGTACTACTATAGCATTTTTAAGAATATCGGGGAAAACCCCTGTACTAAAAATGTTATTTACAATATGTTTCAGTGGTCTCAATAAATAAATATGGTACTTTTTTATTATGTCAGCACTAATATTATCCTCGCCTCCTTTGACATTATTTTTTAAACTATTTATTTGCTCGATAAGTTCACTGTCAGTGACAGGGGTGAAATAAAAAGAATTTACATTTGTTTTTGCCACATCAACATTTTCACATGGGGTAATTTTTTGTGCCAGCAGGTTACCCACCCTACTAAAATAAAGATTGAATTCATTTGCCATAGATTCCCTGTCGGTAACTTCAACATTGTTGCTATTTACAATACATCTAATATCACTATTGCCATGTTGGTCATTAGTGGCCTCCCTTATTACATTCCACATCTTTTTTGGATCTTTGACATGTTTGTTTGCAAGGAACTTATAATGATTGTATTTAGCTTTTTTTATTAATTTTGAGAGTGTTTTTCTATATTCTTGGTATTCATTTAAAAGCTCTAAATTATTTCTATTTAGGGTACTTAGCTTTTTCAAGTTATCCCTATATCGAATAGACACTAGAAGGCCACTAGTAATCCACGGTTTCAGTCTTTTCATTTTATTTGATATACATTTAGATTTTGTGCACTGTACGATAATAGTTTTAAGATCTTTAATAAATATATTTGCACTTACATTAACATCCCCCTGCTCAAGAACACTATCCCATCCTGCTTCCAAAAGAAGTCTCTGTAGCTTAGCATTATCTATTATTTCATATGTGATTTGTTTGTGAACTTTAACATTATTAGCTTCAAGATTTATATTAAGCAAGATGGGATCATGATCACTGAGATCACTAGCCAATATCACAGGATTCAATTTACTAAATAATTCACTCTTGCACTTAACAAAATAATGATCAATACATGATTCGGTATTCTCAGTCTTTCTTGTTGCTTTATTTATCACACTCACGAAGCCATAACTATGGAGCATAGTAAGATAATCATTTGTTGCATTTGAGTTTGTATCCAGCAGATTAATATTTATGTCTCCGACCAATATATGCATTCGGCTTTGATCCTTTATTGATTCTCGCATGATCAGGTTCAGGTTTTCTATAAATTCATCTTTATCTATGGCATGCGACCTGTAGGTTGCATATATATCCAATAATTGGTTGCTCTTCCCTAATGTAACCTTGATCATTTTGACACTACTTTTAACAATCACCTGATGCTCCTGGTAGACTTGATCTTTAACATAGACTATGCACCCATCAAATTTATTCAATGAACTTGTATTCCAAAAAACACAGTATCCAGGTATATTAAAGTCATTCATATTATATATGATATGTGTCTCGGACATCACAATCACATCAAAACATTTTTCTGTTGCTTCAAGGAAAACCAGAAATTGGTCAAAGTTCTTGTAGATGCTCCTTATATTAACATGCATTATATTGATATCACTAGAGTTATTAAAATAGGCAACCTGGCTCAGATTATCACATACATTTGTTTCACATACCTTAAAATCATCTAAGATGTTGTTTACATCAGCGAATGTTACTGATTATTCCTTAACGATAAACCAGCGATAACAACGGCCTTTATAGGTCCCTTTCCGACCTTATTTTGATAGGAAGGTCTTGATCATTTTTCTTCAAATATATTGTACCATTAATGCAGAAGGCTGCTGTAAAACCTTTTTCCCTTTTTAGCTCTCTGACTTTCTTAAACAGTATACGCTTATTTAATGGTAAATCTTCGTTTAAGTAAATTTTTTGACTGTTACCTTGTAAATTACATTTCTCAGTAGTAATTCCCTTTAATTGCTTAATTTTTCTCAGTATCTCTCTTTTCATACTGAGATTTTTAAACTTCACTAAGATTGGACCATCTTCTTTTTTATTTAATCTGAAACTATCCACTATGTCGTTTTTATTTATATGAATTTGCATTGCTGTAACAATTTGGCTAACAATGTTGCCTGTATCAGGATTATCCTGTTTTGGTACACCGACAACCACAATATTAGTTTCTTTTTCCTTGACCTCTCGTTCATCAAGCTTGGTCTCAAGAAGTTGAAGTCTGTGTTTTAGTGTCTCATTTTCACTCCTTAACATTTTTACTTCTTTCATAATACTTTCAAAATTCTTGGATTGTTCATCAAAAGAGTCGGACATAAATTGAACTGACTTTTCAAGATCCTCAAATTTTTTGTCCATTTTTTGTTCAAAAGGATCCAAAATTTGTTGTATCGAATCCTGTATAAGGCTTTTAAGTTTTTTTTCATCCATAATGTCCTGCAAGTCTTCCGATTCGTTTGGTTTCCTTGGTTTAACCTTACTTTTTTCAATGTTTTCACAACAATAGACTTTCCCACCGTTATTAACTACTTTTGCTTGGTACCCACAACTAGGATGAAAACTGGAACTACACTTTTCACAATTCAATGAATCAACTACTTTTTTTTTTACAGTGTTTGCACTTTTTTACGATTTTTGATTTTTCAACATGCTCTTGTGTCGACATAACCTCAACAATTTATATTTACCAATCGTAATTTTTGTATGTTATTTTTTGAAAGTTTTATTTTGTACCTACACGGATGACTCGACGAGTACAGAATTCCCACCCCTTTGTTGTGAATTTGAAGACCTGTCGAACCTCTCTTGCTCAGGGATCTTTTTTCAATTGAACAGCTGAGCATTGGAACTCCTTGCCGAAAGAGGTATTTCCTGAGGCTTGCAAACTCAAAAATTTCAAATTTAATGTTAATTCGTATCTCCTGTCCCTTGATTCGCGCGGTGTTCTTTGAACATTACAGGGCTTCTCTTCGTGTGAATCTGCATAAAAAAAAGGTCGAATGTTACATATCCTATCATGTTAGAATGTATATTCCAAACGTGCCACTACGTAATAGCTGTCAAATACGTAGTGAACGTTTTAAAATGGTGGGAGCGTTAAAATAAATATTTTTGTTCAGGTATACGTCGGTGAGAGGCGACAAAGTCGACATCCTCTACAACAACATCAAGAACGCGTTCTTCCAGCCGTGCGAAGGCGAGATGATCATCCTGCTGCACTTCCATCTCAAGCACGCCATCATGTTCGGCAAGAAGAAACACGTCGACGTCCAATTCTACACGGAGGTCGGAGAAATCACCACCGATTTGGGCAAACACCAGCACATGCACGACAGGGACGATCTGGCCGCGGAGCAGTCCGAAAGGGAGCTGAGGCACAAGCTGAAGACGGCTTTCAAGAGTTTCTGCGAGAAGGTATTTGTAGTTCCTCCTCTATTTGTACTTGTCTTCTTCCTGTATGTTATACAGATATACATTTTTACTGGAAAACGAATAACGGTCATTCGAAGCCAGCTTCTTACCTATCAGTTGTGCAAGGAAGAAAGTAGTTTAGGGACACGGTGGTTCAATCGAATAGTTGATAGTAACCTGATCATCTTTCACATTACTATGATTTTGCATGAACTGATAATTATTTTCTACATCTGTATATAAACTATACATTTACATCATTACAGTTATGATTTAATAATAACTTTGTAGGACAGTATGTCAGCCAACTTGAAAAGCCTGTAGAAGTCTGGGAATTTTATTTTTGGGACCTCAGATTCATGAAAAATAAATCAGGAAATTCTAATCTTGGTTATCCTAGGGCAATATGTCATCAGTGCCAACATTTCTTTTAACTTTTTTTTTGATCCACAGACTATATATCACTCATATCTTTCTTTCTCTCTTTTTCCATTCACGTAATTCCCGATATTTATTCTGGAGAAAGAAGTACATACCCTGAATTGAATTTTCTTCAAGATATGAACAATACATGGAATTTTCTGTTCTTACGTAAGATACATAGGAAATATGTACATTATTTTCATATCATAACAGTTTCAGATTATGAAGGTATATTGAAATAAAAGTTAACAGATACACTACTCATCAACCCCTTCCTCCCCATCACATCCTCTTTCCTTAATCGCCTATTGTTTTTTTCTTCTCATCTCCCCTTTCCGTTCCTCCTTTTTTTTGTCAATTTCTCCCTAACATAATCTTGTTTCAATTTTTTTCTTGCTATCTTTTGTATTTGATTCTCTTCATTTTGATATGTGAAGAGATATACGGTTGTTAGTGGCAGAAAATTTATTTGTAAAGATTGTTCGTTGTTTCTCTTCACTGTTATTTTTTTCAACAAAACCATTCAATTGAATGAAAAATCTCCATTCTATATGCTTCTTTTATCGTTCTTCTCATTATACTTGTACTCTCTCTCGCCCTTTCTGTAATTTTCATCTATCCTTTCTTATTTCATTTGTCTTCAATGTCCCTTCTTCTTTTCTCATCTTTTTCTTAAACTGTTTTTTTTTTCATGTCCTTCTTTCCTTCTCTTCTATCATTTTCATCCTCATTCTCTTTTCGATCTTTCCCGTTTTCTATTCCCTTTCTTTTCTTCGCCCCTCTTTCTTCCCTTTTTTCTCCACCATCCCTATTCCTTCTCTTCTCACTTTGGCCTCTCTCTTTCCTCTCTTTTTCTCTTTCCTGATTAATAAATGTTTTTACTCTCTGGATGAGTATCTTTCGACAAATCCAGTAGATTCTTTTTTTTTATTTGTTGTGACGTTGATACATATGAGTCCAATATATGTCAATTTTAATTTTTTTTAATTTTGTACTGCAGTGTACATGTCCGCCTAAATACTGACAATTCTGATACAATGTATATTGTCTGACAGAAATGAAGCGATTTTCATTTTCCTCTCTTTTTCTATTTCCTCTCTTTTTCTCTTTCCTCTCTTTTTCTCTTTCCTCTATTTTTCTCTTTCCCCTCTTTTTCTCTTTCCTCTCTTTTTCTCTCCCCTATTTTTTCTTCCCTCTTTTTCTCTTTCCTCTCCTTTTCTCTTTCCTCTTTTTTTCTCTTTCCTCTCTTTTTCTCTTTCCCTTCTTTTTCTCTTTCCCCTCTTTTTCTCTTTCCTCTCTTTTTGTCTTTCCTCTTTTTCTTTTTCCTCTCTTTGTCGCTTTTTCTCTTTCCTATCTTTTTCGCCTTCCTTTCTTTTTCTCTTTCCTCTCTTTTTCTCTTTCCTTTCTTTTTCACTTTCCTCTTTTTTTTCTCTTTCCTTTCTTTTTCTCTTTCCTCTCTTTTTCTCTTTCCTCTCTTCGCTTTCCTCTCTTTCCCCTCTATTTCGCTTTCCTCTATTTTTCTTTTCTTTTCTCTTTCCCCTCTTTCTTCTCTTCCCAAAACTGTTTGGTGACTCGATTTCTGTCGTTCAAGGTGGAATCGATGACGAAACAAGAAATCGAATTCGACACGCCGTTCAGGGAGCTCGGCTTCCCCGGCGCCCCCTTCCGCTCCACCGTGCTGCTCCAACCGACGTCCGGATGTCTCGTCAATTTGACGGAATGGCCGCCGTTCGTCATCACCTTGGAGGACGTCGAACTGGTCCACTTCGAGCGCGTCCAATTCCACCTCAAGAACTTCGACATGGTGTTCGTGTTCAAGGACTACCACAGGAAGACGTCGATGGTGAACGCGATACCGATGCACATGCTCGATCACGTCAAGGAGTGGTTGAATTCTTGCGATATAAGGTAAGGCACCACACAACACAGAAATAAAAAGATATGTTTTCTAAGGTGAATTTTCACGTCCAAATGTGTTTCGGTTGGTTGTTTTTCACGAGCGGTCGGAAGAGAAATACACTACTTAGTGTTCACTATTTTATTTGCCAACGTTTCGGCGATCATTTTCGCCATCCTCAGAGCTATAAATATGAATAAGATTTAGATTGATGTGGCCGTTTCTTGACGGAAATCCATAGTTATGACACAAAAAGCTAAAACACGATTAAAATTCCACAGAATTTATTGTCTTCGCGACATGTTTCGATAAACTATCTTTTTCGAGCGAATTTAGTATAACACTGATTTATTCTTCAATAAAAGATCCTCAGATACATTTCTTATCCATAAAGATAATTAGGGTCTACTATAATTAACCCTGATTATTCCTAGAGCCATACCACTTATATAAAGTGACAACTACATGTAGGTAAATAGTAAATTTAGTAAACGATTTGAACTCTATTGATTTCCAAAAATTCTAAATAATTAGGCCTAATGCCCTTATTTTCAACATGAACTTCGAAATCTGCAGCAAAGTCATGGCCTTTCTCCAAAATATGATTGGCATATGATGAGTGTTTTTTATTCTTTTCATAATTCATACGATGTTCACGTATGCGGCTTCTGAATGGTTTAGCTGTCTGGCCTATATATACTTTGGAGCAAGATACACAACTCAATTTATAAATTCCTGATTTTTGAGATTTTCGTGTTTTATCTCCATTATTCTGATAAACCTTCCCAACGTGTTATCTGTTCTCTATGCTACTAATAAATTTTGTTCATGTAAAAATACAAGTGTACCCCACTTTAACTTATTCAGGACCCGTTACGGAAAAAATAGCTTCATTTTCACATAAACAAAATTTAAGAGTAGCATACAGAACAGATAACACGTTGGGAAGGTTTATCAGGAATAATACAAATAAAACACAAAAATCTGAAAAATCATGAGATTATAAATTGAATTGTGGATCTTGCTTCGAAGTATATATAGGCCAGACAGGCAGACCATTCAGAAGCTGCATACGTGAACATCGTATGAATTATGAAAAGAGCACAACACACTCATAATATGCCAATCATATTTTGGAGGAAGGCCATGACTTTGATGCAAATTTCAAAGTTCTTCATGTTTAAAATAAGGGCATCAGTCTTGATTATTCAGAAGTTTTGGAAATCAATAAACTAAAGAGTTCAAATCGTGTACTAAATGATCAATTGGACCTTAACAGTTCTCCTTTGTTAAACATATTCTATTCCACATATTTATTTATTTATACTGAATATTTCCATCGTATGTTAAAAATCCCATATGAAGCGGGACATTTTCGATCAATTACAGCGATAAATTCCCGGCGGGACATTTTCGGGCTGGTAAATACCCGGTAGGTATCGAAAAATACCCGCTCGGTCCGTGCATCTATAGTAACGATTGTTAAAATGTACATTTTTCATCTTGACAGGCATAAATACTGAATTTTAAACGTCGTTGTTTCAACTCCGGAAATATTCTACCGAATTACACTCGTGCATCTAAATAAACCTGATAATTTTCCATTCAAGCGTGTTGTCAGTAAAAAAACTGCATTCGGTTATTTTTATATTCTGCTAAAAGAGCCCTCCTCCTTCGGAGTCGGGCTCTTTCGACAAAATATGAAAATAAACTCATGCAGTTTTTAGACAACATGCTTTCATGGAAAATTATCGGTAATTTTGAAGCACTTGTGTAATTACTCCCGATAATTTCTTGTTAAAATTACGGAAGTATGTACAATCAAAAGAATATGTTTTGAAACGGTGAATATAATCACTGAAAGGCATATGACGGTAAAACAAAAAGCAGACACAAATTGGAATGAATTGTGAACGACCTTCATGGACTCCATGTTGGTTTCGATTTGGTATATTATTCATCATAATGAATCCCATCAAAAAAATTGGCATTACATATTCTAAAATTTTCGATATTATAGGAGAGTAATTGTTTCGTCGAATTATTTATTTATTTATTTATTTATTGTTTTAATACATCCAACAGGCCGAGGCCCATTAATAGGAGTATACATTAATAGAGCAGGTAACTATTGCTAGATAAATGAAAGTATACGTGAACAATTAGATATTCAGTTAGGAACTAATCTATACAAACTATTCCTAAATTGATTCATGTTGGAAAAAAATAAATCTATAGAGTATTTATTGACACTTCGGCACATAGAGGTTACTGGACTGTAGAAATGGTGCTGAGAATTGGGTACATTAATGCGGAATGTGACATTTGATCTGGACGTATATCGAGGTACATTAAAATTAATTTGGGACAAAAGAGTTGGTGAGTCCATGGCACCATTGACCAATTTGTAAATAAAAATGAGATCTGCAATTTCTCGTCTTTTTCTCAATGTTACAAAGTTGAATTCATTTAGAGGACAAGTGTATTCATAATTTCTAGCCGGATAGCTTCCATGTTTTTTATAATATGCGAACTTAAGGATTTTTTTCTGGATACGTTCCAAGGCATCAATGTATTTGGTTTGATTAGGATTCCATACTGAACTGCAATATTCTACTTCACTACGAACCAAACTATAATAAACCGACCGCATGCACTCAAATGACTTGAACTCTCTGCAATTTCTTATTACAAATCCCAACGACTTAGAAGCTCTCTGAACAGTTTTTTCAATGTGCGCATTGAATGTAAGTTTATGGTCGAATAAGATTCCTAAGTCGCAGGTATCATTAACTCTTGGTAGATCTATATTATCAATTGAATAATCGAACTGGTACGTATTTAATATTCGAGCATAAGTCATAACTTTACATTTTCCAACGTTGAAAAAGAGTTTGTTTTCATTGCACCACTTCTGGAGTGAGTTCAAATCCCTCTGGAGTAACATACAATCAGATGAATCATGTATTTCTCTCAAGAGCTTTAAATCATCAGCAAAAATCAGTTTCATTGATTGTATCGAAGCGCATATGTCATCTATAAAAAGTAGAAATAACAGGGGCCCCAAATTGGATCCTTGAGGAACCCCCGACTGTGCGAAAAATACATCCGATTTTTCACCTTCATACTCGACATATAGACTACGATGATTCAAATATGATCTTAGTAGATTTTGTATCTTTGAGGAAATACCATATGCACCTAACTTCAATATTAGTTGTTGATGGGAGACTCTATCGAATGCATTGCTAAAATCTGTATAGATTACATCAACTTGACATCTATTATCCAAAGAGTTGGATATGAATTGGGTAAAGGTGCAAAGATTTGATACAGTTCCCCTCATTTTCATGAAGCCATGTTGAAATTCTGAAATCGAATTTCTCACACGTGCATAAATCAGGTCAAATAAAAGTATTCTCCAACAATACGTACTACTCTTTTTTTTTTTCATCAACAAAAACAAATTAATGAGTTTCCGCTCTCGCACCGCAGGTACTCGGAGGGCGTGCAGTCCCTCAACTGGGCGAAGATCATGAAGACGATCACCGACGACCCGGAGGGCTTCTTCGACAGCGGCGGGTGGACGTTCCTCGACCCCGAGTCGGACGACGAGGCGGCCAAGGAGGAGGAGTCGGAGGAGGAGGACGAGGTGTACCAGCCGTCGGACGACGGCGGCGAGGAGGGGTCCGAATGGAGCGAGGAGGACTCGGAGTACTCGGAGGGCGACACCGAGGACGACGACAGCGACGGCGACGAGGAGGATTTGGGTGAGTGCGGTGGTGGTGGATAATACGTCGATTTACCCCTTCTGTATCTACGTTGTTATTTTGAATGGATGTTTCGTATTCGGTACTTCGATTTAAAGTCATGAGTGAACAATTTAGCAAGTATTAAACCATCCAAGAATTTGTCTCTATATGATTTTGAAATCTATAGCGTTATCCTTAGCAGAGTGACTGAAATCAAGGATTTGCAAGTGATTTTTTCTCAAGAGCTCAATTTTAAAAGCCATGTGTCAAGATGGGTGACTATATTAGTTCAGAAAAAAATTTGAATTATGGAGTTCCACAAGGAACAGTCCTAGGTCCTGTGTTATGTAACATATTCCTGAATGACAATTTTTATGTGAAAACAAGAGGTTCCATACACAGTTTTGCAGATGATACTATTATAATCTATATATCAAATACATGGCAATCTCTTAAAATACTCCTACAAAATGACTTTGAAAATATAAAAAATTGGTTCGACAATAACTTATCGACTCTCAATTTCGAGAAATCACATTATCTCCCCTTTACTTCTTCTAGAAATAATCTACCTCATCTTGGACCTATTAAAATAAATGACTCATATATAAAAAAAGTCGACCATATCAAATATTAAGGCATCATGATAGACAGGCATTTAAAATGGAATTTCCAAATTGATTATCTAATAAAAAAATTACGCCCTCTATTGCCAAATTCAAATTTCTTTATAATATTCTTAGTAAAAAACACATGGATATGATTTATTTTTCTTTATTTCAATCTCAAATTAATTATGGTATCCTGTCATGGGGGGAAGTTAATCAGAATTATCTGAAAAATTTGGAAAATTTACAAAAATGGTTTTCTAAAAAATCATGTATGGTAAAAATATTCTATATTCCTCCGATAAATTATTTTGTGAAAGTGAAAAAATGAATATCAGACAATTATTTTGTTTTAATTTAATAACTTACATATTTTCTCCAGAATCTTATAGAATTGAAATTTTCCACGTGACTGCCAGTGTGCTGATTATACTGTCATTTTCATTTATTGTTCAAATGTTATTATATCATTGAATCATTTATTTTTAATCCATAATAATTATTCAATAAAATATCTAATCCTTAAAACAAGTGCAATAACTTCGTAAGGTTTAAATATTTATTCGCATATTATTTATTTTAAAATTGTAATATTGAGATTTATTGTGAATAAATTGTTATTAATATTATATAAATAAAATCTCATCCTCGGTTAACAAAATGCTAGATTTCATATTCCGTAATGGTAAACATTTTTCCAGTGAAACAATGAAGTCTTTTTACGGTTCTTTTGTCCGTTCCTCACTAGAATATTGCTCTGCAATGTGGCCCCCATTCTACAAATGTGATATCTCAAATTGAGAATGTACAAACTATATTCGCAAGACACTTTTTTTTCAGAGATGTGTACATTTTCTCACTTTGATTATCGTAATACACCGCAAACTCTCAAATTACTTACCCTTGATAGCTGGTTTATTTCCGAATCAACTTTCAGGTTCAAAATTCTCATTGGTGAAATCGACTGTCCAAACTTATTATCCAAAATAAATGTGTATTGCACAAGACATCCAGCTCTATTTAGTATAAAGTTTCATAGTACCAATTATGGTTACAATTGTCCTTTGTCTCGAATACTTCGAGATTTTAACAAAAATAACGTAGATCCTTTTCGATGCCCATGGGTACCTTTCAAAAATTCGTTACGCACTATTATCTGACTATAAATAGATGATAATGTATCAATTAGTACTCTCCATTTTTGTTTTTTCGGTCTCGATATTATATTTTAGCTACAGTGATATATTATTTTGTTCACATGATGATTATAATATACTTCTTGGTAAATGGTGATACCATTAATGAATAAATAAATATATGAACCTTCTGGTTTGATCGGATGCTCGTCCAATTTTCATATTTCACCATTTAAAACGGAACAGACGAAATATTTGATTCAACGTTCATTTCAAGAAAAATCGGTCGTACACGTACTTACATTGGTCAAGGAGGGGATTTTTCGATAAGATTTTAAACACTGCAAGTTCAACTCTCTTGGAAGGGTGGGACCAACCCAACCAACCTCGGAATCCATAAGTCATAAAAAGTGTTGGACTGCATTGTTCAAAGCTCAAGTAAAGAAGTTGAAAAACAAAAAGTGTGCGATCTTCATTACAACAATTTTGGAAAACAATTTACTGAAAAATGAGGACAAGGGGGAGAAAAAATGTTCGAAGCATGTTTCGCAAAGAAAATGAGTACCAGTAAACAAATTATTATTTATAAACTATGAATAGTGAATATCAAAAATATTCACGGGTATGCTTGAAGACTGGCTTCAAATCAAATTCCCTGTAGGGGGATAGACCTATCAGAAAACAACAACTTCCCTATAATACCATGAAGGGCATTGGATTACATCCAACGGGTGTTAGCGCAGGATTCTTTACAAAAGAAATTCCTGCATATGCTCTTGGCGATACAACTGCAGGGGAGTAGTTGTTAGTCCCTCAACCTACAGTGTAGGTGAGTTGAGGCTGGCCTGAACAAATTGTTCATTTAGAATATTTGATTTAAAGCCAGTCTTCAAGCATACCCATGAATATTTACGATATTCTTTATTTCCTAGTAATAGGAGTTGGGCCATGGGGATATGCTCTTGGTTAGTTAGTACCTAGTCTACGGGCAGATGGCGCAGCAACGGCTATTTTGCTTGTTGTTTGTATCAGCCTAGGTCTAGGGAAGATACTCTGTTCGAATATGATTTTCAATTGTGGGAAGTCATCGAGTTATGTTGATGATGGAACTGCTTTGCACTGACGAAAGGCCAAGTATTCGAAAATTAATTCTGGCAACTATATCGCCCAAGAGCATATGTGGAATTTCTTCTGTGAAGAATCCTGCCCTAACACCTGTTGGATGTAATCCAATGCCCTTCGTGTTATTAGCCAGGGGAGTAGTTGTATTCTGATAGGTGTTAGTCCGTCCACCTACAGTTTAACTTCATGAAATAGTATAAAAAATGTCGACGTTCCGCCATTTTGTAGTAGTTGAAGATATTGACTCAATGTTCTAGGGTTGTACAGTATTCGTAAGCAGCAAGTGTCACAAGCCCCCCTTTCCATTTAATTTTGTCTCGGGTAACGTACAATCGCCATCTGTCAATTTATCTCCTGAATTCATTTATATTGTTACGATATATTGACTGGGTTCGTTGATTAAAACACCAAACAACACTAAACTTCTTTTATTATAACTCTCTATCACAATACAATACAACACAATCACTTAAATCGCTCCGATAACTTTCCAATGCTCGGTACTAAAACTCTCTGTTCTAAAAATTCTACACTTCGACTACTTGCACCTAGCAATAACAAATAAAAGCTCTTTCCACTAAGATCTCAATAACTCTCGCCACTCAGCTCTGAATACAAACTTCCGAATAACTAACTCTGCCCGCGACGAAGTCTCTCCCGTATATATACCTGCGGACGCTTGTGAAGAATCTTCGCGAATTCTCCACACGCGTTTACGGGTTCCAGGAAACTGACGTTCGCTACGACGCGATCTCTCATCTGCGTTTACGATCTCGTCAGGGCCGGCGCTAGGAAAGCGCTAGGAGATTCGTAACAATATTCATGCATCAATTTCATCATCCCCACTTTCAAATTTTGAGTTGACCCGTTCAAATTGTAAAAAGGGGGAGGACATTAAAGAAAGCCACTGTATATAGTGAATGAATTAATATTAATTATACGCAAATATGATTCATGAGGTATAAATCTTTGCTTTGAACAGTTTTCCCTTGTTATCATTTTTCAATAAAGTTTTGTTGAAAATTGTTGTAATCAAGATCGCACATTTTTTGTTTTTTAAATTTTTCATTCGAGCTTTGAACAATGCACTCCAACAGCTTTTATGAAGATCCACTGACCTGCCTTGGATTTCGAGGTATAAATCTTACGTCGCTCCACTATGGTCAAATAATCAGATTAGAAAAACCATTACACAATTAGATACTTATCTCAAAAACTTTCTGACCGAATTTTACTCATGTGTTCACTCTCAGAGAAAGGAACGACACTCTTCGTTTGAAACCCTCCTTGAAAGTCTGTCCGTTTCAGGTTCCGAAGAGGAATCGGGCAAAGACTGGTCGGACCTTGAGAGAGAAGCCGCCGAAGAGGACAGAGAGCGCGCCTATACCGGAGACGACGATAAATTCTCCTCGAAAAAAAATCGAAAATCCCACTCCGACTCGAAGGACAAAGACCGAGGCAAATCCCACTCGAACAGCAACAAGTCCTCGAGCAAACATTCGAGCTCCAGCAAACATTCCTCGCCGAACAAGAGCAGTTCCAGGGACAAGGACAGAGACCGCCACAAGAGCAGCAACGACAGGCATTCCTCTTCTTCGTCCAAGCACAAGAGCTCCTCCGATAAGAGCTCCAAGGACAGGGACAAGTCTCGCAGTTCCCATTCCGGGTCGAACGACAAGAAGCGCGGCCGCGATAGCGATAGTCGGGACAGGCACGATTCCAAGAAGTCGAGGAAGTAGTACCAAAGCGCAGGTCTTCGTTTGTGGTTGTACGTCCGACTTTGTGTTAGGTTTAGTCCCCGATATTTTTCCACCACTTGTGTACAGTTTATGTTTTGATATGTGCGAGTATTTGTAAGCAGTGCTGAATGCCGTCTTCAGTTTTTAATCTGATATTAAATTGTAAGGAATTGTCGATGTTGGTATTTTTTTTACAGACTCGCTCGTTGAAGAGCCGCGCTAACACCAAGTTGTCGGAGTAACAGCAGAACTCTTTACAGTTGGCCGTCTTCAAAGTACTAATTCAGTGATACACTCTGGTTTCGTTCAATTAGGCAAAAATAATGGATCACAACTTCTAATCTCTCCCTTTTCCATGGCTGATTAGTACTTCGAGCAATGGCTAATGTCAGTCAATGTTTCATTGGCTGACAGTCCCGTGGACCATGGCCAATTAACCAGTTTCTTAAATCATATGGCAGCGGGTGTCAGGACCTCCAACCAAAGTTGTATTTTGTTCATGAATGATTAACTACAACCGGTGTAGCTCTGCAAATTTGGTGACAGCAATTCTATAGCTATATACATAAGAATCCGTTGTAGAAGAACAAAAGCTTTTTCGATGGGACTTCTAAGTACGTATCAGAATTAGGCATTCCAGATACTTGTCAAAAATGTCAAATAAATCGAAATGAACCAATCGGCGGCATCTGCCCCCCAGGAACTTTCGTTTGTTTTCTTTTTTATAAGTGTGTGATTGGTTAAAACTGGTATTTGCCCCCCAGACATAACCTTATCTGGAATGCCTAATATCGCATATTCTTCAACACTATAGTTCTATCACGGTTTCAGTGGTAGCAAGGAGCGAATGCGAATATAGGTTTCATATGCGAAGGGTCAACAGACTCCCCGTTTGGTTTTCAAGGATTTGGCTGGAGGTTTCGATGGCCATGGCCACTTATTTGGCGGTGGAGGTCAGGGTCATCAGTCAATGTTGACGATTGTATTTTGGTCAAGAATGTGCGAGTATCTGGCAGCTCGTAGGGAATCAATATATGCAGCAGATATATGATACTTGCTCTATACCAGAACATGGCTCTTTGAATATTGCCTTTTGTATTTCAATCGATTGGCTGAATTGTCTTTTATGTTGAATATCTTTGAAAAAGTTATACACGCATTTCTCTATGGATATCATTATGGTAACAATTCGAAGAATATATATTCACTTATGAGTAAAAATATATAAAAGTTGGGTAAGGGAATTGGTAACTGGGTGAAACTAAATTGTCTGTGAAATGAAAGCTAATGAAATGGATGCAAATTTTTATTAACTATGTTGTTTTCGGTATATCATCATCGCCTATAATGTACAGGAATTGAATGGAATTTCGCATGAAAACGATCCTGTATTTCAAATCGAACACGAAAATCTTTCTCATTCATACTGTTGTTTCGGATATTCCAGTAATAAGCGGCAAACGAGGAACATTGGGATTTCAAGACCGTTTTGAAATAAAGTTTCGATGAGTGATGCTCGGCACCAGAATTTCATTGAAACTTCTTGATTCTAATCATCTCATTCAGGCAATCTGTCTTATTGGTGATTCTTCGCTGGAGCATCGTACAAGAGTTGCAGACTTGTGTCTCTTCTATAGATATTTTTATGGTCGGTACTCTTCTGAATTTTCGTCAATCGTCGTTCCACCCTTATTGGCAGTATCAACATGGATGACCCGACGAGTGCGGAATTCCCACCCCTTTGTTGTGAGCTTGTGAACCTGTCGAACCTCTTTGCTCAGGATTTTTTTTCAATAGAATAGCTGAACTTTGAAGGAGGTATTTCTTGAGGCTTAAGAACTTCAAAAATGTAAGTTGATGTTAATTCGTATCTCGTGTCCATTGATTTACGCGGTGTTCGTTAAACATTACAGGGCTTCCCTTTTGTTTGAATCTGTATATAAAAAAAGTTGTCAAAGTGGTGCAAATAATCAGTTGAAGTATTCTACAAACTGGCGCTGCGATTCTGAATTAAAATCCTAATTCTCAAACAACAACAATTATAACGGTCCATTCTTCATTAACGGCTGTTGAACTTGGATTCTTATGTATACAATTGAAATATGATGATATGTGATGAGAAAGACAAAATTATATGATACTGTTTTTGGCTTTTTTCGCTTTGCATATTTTTGGTATGTGCTTTAGAGTCGGAAGAACCTGAAAAGGATTCGCCAGACCTGAGAACAGAGCACGTCGCGAAAGACTGGGTAAGAAGTTTGTAAATCTGCAAAGATGATAATTTCTTCAATTCCGAGAACAGACGTATATTCTGTAGGCCCGAAAAGAGGAATGAATCTGATTTCTGCATCTATTGTGTCCGTAATTTCTTCCCTTCCAATAATCACACCTCTACGAGCAAGAATATTTCTCGAAATAAAGAGGAAGATCGCCACAAAAGCAAGAATCACAGAAACAGGCACTCGTCGTCGTCTTCTTCTGAACACATAAACCCCAATAAATCTGAGAGATCGCTCAAAAAATGCTACCAAAGTGAAAAATCCCATTGCTAACTCTTTTAAGATATGGGATAGAGATAATGAAGTTTTACTTTCCAATATTTTCACAACTTGCTTACAATTTTTTTTAAAAGCGAATAATTAATTAGCAATGCCAATAGAATATTTTTATTTTATTTCAAAGAATGTTCCCGGTTTTTCACAAAACACCAAATTCACCACACACTTTTCGAAAAATTAAAGCCACATCAAACACTGACAAAGTTCACTCGATGTGCAATTTTATAAAGTATACAAGCGATGACTTCGCTATGCACATAATTTCGATACTAATACAGGTACTATAATTACCTTCAAATTTATAGGACAGTAATGGGTTCTTTCATAAATCAGAAACTATCTGTTGGTAGTACTGGTTGATCAACCTCTTCCACATAAACATTGAAGACTAGTTTCTTCTTCGTTCAGATGGCTACAGTTTTCATGATCATCGGTCACGTTTTCCTTTTCACATTGTAAATACACATTTTTTGCGAAATAGCTATTCCCACCTCCGTATCACTGTAATATCTGCTTATATACAAATCCATTTTCACCGATTGCGTTTAGACATTTTCAAAACTTATAAGTCTTTTTCTCTCTCACTAACGACGGACCAGATTAGCGAGACAAAGACAGGCAAATCAATTTTGATTCAGAGCACCAACGCCTCATTTACAGAATTACATCAGCAAGCCTCTCTGTAGCCCCTGATATTGCATAACATGTAAGTTAACAGGAGCACACATGCACCCGAATGCTCTTCCTTT
The DNA here is from genome assembly GCA_032362365.1 of Zygogramma bicolorata. NCBI lineage: Eukaryota > Metazoa > Arthropoda > Insecta > Coleoptera > Chrysomelidae > Zygogramma > Zygogramma bicolorata. The sequence goes on along the minus strand of JAVJAQ010005556.1, from coordinate 61,476 downwards.
CGGTTCTCTCTCTCTCTCTCTCTCTCTATGATATTGGCTGGGCCCTTTCAAGAGAATAGCCGCTCTGGATATATATTCAAAATCATACAATGAGATGGAAATAGAGCTTCGTTATCAAAACATTTCTTTTCTTATACCTGTGAATTGGACAGCATTTTCTTTTTTGTTTCTGTCTATCTTTTTGTTTTCTATAATAACAACATTTTGATAACCCTGGCGCTCTTGTATTTAAAACTTATTCGTCTCTCCATCTCTCTCACACTATAGGGCTAGCCGTATGAGACAGAGAAGGAGACAGACGAATACGTTTTGAATACATGAGCGCCAGAAAACACCTTATTTTTAAGCTCGAATTCTCAACTTTTCTTAAGCATTAAAAGATGCGCAACCTCAGAAATCTGAATATACCGTCGGATCACGAAAATTCGAAACGGGCATGTTTCCGATTCCATGATAAGTGCATCAAAAAGCTTCTAATCAATTCTAAAAAGCGGGCTCAAGAGGATCACCACCATTATCGCATATGTGTCGTTTTTCGGTCTCGGAAACTATCAGTAAATATAAAGACAGATTCACAGAGCTTGAAAATAATTTGGCAGACAAATAAGTTCCCCAAAATAGTTCGTCTCGAAAATATGCCTTTCTTTTCCGTTAAATTGGATTGGGCAGTAATCAGATAAATGAAGTCCTGAAAAGTCATTTCGAAAAGCCAGTGTATTTTGAAGTCATTTATGAATAGTTTTCAATTCAAGTATAAACAGATTGTTTAAATAAATAAATTGAATGATAAGGGCCCTAAATCTGTGCCTTGTGGTACACAGTATTTAAATATTTCTTGATAACTGAATACATCATCAATTTGCACTTGCAAAATTCTATCACTGAGTTAGCTCACTAATGCTCCACCGACATCCCTCCCTTTTTTTGCTACATAAATGTGAAAATTCTTTAAATATATCAAAGTATCCAGATAATTCCAAACTCATAACACATAGACTTTGAATTACATATATTTACACCACCAGATACAATAGAATTTTGATACTTCTGATACATAAATTTGACTTTCTAACAGAACTGAAGGATTGAAAAAAATTACTTGAGATATTTTTTATTCCATAAAAACTGAAACAAAATTTGCTTGAATGTGTGAAATATTCCTTCCAAGTCATTTAAAACTTTTCAATAAACTAATATTGTTGTTTATAACAATCCACTGCAAATCTAAGAGGTCTATGAATGAATATAATAAATATTTTAAATCACTAATCTCTTTTCCTCTTCTTCAATGATGGCTTTTCGAAATAAGGCTTGACTCCACCAGCTTGGTGTGAATGGAACTTGATATTCTGAGCATTTTCAGTGGACCAAGGGGAGTCGAACTGAGTAGTATCTTGATCTACCAAATGGGTGTATTTGGTCCTTCCTGATCTCCCAAAGTTCTTTACCTGCATAACTTTTGGAAGGATAGTTTTATCAAAATGATCCTCAAGCGTAGCCTGAGCAAAGTCTCTCTTGTACACCTCATCCTCTTTGTCCAGGTAGAACGCTCCTCTGTGATAGTACTTCTGCAAGTATTTGTACTTTCCCTTCGCCGCTTTGTTTGTCACCGTTTTAGGCATGAGCCTTAGCTGGATGCGCCTCTCTTCCTCTGACATGGTTCGTAGCTTTTCTATCTCGAGTTTCTCCTTTTCTATGGCTTCTCTCTCTTCACGATCCCTCTTGATGCGTTTCAGCTCTCGTAACTTCCAAGCCTCATATTCCACCTCATCGTTTTCATCGTCGGTGCAAACGTCATCTATATGAGGCTCGTTTGTTTCTTTGCTCTTGAGCTGCTGCTCTTTTCGAATTGCTTCCTCCACCATACGTAGTGTTTCTTTCCTTCTCTCCTCAGCCTGGCGCTGAGCATCCTCTTCCAGCTTCTTTTGTTTCTGGAGCTCTTTCTCTTTTTCTATAATGCTGATTCTATCCTTCTTTCTGATGAACACTGGTTTCAGCCTGGGCCCTGTTTCTTCTTCAGAGTCTGTGTATTCCTCATACTCTGAGGACTCTTCTGTGTCTGATTCATCCTTCTCTTCCTCTTTCGCCATGAATTCCTCCTCCTGTTTATTCAACATGCGCTGTTTCATCATTTCTCTTTTTTTCTCAATCTCTGTGTCGCTGAGTTCGGCTTCAGACTCATCCTCATCTGGCCCAGCTTCCAGAGTATGCTTGTACTCTGGCAAGTTTATTTTGTCTTCCAGTTCTTCATCTTCCGATGATTCCATCACTTCTGTTTCGACTACATGTCTCCTTCTTTCTGGCCTGACTTCTGTTTGAACCTCTGCAATCTTAAGTCTTCGCAAACGTGGATCATTCAACTCATCATCGCTCTTGACTGGTTCGGGAGAAGGAGCTGATATGTGATTTCTCCTCTCCAAGAAATCGTCTTCTTCGCTATCGTTGTCAGAGTGTACATCGTGAGCATAGTCTGGTTTCTTGCCAGAAACATATCGGTGAACCTTTACTTTCTGCATGGAAATTTCCCCTTTTTCATTTCTCACTGGAATGGCTCCGGCTGTACTCTGAATAGTGTAGTTGGACTGAGGGTTCATCATTTTGAATTAATTTATTTAATTCCACAAGTTTTCACTATAATTGTAAGGATTGTTTAGATTCAACCAGTGCAAATTGGCATAAAATTTTTCAAGAGTTTCACCTTTTTAACTCTAAGCACAAAATCACCACGATTCACTAGATAATACTCTTGATTGAAAACTGGATTTATAATTTGACAATATAAATACTATTCAGTTAACTGATTAACCTATTATTTATATTTGTTTACGTCCTTGCTAATCATCTGTCGTTGTCGTCTGACATATGAAGCTTTCGTTTTATATGTGCGTGTTGCTCCGGAGTAGCATTAACATTGGTCATAGAAATCATATTATATATGACATTGGTTGAAAAATAACAAGTGTCAAATTCCGCCAATTGCATAGATATCTATACTTTATATATAATATGATTTCTATGGCCAATTGTGAAGCTAGAATTAAGAGTCCTGGAGCAGTACACTCTAAAACGAAAGCAGCAATAAAGGCAGGTTCAGAAGAAATATCCAAATATTGGGATGCGTAAGGGTCCTTCTCAATACTGGATTCTTGATAGATACGACGGTACGAAAAACTTTTAGGTATAAAGTCGGATGATCATACAATCGTTTGCATGAAAATTAAACCCAAGACGAGTCCTGAATGTTTCTTCCGATATGCGAATGCATATAAAGATTCGCCCATAGACAAAAAAGTTTTATAGACAATGGAGACGGATTCTCATACGAGTTCAGTGGCTCATAAACCCAAATTTCGCATTTTTTAGGCCTCGAACTCTCTTTTGTGGTTCTGTCAGTTATCGAATTGTCATTCGTCACGTCATACAAGTTGCTGTCGCCTGTCGCTGTCATCATTTGAAAGTTCAAAGTTATAATTTATAATTCGAGTAATTATTTTTTATTCAAATATACGCTAATGAATGAAAAGTCATAACTCATTATTTGTTTTACAAATATAATAGAAATAAATGAAAATATTCAATAATGGTCCTGAGTCGCATGTTCAAAGTTTCAGAGATATGGTAAAATTTGCTAACCTAAAAATTTTAAACCATTTCAACTTCCTCAAAATTTCCAGCTTGAAGGAGAATGCCTTCTTACGCAAATGTATATTTGACCCGAAAGCTTCAAGAAGCTCCAGATATTTCAGAAAAGGTAGGGTAAACAAAGACGAACCGAAGATAAACCCCGAAAGTTTAGCATCTCCATTCACAAATGTATGTGCTGATAGTAGAAATCTTCAAACAGGAAATCTAATCAAACCCTTCCTATTCACAGTGGCCGTAAGTGAACAAAGGCTGACAATGATAATATATTGACGCAAATTTAGTTTTCGGGATCTTGCTATCTTGGTGCTGCAGTATGGGAATACGAAAATATGAGATCACATGCTATAAGCATGCTGAGAAAACCCATGAAATTTTTCAAGAAACAAGCTGAGTATGGCATCCAGTCTGCAAATAGCGTTACAAAGGAAGTCAAGGCTTGGTGGAACCATCTGTCGCCAGGAGAGCGGGTTTTTGTACCAATATGCGCCCTAAATATTCTAGTATTTGTAGCTTGGAGAGTTCCGAGACTACAACCGTACATGATGAAGTATTTCTGTTCCAATCCTGCTAGTCAGAGTGTCTGTTGGCCAATGCTTTTATCAACTTTCAGTCACTATTCTGGTTTACATCTGCTTGCCAACATGTATGTTCTTCACAGTTTCAGCACAGGTAATTGGCAGACTGAAAAGGGGGCTCTTTTACAGTTCTGAATTCTTTTTAAAGGTGCTGTACACAGTTTAGGAATGGAACAGTTTTTGGCACTATATTTGAGTGCTGGAGTTATCTCAAGTTTCACTAGCTATTTGTATAAAGCCGTTACAAAACAGCCAGGATTATCTTTAGGAGCTGTAAGTAGAATGATTATTGATTTTTGTCAGAAGAATATTCATATGCGAAAAAATCTTCAGTGAATTCTGTAAAATGGACAGAATTCTGTGTTTTGTGAACTATCTTTCATGTATATCCTATTATGTTGTTATTTTCGGTGATATCCGGGCTTTATCTTTATGATCAATCATATGTCCAATAAAACTTGCAGGATACAATTACCGTAGTATCATGCAACCATGGCCCTGTTCCGTTTCCATGTCTGGTGAACCAGAGAGTGGTTCTCTCTCTCTCTCATATTGATCGGGTCCATCCAAAAGAGAGAGAAAGAACGAGTCTGGTTAACCAGACAGGGAAACGGAACACGGCCATATGCAATATGCATATATTTAGTTGCACACGCAGTGGCGGATCCAGGATCAGGTCAAGGGGGGGGTCTATAACTCAAAATTTATATGTATATATATATATATATATATATATATATATATATGTATGTATGTTACAGTGAAGGTTTTCACGGATGCTCGAGTATGCGAAATTGGTATTCTGTATATATATATATATATATATATATATATATATATAACAGAAAATTATGAGCTACTGTATAGCAACAACTAGTAAAGATCCAAAAAAAAGGTGAAAGAGGTTGACATGAGCAAAATTTGAAGGTGTAGCCAGGAGGTAAAGTAGGTTCGAAACTTTACTTTTTTTAAATCGAATCGAGTTGATTTAACCTAATCAAAGGCATATTCTACTCATACATAGTATATTGTATATTCAAATCGTTAACGGCATACACAATACTCATCACAAATGTAACAAGTCTAATTTTTCAAATACTGTGCCAAACAGGATCCAATGGCAGCACTGTCAGAAATTTCTCGAACTTTTCCTCGATGAGCCTGACAAGGACAAGTGTCAATTTTCTTTGAAGTGTCGTCGAGAAAAATTGCAATTTGATAGTTAAAAAAAAGGATTTTATTTTGAACCTCAACATGAAGAGGACTCTATTTTCATATTTTACCCGGCTTGATCCAGCGTCTGAACCGACTGAACCAAAAAAAAAGGGAAAGAACAATCGGTTAATTCAAAAAATTGCAAGCGAAATTTGTTTGTTTGTTTGTTTGGGTAACATTCAATCCAGATCTTGTTTGTACTATTTTTAATTCTTGAGAATTATTTTTTTAGGAAAAAATTTATTCTATTTTATTCTTTTGTCTTGCTCATGTGACATTTTTTCGTTCCCTAACAAAATTTGGAAATTAGGAGCCGATAAAAATTGAAAAAAAAAATCTCTTATTTTTCCAATGGGGGGGGGGGTCCGGACCCGAAACCCCCCCCGTGGATCCGCCCCTGTGCACACGTATTTACGATTAATTGTTGGCATCACTGAAATTTTTATCACATGATAGTTAGCTGATTAGAAGATATCGCCACCTCGTTTTTTGTATTCAAGTTCAATATAATAGTTATAATGCACTGAAAACGTTTATGTTTTGTATATCATGAAATATTCAGGGCTATTCACTAAGTAAAGTGGTCATCGCAGTTGCTAACCGTCGTAGCAACTCTGATAATAACTTGCCATAATGACGGTGGTAAGCTGTTTTTCCTTAACAAGATATCTAAAGCAGTTGCCTGTGAACCGCTACTCACAGCAACTGGTCATTATAGTAGAACTTATCTTGAAAAGTGAATACCAATTTCGCGCTTAGCAACTGACCTTGAACATAACGACAATTTTTAGTCGCTATCCATAACGACTCTGCTTAGTAAATAGCCCTGATTGAATGAAGAAACATCTCTGGTTTTTCGGGCTTGATGCTTGATGGCCGTGTAGTGGAATTTTGACTTCCGGAGCTTTCGGCTACATCTGCGGCAGCCATCTTCAGCGGCGTGGTCTTAGTTGAACTCCTCTATGTGAGTTTACTATGACTGAGTCGGTCGTAGTAAACTCCTACCTAATAATGAAGTTTTCATTTTTTTTTTAAACAATGTCTGTACAGAAATAGTCTGTTTATTTTGCATGCTACTAGGGTGAACCTCTCTTAGTAATTTTTAATCATCCAACATTCTTTTGATGTAAATTGCCCGATAATTTATCTTTGGATATGAAGAAAACACAATTCCTACGAATCCATCAAAATTAATACCAGTTTAATCAAGATTTTCTGGATATTTCCAATAACACTTCCACAGATATTTCGATGAGATAGGCATAAATTAGATTTGGAGAAGAAATAAGAAGAGAGTAACCTAATGTGGTTAGTAAGGTGGCTATATACTGGTGTTTTCACTCTATATAAAAGATTGTCAGCAAATCAGACGACCGATCCGGCCTACTTGATCAAGAATTGATGACGTAGACCGTAGTAATAACGCAAAAAATTCGCCAGGTATCGTCACTATCACAGTTGAGATGACAATCATGTGCACGAATTCTGGTCTATGTGCTGAAAAAATCAGTTGATATATATTTTCATATTTATTTATATATATTCATATTTTCATATTTATTTATTAGAAGTGAGAATTGTGATCAAATTTTATGGATATGTGAAGTGAGAAAATGCCATTTTTTTCTGGTCAGTGAAATCAATATTATTTTTTATAATCTTCTGGGTTGAACTGAAAATATCTAAAACACATATTACTGCATTTATAGAATATTCAGAATGCGTGCACACTCTAGAATGTTGTTGTCAGCAAACTTCTCGTGGTTTTTTTTATGATCACTACAAAATTTTCAAATGGTTATTGAATAGAACGTGAGATTATTCTTGGAGATAGGTCATTGAAGATGAAGTCTGTTTTCATCAAACGTCAGATTGATCTCGCGTTCTATTCTCTGTTCTAACCAAAAGTGATCTGTATTGGCAACAACGTGTTCCATGGATCGAGTGATTTCGAACATTTTTAGGAATTTCAACCACAAGCGCACCCTTAAGGCGTAATTTTGAAAAACTACACCCTGTCGACAGGTTTGTCTGAAATAATATCGCAATACCGAAAGCACCAGTATATATCCATCTTAGGGCCGGTATTATAAAACTATTTTGACAGATAACTAGAAGTTAACTTGTGGAGTGACGTCACATGTTACAGTTAACTTCAAAAGACATGAGTTGACTTTGTTGGTAGGAATGGGTATCAGTTAAAGTCAACTTTGTAGAAGATATTGCTTGTCGTCAATTTAGCACACAATATTGTTGTATGTTATATTTCAGTAGGTGGTTAGTGGTTGTTTTTTCGTTCTAGTTTTGTTCGCAATAATGTTAGTAAACGATATCGAGATTATTTTTGAAGAAATTTTAACCAACGCTCTAACGCAGAGTACAGAAATCAAGCGAAAATTTTAAGTTGTCTTTGAATAAATACCCAAATTCTAGATACCATTGTTTACCATGTTCCCTTGGCTTCTTCTTCTCTTTATTTTAAACATGAGACTTATAAAACTGACATTCCGAAGTGAAAGTTAACTCGGCTGTTAAAATTAAAGTTAACTCCAAAAGATATTTATAATACCGGCCCTTAGTGGCTAGGGTAGCTCGAGTTGAACAAATTCAAGTTCGTTACTATCCTGGAGATTCCAGGTGGCGACACCTATCCTTCATCTTAATTATTATATGTTACGTGATGCTTACTTCAGTGATGCCAATCATCAAAACCTAAATTTATGTACAATCATAATCCACGGCTATCAAGCCCGGATATCACCAAAAATATTGACTCAGGCCATGAAAGCATACATTCTATTATATTGTTTTCAGTCTGGAGCTATCATGGCAATTTTGGGATATGTTTGCACACAATATCCTGATACTCGTCTGGGAATAATATTTCTTCCAATCTTCACCTTTTCAGCTGGAACAGTAAGTTACTATTTGTGATAAAGGCTCGTGAATATTACTTTATTTGAAAACATGTATGATCATATCATCGAACCTATTTTAACCTAATATAGAATACAAATGGTAAGCAGAACTTATATAGCTCATCAAATACCAAGGAAGGGACAAGTTTTGTAAAGTTTTCCTATTGTGTAGGATATTGTTTTGAAAAAATATGGACCTTCTAACTTATTTTGTTTGTTAGTAGTTTGATCCATAGTCAAAATGCGGCACTTTCTCTCTGTTTAGAAGTTACGGTTCTTCAGTAGAAAAAAAATGCAGGGTCAAATTATCAGATCAAATGTTTATAGTCCATCTTAATTGAGTTATAGATAGCTAATATTAGGGAGGAATAGCACAACTTTGCTCCCTACAATGAGTCCAGGAAATGATGTTCACTTTGAATAGAGGGAGGCGTAATTGTATATTATGCAACGATCGTGTAATGATGGTTATTAATACATGAGCATAAACCGGGATACGAAACGAGCCGAAGGTGAGTTTCGTATGGTTTATGCGAGTGTATTAATAACCATTACATGAGAGTTGCATACGCCATTCCATCTACACCCAATAAATAATGAAGAACTATAAATATTATTTTATCAGGTATTTATATTGAACACCATAAAAGTAGGTAATCAATCGTATTTCTTGGAAAAATTCTACAAAATTATAATTAATGGTATAACCACGGTAAATACAACAGTGAGAAATGAAAAGAAAAAAAATGAATAAAATTCTCTGCCGAGGTCAAGACTTGAACCCGGACATTTCTAATCACTGCCGGCGCCATTGACCGCTCGGCCATGAGAGCTCGTTTGCTTCCGTCGAAAATAAAAACATATGTTGCATTTGTCAAATGAAAATATAATCCTTTCGATTGTATTTTTTTCTTGTCTAAGACATCTGTGAAGGAGTCGCTGGTTTTTCCATTATATATCACTGCTATAAGACATTTCCATACGATTATCAAAAATTTTCAGTTAAATTTTTCTACAATGAGCATATATATGTTTCTTGGGAATTAAATCGTTAATATTAAAAAAAAAAATTACTAAATTCTTAAAAAATTCAATACCTACTGATTTTGACTTGACAAACGTCAAATTCAGAGCATGCACATCATGCTTGATTGAAATATAGTGGGTTTCTATTGGTTGAAAATCTGTATTGTAATGGATTTCATTATGAAACGGGTTTAGGGCATATAAGTGTATCATTAGAGTACGGGTATAGATAAAATTTAGTTATTGTATGCTACTAATCTCTGATATAGCTCTGAATTCAATTTTTTTCAAGGCAATCAAATTTATAATCGGTCTCGACACCGCCGGTGTACTCTTAGGATGGAAATTCTTCGACCATGCAGCTCATCTGGGGGGAGCAGCTTGCGGAATGTGAGAGAAATATATTGTTTTTTGTCATAGCTTGGACTGGTGGTTTTTCTTTTGTAGATTCTGGGCTATGTGGGGTAATCAGTACGTTTGGCAGAAGAGAGAGCCCTTGTTGAGGTACTGGCACGACATCAGAGGCGCCATTAAATGATTTATAGCTGATTGACAGTAATGTATATTGAAGTATAGAATAATGAAGTGCGACACTGAAACTTTGAGAATGAATAGTTTCATATTTATTTCCTTTTTTACTACCCATCACCTTATCTAGTGAAAATTGATGGAGGTCTCAGTTTGATCACGTTTATTTTGACGACCTTGTGTACGAAATATACTCTTTTCCGTTAAATTATGTAAACACAGGCATTGTAAAAGCCAAAAATGGCGGTGAGGACAGTGAATTTTGGTTGGGATTTTGAATTTCCCGACCAATTTTTCAAGGCCATTGTTCAAAGAATGAAATCTTAGGTGTTTTTTGGCGCTCACGTATTCATTTGTGTTTCAAAGATGTACAGATTATCAAAATTGGCACGGTAATTCGTTCCACAATCGGTTGCGCACTAAACTGACAGTAGATTTCTTATGGCTGCTTGTCCTACACTACGCCGTATGTCACCATTTCTGTGCAAAGATGAAATGAATAAGCTGTACATTCATTCTGGCATTGAAACGAAAAATTTTCAAAGGTCAATATATTTTGAAACTGTCGGTAATTGAATATAATATAATATCGAAAAAGCAGTACATAAAAGATATTTCTCAGAAATCTCGATGGTACTTCATAATATTGTTCTAAAACAGTTGTCAATTATTTTCAATAACCATATCATTGTTAAAAGTTTAAACAATGCCAATATTCAATATCGAAAGTTATTCAAAATTCACCAGAATAGACCTGATTGTGAATTATCGAAAATTTACATTCGAAAAGAATACTTTTAAACGCAAAAATGGCGGCAAAGAAGGAATTTTTGTTAAGATTTGGAATTTCCGCCCATTTTGTCTAGGAATGTCACAGAACCTTATATTGTTTCGTGATAAGTCGGCGATTAACGTTAATGAAAATAACGTGGCAACACCGGAAATATTGCATCGGTTTCGACCGGAAATGAGAACTGACGATTTATATTTATTCAAATTCAATTTTTTTTCATTGAATTCTAATGGCCCCGAGATTGGAAAATATCTCTAATCAGAAATTAATTTTCTGTTATTATGATATTGAAGATTTTTTTGGCTTTTCTTCTTCGGTTACGAGAACTATCATGAGATATATTCAGAGTTCTTTGAAAATAAACTTGTATAAGTTAAAATGCAAACAAGTCTCGACAATTTTTTTTTAAATAGGGCTGTGTATTCATGGATATCTAAAATAAAAAGTCGAAGGCAAAAACCAATCCTTTATTACAATTTGCTTGTCAGATGCTCAGCATGGTACTTGATATGTTCTCCAATGAAAGACGCTATGTAGAAGTAGCTGTGATTGTACCCCTCTCTCCTCTTCAAAATAGCTGGCACACCTGCGGATTTACAAGCTTCCAGCAAGTTCTCCGGTAACAGCTCCTTTTTCGCTAAGAAATTGTCATCCAAACCCTGAAAACTCAGTTCAAGAATCGTTCCAATTCAGAAGTTTACCTCACCTGGTCCAATAATAGTTCTAGGGGAGGCCCATTGTACTTTTTCACTAACTCTGTGGCATCCCAGTCGCCCCAAGACCCAGTTTCTTTGGGGCCCAAGTACCCCGAGAAAGCTTTGATGCCCCAAGGACATTGAGAAGGATTTGATATAGCAGAAAATGTCGATACGGATTTGAACATTCCGGGGTTCTTCAGAGCACACACCAAAGCTCCGTGACCCCCCATACTGAAAATTTCAAAGCCATAGGTATGTCTTCAAAGAATTATTTAGTCGGAATATCACCTGTGGCCCATGATGGATTGCTGGCCTGCTAAAACAGGAAAATTATCGTTAACAATGCTGGGGAGCTCGGCAGTGACATAGCTGAACATCCTGTAGTTCTTCTTCCAGGGTTCCTGGGTGGCATTCAGGTAAAACCCAGCTCCTACCCCAAAGTCCCAGCTTTCGGAATCTCCAGGAATGTTCAAGCCTCTCGGAGATGTGTCTGGGTTCACGATTATTACTCCATACTCTGCTGCGTATCTTGAAAAATACCACAAACCGAGTTGAAATGACAAAAGTCTCTGTGCAATTATTTACCTTTGTGCGCCTGCTTTTTCAATGAAATTTGCCTCGCTGCATGTTAGACCTGAAAGCCAGTAGATCACAGGCAGCTTTTGCTCCTCTGCCTGAGGGGGCAGGTAGACGCCGAATTTCATTGTGCACCCCAGTTCCTTTGAGTCATGGGAAAAGACTTTCTGGACTCCTCCGAACACTTTGTTCGATGATACTTCGGTGAGGGCCATCTGTAAGGAATGTGATGTTAGGGAGTTTCTGTTTTGAAGGGGTTCTTACTTTGTGTGAAAAACGTGCTACGAGCTGTTTCGTGAGAGAGGTTCGGCAGAAAATTTTCATCACACAAAGCGATTTGAGGTTAGAAAATTCTTCAAATCACGGTGATAAATCCGTGGTTATTTTGATCTTGCTTTGCTTCAAGTATCTCACCTTAACGGGTTGTTTCAATTTCACGAAAATTATCTGAAGTATTTAGAAATTCAGATATGTGAATTTAAACAAACTAATGGCGAATTTGAGAGTTCAGAGGTTAAGGGTGAAGGTTATGTTAGACGCAGATAAAAAAACTGATATAAACAAAACATTTTTATTCAGTTTTTTGTACTACGAAGACTAGGCTCCTCAAACTTAACAAATGTTTTTGTTTTCAATTAAGGTTTTATTAACCATGGAATAGTAGGGGAAATCATGACTCAATTGTTAACTTAACGTTTTTGCTGTTTTCATCTCGATTAATAGGAATTTAAAAAAAAAAGATTTTGAGGAACAGGGCTTCTCTTTTGACCGAGGTTTCGACTATAAAAAACTAGAGATCAGATAAGACGAAAATATTAGATTGATAGAGCGTTAAGTACTCGAAAATTTGATCTGTTCTAGGATTCCCAGGTTGATTTTTCAGTTGAGACTGGATACTTTCTTTAAACATTCATTGAACAATTCTTATTATGTTCGATAATAATAAAGTGAGGTGGTAAGATATTCGAAATTCAGGTATGTGCCATAAGCAATTGGCTATCGGGCATGTTCGCATGTTCCAGTATTCACCGGTGAATGCCACGGTGTCAACCGGTTGCACACCGAAGCGTTCCAAAATTAACCGTTCCTGACTTTGTGAGTGTTTCTAAATTCACCGGTAACTCTACCGGTTAAGCACCGCAACTACCAGGTTTTTGGGTTGGAATTTCGGTGTTTTTTCTAACCTTTAATACAATTCGAGGTTTTGTGTCAGATTGGCATTTTTAAAATATGAATATTTCTATAAAAAATGGAAAATTGGAAACCGGTATTTGATGAGAATGGGAAAGTAATGTTGAACGGAAATAATATTGTCCTTCAAAATATAAATAGTAAGTAAAATAATTACGAAAATTTACCTAAATCAAATTTAATATTATTTCAATTTATTTCGGTCTGTTTTATTGGCTAATGAAATCATAATGATAAACAATCTAAAGATTAACACAAAAACGAACAAAATGAAATGTCAAAACACCGGTCATCTACCAAAGCGTTTCAATATTCCACAGGAACCATAGAGAACCTGACATTGACCATAAAAAACCGATTTATTCGACCGGTTTATTTACGGTGAATATTGGAAAATGCCCATCCTTGCCAACGGAGCCTGGAGCATCCCGTTGCCTCGTTGCACCCACATTTCGTTATCGTTACACCAACAGTCTCCGAACATACCCGAATGATCCAATTTCTTCGAAATTCATACTTGTTGTCAATATGCCCATAATGAATGTGTTAGGGTGGGTTAGGTTAATTAGGTAAAGATAGGTTGGGTTAATGAGAAATTGAAGAATATCCACTGAATTTTGCAACAGGCGTCATTCGGATATGTTCGGAGACTGTGGGTGTTACAAATGTGGGCAAATTGGTTGGGATTGTTCACTGAACTGGGTGCGCTGCGTAACACCCAAATTTCGTTATGCCCATTCCCTCCGAACATACCGGAATGATGCACTGTTGCAAAATTAACCGGATATTCTGCAATTTCCTGTTAACCCAATCTAACTTAACCTAACCTAAAAAAAAGATGAATTTGGCAACAGCGCATCATTCGGGTATGTTCGGTGAGTGTGGGCATAACGAAATTTGGGTGTTACGCACTTTGGGTGTTATGCACTGTGGGTGTTACGAAATGTGGGTAGAACGAGATGCTCCCACTGAACTATATTATTTTTATGGGATTGTTCCACTTCCGTATCGATTAGTTCCAAATCGTACCGAGCTAGTATTTCCTTGTTCAGAGGCGTTTTCTGGCGCTCTTGAATTTAAAACGTATTCGTCGCTCCATCTCTCTCTTACTACTTGGCAAGCCGTAAGTGAGAGAGAAGAAGACAGACGGATACGTTTCAAATACATGAGCGCCAGAAAACACCTCGGGGCTGCAATTCTTGAAATGAGTCCGTATACGAGTTTGTGTTGTGTCGCATTTCAACACATCTAGTCCATATCACTCTACGTCACTTTATTCGAATGAAAATAGATCCGCATGACTCAAGAATTGCAGCCCTGGGCCTCTATTCTTGAAATTAATCCATATACAACTTTGTGTTTTGTCGCAGTTCAACATATTTCGTCGGGAGCATTTCGTCCATATATCTCTACGTCACTCTATTCGTATGAAAATAAATCCGTATGACTCAAGAATTGCAGCCCAGAAGGTAAACTCTTCCGAAATATGTGGCAATACAACTGACCCACTGCTTTCATCTGTTTCTGGCCCCAGATCCCAGATTCTATTTCACCAATTCGATTGTTGAGTAGCTCAGACTGTGACTGTAATCTGTACCGAAAAAATACGCATATTCTAAACAATTCGATAATCGAATTCGTGAAATATAATGGGGCTGATTCAGTTCAGTCTCGTTGAGACTGAAAGTCGAACATGCCTCTTGTCCTTTTGTCAGTTCCAAAGAAAATGTCACATGTCACATCTTTCATCTCTGTTCCTACTGTTCTCTGTTTTTCGAAGTCGAAGAACGAAGAACTCGAATCGAAGATGTCAGTGGTATAACCTACTATGTTTTCAATTTATTTTTCTTTATAACGGGCTGCAGAACCTGCGAAGCCCATGCTTGTTCCTAGTTTCTCTTAATTATTAGAAAATACTGAATTATCGGTATGTCAGTACTATAACAACTGTAGCATATTTCACGTGTCCGAAACATAACCTTCAAGATGACATCTATTCCAGTCGCAGGTAATTTTTTTGAAATGATTAACTGTTAAGGTTCTAAATTCGTATCAACTTCAGTTCGCAGTTCTTCGGGCATAGAATTAGCTTTGGGTCCACCAAACTTTGGAAATGTACAGGAATTTGAGCCAGTCAAAAGCAAATCATGTCGAACTATGCTTTTCAGCCCAGACGGAAAATATCTTGCCTACGTGAATGGGAAGACGTAAGTAATTCTACTAATAATAAGATTCTTTATTGGTAATGTAACAGTTTTTTCAACAATTTTCAGTTTAAAAATCGTACAAACAGATACTTGGGAAGAGGTAGCAACTATAAATGAGGTTAAAGCTTACAATTTGTCGTTTTCACCTAAGAGTACCTTTTTAATGAGCTGGGAGCCATTTACTGTGAACAGTGCAAATCCTCAAGGCAGTCCCAACCTCAATATTTACAAATCAG
Source organism: Zygogramma bicolorata (assembly GCA_032362365.1). Classification (NCBI taxonomy): domain Eukaryota; kingdom Metazoa; phylum Arthropoda; class Insecta; order Coleoptera; family Chrysomelidae; genus Zygogramma; species Zygogramma bicolorata. The sequence continues at coordinate 45,868 of JAVJAQ010005556.1, read as the reverse complement.
AGAATGGAGAACTTGTCAAAAGTTTTGTTCACAAAAAACAAGGGAACTGGTAAGGTCTTTTGCTAGGAATTTTTTCATTGAAGTAATACCCCTTGCTTTCGCAGGGAACCTCAATGGAGTGCAGATGAAAAACTGTTTACTCGAATGGTGAACACAGACGTAGTCTTTTATGAAGATTTCAATTTTGAGAGAATTGTTACCAGGATAAATTGTTACAAAATTGCTTCCTACTCATTGTCACCTAATGTTGGTACATATTTCTTGCTTTGTTACACTCCAGGTGCTCCTGGACAACCATCATTTGGAAGGTAATGATAGTATGAATATTCCAATTATTTTTGACTGAACTAAAATAACTTTTAGGTTGTTCAAATATCCAAATTTTGAGGGAACCCAAGCCATAGCAAATAAAAGTTTCTTCCAAGCTGACAAAGTTGAATTCATGTGGAATTCCAAAGGAAACAATGCTCTTCTGCTAACATCCACAGAAGTTGATAAAACTGGTGGTTCCTATTACGGGAAACAAGGCCTATATTTCATTGGATTGACCGGACAAACCATGATGATTAATCTTAGTAAGTATGTTTATGTTGGTAGTGATTTTATAAATTCAACCAAAAGGTTTTGGAGCCCGAATAATTTTCAAATGAATTTTCATTTTGTTTCTTATGCTTCTAGGTAAGGAAGGGCCGATCTATAGCGTGAGCTGGTCTCCGAAAAATCAAGAATTTTGCGTGGTGTATGGATTTATGCCGGCTAAAGCCACTATTTTTAATTTGAAGTGCGAGCCAATTTTTGAATGTGGTTCAGGCCCCAAAAACTCGATTTACTATAATCCACATGGAAACATCCTATTGCTGGCTGGATTTGGCAATTTACGTGGACAAATTGATGTTTGGGATGCTGTGAACAAGAAAAAAATTGGTAAGCACCTAACTTATAATTTCTTCTATGCCAACTTTGAAAAAAGATACATTGCACTGTTTATAGATTAGAAAACTTTTCAGATTTTTTTTTAATGATCATTTACTTGAATAGGCAACCTAACATATAGACATATATTTTCACAAAAACACAACATAAGTTTGTAAAATCATGATATGGAAGCCCAAAAATGGAGTTTGATCTTCCAGACTCTATTGAATGCTGTTTTTTTGTTACAAAAGACAGCTGTTAGGTATATTATGTATTATATATGTAAGGTAAAAACCTCTTTTAATTACACAAAAATTAATTCAATTAAATTTATTAGCCTCAATCAAGATAACATCTACATTATAAATGTATATAAAAAAATGGATTAATTTATCACTAAAAACGATATTGATGATATGATATTGATGTAGTTTTCCATTCTAAAAAGTGTGTGATGAAAAATATGCTACTGAATTTTTTTACAAAAAAAGAAGATAACCATGTGATAACATTACCGTTCATTACCTATATTTGATGCAACATTAGCTAAATATATGATACTGAAATTAAAATAAATCAAAAGAAAAAATAGTTTGGGCTTTCGAGGCTGAGGTTTTCAGTGTCACTACTTTTCTTCGGGCTTGAAGGCCGTCGTTCTCTGGAATTTCTTCCCAACGTTTCGCTAGCGCGAGTGGTCAGATTCTTCAGAGGCTTACTCATTTCTGATGACTAAACGTTTCGATTTCTTAAGGCGTATTTATATTGATGCAGGTAGTCTGGGGTGTTAATTACTTCTGTCGGGTTCGGGGAATAATCATCATTATTAGTTGCCGCACTACCTGCCGTGATTTCATTAGTTACTCTTGATTTCCTCAGAATGGGATTCCAAATTCTGTTTAGACTCGACGCTTCCTTTTTTCTGTTGAAATTGTTCGCATGTTTTTGGATCTCTATCTCTAGAGCAGGAACTGGAATATCTTCAAGTGACCTTGAGGTCAAATGGATACAGTGTATCTGAGATCAACAGGGCCATAAAACAGAAGAGTTCCACGGTTCATAACAGGGAGGACTCTCAGGTAGTTGCAAATGCATATCTGCCATACATCCCGAGGGTCACTAATAGAATTAGGAAACTCTTGGGGAAATATAACATAAAAACGGGTTTCAAACCGACCAAGAAGATCCAACAAAGCCTCAGGTCGGCTAAAGACAAAAGAGACCCACTGTCAGCAGCAAGGGTTTATCGCATACCGTGCACCTGTGGGAAGGTTTACATCGGTACCACGAAAAGATTCATGGAAACAAGGCTCAAAGAGCATAAAAGGAACTGCAGGCTGGTAGCGGAACACGCACTGAGTGAGGGTGACCACAGGATTCTGTTTGAAAATGCTAAACTGATTGCCCCCAACCAGGGTTACCATAGACGACAGGAACGGAAGGCAGTAGAGATCCAAAAACATGCGGACATTTTCAACAGAAGAGAAGAAGCGTTGAGTCTAAACAGAATTTGGAATCCCATTCTGAGGAAATCAAGAATAACTAATGAAATCACGGCAGGTAGTACGGCAACTAATAATGATGATCATTTCCCGAACCCGACAGAAGTAATTAACACTCCAGACTACCTGCATCAATATAAATACGCCTTAAGAAATCGAAATGTTTAGTCATCGGAAATGAGTAAGCCTCTGAAGAAGCTGGCCACTAGCGTTAGCGAAACGTTAGGAAGAAATTCTAAAGAACGACGGCCTTCAAGGCCGAAGAAAAGTAGTTATACTAAAAGAAAAAAAGGTTAATGATTTTATAATATCTGTTTTTTGGTATATTTACCCTGCTGGTTACTGAAATATTAAAAAGATGCAGAATTGAGTGACTATTATAAGAACATAAAGCAGTATGAAACAGAAAATTTTCATACCACCAGATATTTAAAACTCAAATTACCACAAAAAATATGAAAATGTTCATAACACCAGATGTTCAAAACTCAAATTACCACCAAAACAATATGTCCAAGTGCGTAAGAATGTTAATTAGGTTTTGAAAACTTTGAAAAATGTTTTCCAAGAATTCAGAAGACTGCCAAAAAAAAACAATTTGAATTCAAGCAGTACTTATTGAATAAAGCACTTTATTGAGTCTTAGAATTTTGTAATTGATGTTTAGTTTTTCATTTTTACGTATTTGTCTGATTTCACATTGTATAGTATTGTGAAATAAACTGATTAATATTTTGTACCCAGGGTATAAAGTGGATACCATCAATACTATCCTTACAAATTGAACTTTAATACCACGTGGGCCGTAAAGTAAACTTTATGCCTGCACTCTCTATCTCTCTCTTTCTTTCCTCTCTCTTTCTTCCCTCTCTCTTTTTGATACCTCTATATATGTCTATTTCTGTCTCTCTCTCTCTCTCTCTGTCTGTTTCATGACGGAAATTCATAATAATTAGTAGAATCTATATTGGTAATATAAAAATAGCAGACATATCAATGCTCTGCCGTTTCTTGATCCAATGTGGTAGCTTCGAAATTCAAAATGGAAATCTTCTATTCTCCAGCAAGCTGCGACGCTCCAGACACGACTCTGCTGCAGTGGGCAGCGGACGGAGAGCACTTCCTGACCGCCACCACTGCCCCTAGGTTAAGGATAGGAAACGGTTACAAAATCTGGCACTACTCTTCTGCGCTTCTGTTCGAGAAACCCACAGCCCAGCAGGAGGAGCTCTACGACGTCAGCTGGAAGGTGAGCAACATTTGCTTGATGTAATTGATAATAGTTATTTGTCAGACTTCATAACTCCAGAAAGATCAGGAGTGTGCAAGTTAACATGTGGTGTTTGACCCAAACTATATATTGGTCAAACGGGGAGATATTTCATCAGAAGAATAAAGGAACATAGGAGTAGGTTTTAGAATGAAAAGACTAATTCATCATTTTCCGCAGTCGAATCAATCATGATTATGATGTATTGGATTTGTAGAAGAAAGGTCTAAAACTCGATCTGTTAGAATCCTCAGAAGTGAATAGTTAAAAAGTAGATTTGAATGATTCCCCATAAATCAACCTGTTTTCTCATGACGAAATATGAGTAATCAAGATCAGTTCAGCAGATGAACATAGGAAATTTGTGTGATTATTTTTTATCAGATATATGTTTATGTATTTGTATAGAAGAACAGTATCAAATTGGTATAGTACCGTAACATGTCTGAAGAAGCTATTATATCGTTAAACACTTGTAGTGGTTTTGTGAACTGTCTAGTAAAAAACACATAATAAAGTGGTTTTTAATAACGTTATCTTCAATTTCCATCAAGCATTGTCAAATTCCATCAGTCATTTGCTGGATGTAACTTAAATGTGTCTTTCTGCGGTATTATAAGTCTTTTACAGTTGTTCCTGGCAGATATTCGAAACGCAATACCCGGCGTGGTAGCAGCCGAGGAAGTAGTTGTTCATGGCCAGGAATTTGTAATATGATACCAATTTTATGGTTCAATTTTTTTCCAGAATTTTCCGAAACAAACTTACCCCGAACCGACGTTGGTGATGAAAAAAGTGGAAGGAATCGCCTCTAGTCAGCCCCAAGCTTCTGCCCAAGCTTATAGGCCTCCATCGGCGCGTAACAGGCCTTTGGTTAAGTTTAGTCTGGATGACGACGATGACACACCCTCTTCTAAGACAGGTAAGAATGTATTAATTTTTTTAGTTGAATTTTTCGAAAGTTGAATGAAGAGATGGTGGATGATTGTTCATGAAATTGGTCCAGATATCGGGTTTTAGTGAATTCGTCAATCACTCGGCGCTTGTGCAAAATTTTACAGGGTTCATAAGTGTTTATTGAAAATGATTTTTGAAGAATATTTTTTTTAATGATTTGGTGAGTGTTAAAAATACAAAATTCACTTGGAAAATATACATACATTATTTCAAATAGAAATGTGCTTGAGAACACCATAGTAACAATTTCTTTGGAAAATATTTATATTTTTACTATGTTTCGTTTCTTTTGGAAAATTATTATAAATTCCAAGACCTTTGTGGAAAATACTAGTCTGTTGAAAATTTTTCCTAATTGTTTTTACATAAATGTTTTCACAAGTTCTAGCACAATAGGTAAGAATATCATTAACAGAATTATAACTGTTTGAAAACTGAGTTGGATATAAATTATTGAGAATTTTATAAATTATTATCATTGTATTCATTATTATAGTTTGTTTGATACTGAGAATTTGAGTTTTCTTTAGCACCTGTTTGATGGGAGTATATCTATCACAATTGGGAACTATTATTAATGAACAATTTCGTTTTTGTTTGAGTAATATTAATTTGTGTCTCATCGAGAAAAAAAAAATGAGGTACCATAATTTAAATGGCAATGAATCATGGTTTTATATAGCAATACTTTGTCCAGTACGAGATATTACTGCTAAATAAGTTGAATTTTATTCCTAGTTTTTTTGCTATATATTCAGCATGTTTTGAAAAACTCTACTGTTCTTCAATGAATGCACCCATATACTGAATCTATTTCACTTTTCTAATATTCAGTCCGTTAATATGAATGGTATTTTTTGAATTGCTTTCAGGTGCTCTTTTTTTTGTTTTTCAATGACATAAATTTTGTTTTATCAATATTTTATTGAACATTATCCTGAACCATCTATAAATAATTTCAAGTTCCCCACAATATATTTGAAATTATATATACATCGATCCAACTTTATCGTGGACAACACATATAAAAAATCTTAGGAGGAGAATATCTCCAATCATTGGAGTTTTATATGGAATACGGTCTTTTCTGTCAATTAAGTATCTAAAAATGATTTACTTCAGTCTTATTTATTCAAAATTACATTATTTGATATCTGTTTGGGGAACTGCATCAAAATATGTATTGAAACCATTAAAATCTTCACAAAATAAAACCCTTGAATGTATTTATAAATTACCATTTCTAGAGCCAACAAGTAAACTATACAAACCGAGGAACCTATTAAATATAGATTCTTTGTTCAAGTCAAGAATTTGTGTTTTTATCCATTCAACTAAGAGTATATATAAATATTCCAATTTTTCCTACATTATATGTTCTGATAGCCATAATCATCTAACCAGACAGCAGGGTGGGGCAAAATCTGATTTTTAATAAAAAAATTAAAAATCATCGTTTTTTTTTTTTAAAATCACGATTTTTTTGTTTTTTTGATTTTTTAAATTTGAATATAAAATTTGAACATTTTGATTCTTTGAAATTATTGTTGATTATTTTAATGTATAAGTCTAAAAATTTTAATACAATTTGCGGCTCAAAAACTTGTGACAACGCATTTGTCGCGCTTCTTGCAAGAAAATTCTTGTCGCGATTTGTTTTCCTTCTGTCCTATACACTCACTATACAGTGCCGAGTGAGGCACGAACACGAACGCGTTTGTCGTGCTTTTTGCAAGAATATTCCTGTCGAGGCTTGTTTCCCTTCTCAACCTATAATTTGAAATTGCCCAACAATTTCACGCATTTCGCTAGTTGTACACTCGGATATTAGAAACAGATTAGGCGTAGAAAAAGGAGGAAAACTCGTATTTTTGTTTAAATTGTATAACGAAAATGAATAGACTGAAAATATACAGTAATAAAATTTAGGTGTTACGTTTAGTTCGAGAATTTGGAATTATGTACTTCTTTTTTGTTGTTTTTGCTGAAAGCAGATACTCCTTTTGATCTTCGAGAAAACTTTTACATTATGTTGTTATCTGGTTCTGAATAAGAAAAACAAAAATTTATTTAAATCATGATTTTAATTTTGAAAATCAAGCGATTTAAATCATGATTTCAATCGTGATTTTAATCACTTGATTTTAATCAGCCCAACAGTTAAATAATTTGAACACCATACAAATAAAAAGCGGTTTTGGAAGAAGTCGTTTTTCTGGAATAAAAATTTATAACAGTCTACCTACACATATAAAAAATATCAATTCTGTTGCGAAATTCAAAATAGAGATCAAAAGATATTTCACAGCTATCAATAATGACTAACTATCCACAAAATTATTTTTATAATGTATCGATAATGCCTGATTCAACTGATTCTTTTATACTATTTTATACCCACCACCCTTTTCATTTATATATGTATATGCAACTGCCCCTATTTTCCAGCAGTTGGTTATAATTCAGAAAAATCAGTTTCATAATCTGAATGTATGTTGAAAATCCATAAAAAACAACTCTGGCGGAATTTGGACAGAAAAAATATCTAAAAACTGCAAAACTCTTCATGCATGCAGAGTATAATTAGTCCTCTAAACGTCTGTGAAATCCTTACAGCTACCTTTGTAACGCCCTGTATAAATGTATTTTCAACGTGCTGATTATGCTGGAACATACATTCTCACCAATATTTGTTTTTTTTCAGGTAAGGATCCAGTTCCATCCAAGGCTGCGCAGAAACAAAAGAAGAAACGAGAGGCCAAAAAGGCAAAGAAGTTAGAAGAAGGCATCGACGAGGAGCCAAAAGGGCCCCCAGTTGTTAGCAGCGTCAAGATAAGTTTGACCGGCGATCCCGAACTGGATAAAAAGAAAAAGAATATCAAGAAGGTATGTTTGATGGAATTCTGGCATCAGCGTATTCACTCATTTTTTTTTTCAGAAATTGGACGCTATAGAGAAGCTCAAGCAACAGCAAGCTCAGGGGAAGCCCCTAGAAATCAACCAGCTCGAGAAAATCAAAGGGGAAGCGGAACTTTTGCAGGAGCTGGCGGCTCTTGCAGTGTGATCTTTTACTAATTTATTCGATTTACATTTTTACTTTTATGAAGGTATATTTTAACAGAACAGTTGTGATCGAGACCGATTGATTATTCTATTAAAAAAATTCGAGGATGACCGTTTTTCATTTATTCCCGATTGCTCCGCATGAAAAAACTGAAATTTTTTTGATATTTGTCAAGGGAAACTCTAAAGAATTCCTTTTCGGAGAAATTTCTTTTTGGAGACAGTAGTTGAAGAGACACTTTCAAATAGAGAAAATTTTCGGAATAACATTGTTTCGAAAAATATGAATATGTCGAATGGTCAGTACACGCTTCTTCCATCTGTTGAGCAGTTACCAAACTTCTCAGACACTTCTTTTGTCCCTACTCTAGTAAAAGAGATTTGTCTTCTCACTGATAGACGGCGGAAAAATATAAATTTTCTTTGCTGCCATCTATCTTGTGGTAGTCCAACTTTAGAAATGTTTTTTGTCCCTACTCCTGTTCAGTAGTTTTAGTTTGGCTTTCGAACAATAGATGGCAAGAGTTGTGATTGAATTGCTTTGCCATCTATCGGTTGGTAGTCAAACTGAACGTACTTTATGTTCCTACTCTTGTTGAGACAAATTGATTCGGCTATTCGCCAATAGATGGCAAGAGTTATGATTGAATTGCTTTGCCATCTATCAGTTGGTAGTCAAACTGAACGTACTTTATGTTCCTACTCTTGTTGAGACAAATTGATTCGGCTATTCGCCAATAGATGGAAAGTTCTATCCCATCCGGTTTTCAATTTATTCAAAATTTCGCAAGAGTTGTGAATGAATTGTTTTGCCATCTATCGCTTGGTAGTCAAACTGAACATTTTTTCTGTTCTTGCCTCTGAAACAAATTGATTCGGCTATTCGCCAATGGATGGCAAGTTCTATCCGATCCGGTTTTCAATTCATTGAAAATGTTTTTAGCTTGTTCTACTTCGAAATGTTCAATTCTACCGATGAGGTGTATATTTTGAAGTTTTTAAGTTCTGACAAGGAAAGTTGCGTTTGAGAGTTGCGGCAGATATTGCATTCACTGGCATCAAAAATATCAATTTAAGCGGTCCAAATTGCATTCGTTTGCCTCGAACACACAAAAAAAGAGCAAATATCCGCGATGTAAAAAAGTACATTCAAGCCACAGAAATATAACCCTGAGTTATATTTATGTGATTCAAGCGTTGTTACCTGACGCTGAAAATTGCGTTCGAGTGGTACGAAATTAAAACAACTTTGATAAAAATAACATGAAAATTTAAGATTTTGAATCCATTATGGTGCCCGAAATTATGAGTTGCATTCGAGAGCACCGACATGAAAAATTAGGACATGGGAATTTCAGGCTTTTAGTTGTTTTTATAGGTACACTTAAATGAATCACTAGACAAACAATGGCGAAAACAATAATATATTTATTGAAAACAATACCTATAAAAGAAAACACAACCAAATGACCAAAAAGAGTCAATCATGATGCCTTAAACTGATTTATAAAAATATGTAAATTTACTTTGTACAAGAACATGGAGAAAGACGTTCACTCTTCAGATTCAACATTTGATCAGTCACCATGCGAAGCACCATTCGCAGAAGAGATTTTCGATCCATAACAAAAAACAAATGTATATTTATATAATAAAAAGTATACCGAGCTGGTCTGAGAAGAGGTAGAAGAATTATCTAGGCAGTAACGTTTGAGATTCCTGATAACCAAATTTGAGCAAGCTAAACAAATCATAGGAATGAGTGACAGTTTTGGTGAAAAAAAGTTTTTCAAGTCGAAACGACATTTTTCAAAAGAGATTGGAAAAAGGCGCGGAATCAATGATTTGTTTTGAGACAATTGAAAAATCGGTAAAGCTTCGGTTACACTGAATTCAAAAGGATTTTTGTAAAAATAACGGTAATTCTCTCTAAAAAAGATCCAGGTGAAATTTTTTTCAAGAATATTCTCGAAGATACAGCTCCTTTTTTTGTAAAACTCCACCATTTTTCCATCAAATTTCTGTTATTTAGTCAAACAAAAGTTGTCCTTTTTTGATCACAATACCACACACGTCCTTATTCACTTGTTTTTCAAAAATTACAAGCAGAAAAAAAACATTGTTGTTTTTAGAGTTCAATATTCGGTATTTTTTTATTTGCAATGGTGGCAGCCTGATTTTCATTTCGTTCCTCGTAGTTTCTCAGTTCAGTTGTTAACTAACAATCAGGCCGCCACCATTGCAAATGAAAAAATACCAAATATTTAATGTTGAACTATAATATCCCAATGATAACGTTTTGAAGAAGTGTGAATTTTCTGCAACATTATTGTTTTTTTCCGCTTATAACTGTTGAATACAAGTAAGTGAAGGGTCGTTCCGTGTTATGATTGAAATAACAACTTTTTATTAACAGATATCTGATGCTTGAAAAATGGTGAAGTTTTTTTGAAATTTGTAACCGAAGATTTACCAAATCTGTCATTTTATAAAAAAAACTGTATATCATCGAATTGTAAGGAAACAATGAGCCCTCAAATATCAAATATCATAAATATGAACGCAATGTGCAATTAATGAAATATGTTATTCCAAATATCAAACCATAAACCCGACACGACTTGATTCGAATGATGGAATTTTCAATACAATTTTACTTTTATAATCAAAATCTGCTTTTCCCAAACACCGAAAGTATCTCAACCACTTTTCAGACTCGCCCAGTATCGGCGTAAATATTTCAATACCTAGACGATTTGATTTTCAACAGATCCTAAAATGAATAACTTAAACAGTATAAAAGTTCTCTAAATCCTTCTCTGTGAGAGGCACTATAATAAAACCCAGATCGAATAAAATCACGATTGTGAATAAATCAACAAATCTGTTCGAGCCCTAATTATAGAGCAGTGATTGAGAAGCACTCTCCAATTATAATTTTTTACGCGATTCAGGCCTTTTTCAATGCGACCATATGTAGTTATGGAACCCCCTGTATAAGTTATTTTTCACTACGAGCGATTTCTGCTGGTTGAACTTGAATATTTCAGCCTTTATAAAGTCCACTCAGCAAAATATATTCGAGACTTTCGGCTTACCCACCTTGACAAAAACAAAGCCTTCTTTTAAAACACATAAACAGATCCTCTCGAGCCATCCAAATCTCCATTTATGACTCTAATTTTTTTTCTCAGAATCACAGTTGCACGAAGATAAATCAGTACAAAAAAGAACAAACACTATCAGACCCTTACAATTCCGTTATTTATTTTATCGTAAATTTCCGAGTCGAGAATTTCGTAAACCCCCGTAGAACTGTTCAAGTAATAAATATTATCATTCGTTTTCGATGGGTCGAAGCCTTCCTTTTGCAGGTCGTTTTTCTTCATCTTGTACGTACCTATAAAAAAACAAAAAAAAAACAAGTCAGAAGGAGAAATTATTCGGCCGACGTTTCGATCTTTACTAGGTTCATCTTCAAGGTTCCACGTAGATTTCAAACTCTATATAGGCGCCGATGTGTGGTGAATTTTTTTCTTGGTTATCGAAAAAAGTATCAGCATAACATTAGTTTCAACGCTCCAAACAAGATGAATAAAAACCCTGGTGTGTTGACTTATACCTAATAGATTGTGAGCAAATTTTCTCGACTTTTCGCTATCTGGATTTTGATCAATTTTAACTGAAGAGATGCCTTCGAGAGTTTGCCAGCAGAGGCGCACCTTACGTGATTTTAATTTAATCTGTGATGCCATGATATCCGTCTGCTCGACGGCCATTAGATTATTTATAGATTATGTTTATTTCATGGTCTCATGTTTCGCATGCAATTTCTTGTTTTCCCGCGAAATGCTTGAAATTATGTAGTCATCACATTTTGACTGATTATTAGGTATTCCTTTTGCTTTCAATTCGATGAAAAGTAAATCAAAAACTCAGTGATTGTAATGTGATTTTAAATCTTCCGAAACAATAGTTGTGAGTGAAACTGGAAAGTATTGATATCTTATCTTTCTACTTTCTGAGGAACCAAAGATAGGTAAGTACTTTTTTCTTCATAGTGTTAAAAAAATGCAATTTTAATGTGATTACGAGCCGATTATATGAGGGATAAGTAATACCTACACGTTATACGAGCGTTTTATTTTGAGCTTTGTAAATCGGATCATAATAAATCTTAACTGGCACTATAAAATCAAACAAATAACGATAAACACTTAAAAAGAATATAAACAAAAAAAAACGTGAAAAGAAACAAGAACTAGGTACAAGATTGTGAATATTAAAGGAACTTTCAAATGCATTCAAATTCAAATCGAACTGTCCAACATTTCAAAAAAATTGATAGCATTTTATTAGACGAACTTGACCTTACGTATTTTGTATACTGATAATTCTATTGGTGAACGAAAGATCCCGCAAGAGTTTATCCAATAAGACCGCCGGTATCGAAAATCACTCGTAGGCTGCCGCCTTAATGAAAATGTACCCTTAGATGTCGCATTAGTACCGTCAAAAAATGTAAGTTTACTGTTCGATTTCTCAGGTCGAGAGGAATTGGCTAAACAAAAGCATATCGGTCAACGCACCAGGGTTTTTATTCATCTTGGCTCCAAATATAAATTAATTATATATATATAACAGACGAATTTTATAGAAAAACTAATGCTCTGCTAAGTCTATTTTGAATATACAGAGAACCAATAGTAATCACCAGGGAACTGGTTGAAGTCAGATTGAACGACTGAAACTAGTTTTACTTCACTGCCTACGTTTCGATTTTTATGAAGCCGTCTTCAAGGCACTACAACGTGAATCGAAATATTCGAAATACAAAGAAATATTTCGAATATCATATATTGTAAGTGTGATTTTCTGAATATTTTGACAGTGTAGTGCACTGAAGATGAGTATACGACTATATGAAAGTCGAAACAGCAGTGAAAGGTAAAGCTGGTTTCAGTTATCCGACCTATCCTCAACAATTACCTTATTGACTGAATTTGGCAATATCACAAAACAGCATTAAAAAAAATAGTATAATACGAGGTGTTACAAAATAATCTGAAAATATTTTTGAAGCGATTAATTTTCCTGTAAAAAAAATAATTAGTTTGTGATTCAGTATTATCGAGGAAATCGAAGTTAGAAAAATCTCAAAAGGGTGTCCAGCCACTTCATTGGAAAAAATCTTTCGTCGCAAATCGCACCAGAAAAGAAACACGAAAAACTTCTTTGGTATTTTCAAATATACTCAAAAAAATCTCAGGTGAGATAGTATAAAGGTATATGGAAAAAAAAGTATAACTTTACTCTGAGAAACATGCTCTGAAATTTTGTAGTTTTATGACACTCTATAAATATTTTCTAACACCCTGAAGATGAATAATGAAGTCGAAACGTAGGAACATTTTCTTGGATCAGCAATATTACATTACGACGATTCTTCGATAAATTCGATATTGAACCAGTGAATTTTTTTTGCTACTGTCGCGCTGAAAAAAAAAAGCGATTTATGATTCAAATTCCTCACCCGTCAGATCTATTTTCCTGAGAATCCTCAGGAAAATCGGCCTGGCGTACGCAGGCAGGGTTTTTCTCAGGCCTTCGGCCAGTTTCTCCAAATCGACGGTACCGTCGGGATCCAAGATGGCCGCCATTCCCGCGCGCCCCTCCTGCCCCCTGATTTCCGTTCCGTAAACCACCACGTCTTTGTAGTCCACCAAATTGCTCATGACGGCTTCCACTTCTGACGTAGACACGTTTTCTCCCTTCCATCTGAAAATATGCGACGATTGAACAAATTGTTCCTGATGATGTCAACTCGGATGACGAAACGTATATATGAGATGAACATTATAACATATAAGTTCATTATAGTGTTTATCCACGACTATTGTATAATGTACCCATTATATGTCCGTTTGCTCGACCTTAATGATACCCATTATTCACTGCTGTCAAATACTTCCTTGATTTAGCTATAATATTATATTGATTTGATACAAAAAGTCGGTGTTTGAAATTTTATCGTGTAAACCACCAAAAATTTTCGATTAAAGTTCTGTACCTACATATAAAAAAACTGAACTGAAAAAATCCAAACTAAAATAATGGAATATATAGTTGAGAAACTGATTGAAATATAAAATGATAATAACAATGAGTAAACTTATTGGTTCAGAAAAATAAATGTAAATAATTGGGAATCAAATGAAAATAATGCATGTATAAAGAGAGGATATAATAGTAAGTTCGAAAAAAAGGAGTGAAAAGTGTGAAATTCTATTTCTATTCTTGGTTTGAACATTTTTTTATTTTCTCAATGATTCTCTTCGACCTCGCAATATTCTACATTTTATAATTATTTTATTACCTTCGTTAAATTTTTGCTAACTTACATTTATTTCCAGGATTATTTCAATTTTTTTTAAAAGTTCAAAGTGATTTTTATTTCAATAATTTTTGAATAAAGACACTCATAACTTGAATGCAATAATAGATTTTTTTATTTCACATTTTTTGATATGATTTTTATTCTCGTTATTTGGAGTAATATTTTATTCATTTGATTAACTGTGCATTTCGATTCTTTTCTTCATATTTTTATTACACGAAAAATGTATTTTTATGAAGGGAATAGAAAAATTCAAAGAAATCATATAATAGCGACAATTAGACCTGGGAAACCTTTAGTATTTAAAATCAGTGGATTTATTTCTGTGATTTGATTTGACAAAATTATATTTTATCGATTGTTTGGTACTTATTTCTAAATGATATAAAGTCAAAAAATGTCTGATTTCCAGTTTCCTTCCATCTACCTTTCCCTATGTATATAGGAAACAGTAAGCACTTTCCTCTCAAAGAGATCAAGTGGTGTTTTGTTAACTGTCAACAGAGATAGAATTTAAAATTTATTTCGTCTATTTTTTTTTGAAAATACGGGGAGAACTTCATTGATGTCACCATATAAATTAGTGTACAAAAAGTCCCTACCTGAAAGTATCCCCGGTCCTATCTTTGAAAAACAGATTCCCCCACTCGTCCGCCACCAGAATATCACCGGACAAGAAGGCAGCATCTCCGTGCTCAAAAACGTCGCGCACGATCTTTTTTTTGGAAGCCTCTTCGTCAACGTACCCCAAAAACGCTCGCGACGGATTGTTAGGAACGATCTTCCCTATGAAAACGCCCGGCTCGTGCGGTTTGCAGGGCATGCACAACCCTTTGGCGTCCCTTATCGGCTCGCCGGTGTGCGGATCCACCCTTATGATGGAAATGGGGTAGACGGAGGGTATGATCCTCGAGACGAACCCTATGGATCCGACGGTATTGTCTATGTTCACTGGAAACGTAAAAAACGAGAGCTAAATAAATTTTTGGTCCTTCGAGCCGGATAATGCAAATGTTCGGTCCTTTGAGCCGGATAACGTTCATTTCTAATTTCTTGCATCCTTACCTATGTTAGCGTTTCCCTCTGTAGCTCCGTAGAATTCTCTGACGTTTTTGATATTGAATCTGTCCACGAACTCAGTCCAAATTTGCGGTCGTAAGCCGTTCCCAAATATCATCCGCAAATTGTGGTCCTTGTCGTTTTCCTTCGGGGGTGTCGCTAGGATGTATCTGCACATTTCTCCGATATACTGTGCAGCCTAGGGAAAAACACCTTATTGTATCTAATTTGAAAGATAGCTGCATGAAATCAAATATAATATATACAAAAAATGTGTCTAGGAAGAATCCTTTGGTGTAGTGGAACAGTGAATTGATCATTTATCAATTTTTAATGATGCAATATGAAATTAATTCTGTGAACATTGACTAGAGCGACACTATCTGTGAATAACGTTTCTTAGAGCAGAATTTTTTACGTTGTCCACAGCATATAATGGCAGCACTGCAATTTCTCGCCAATATCTCCATTATATTTCCTTCAAAGAAAGATAAGTGAGACAATGAAAAGACAGTGATTAGGTATTCAGCTGAAGGGATTTAGAAAATGCTGCATAAATCTTCGACTTTTCGAAAATTTGAAGCTTTGAAAAGGTTATCATAATCTCATAGTGTGGATTTTGCAAGTGATTCTAATTTCTGGTATCATATGAATTATTTTGTAAATTTGTTGAGAGTTTCTCTTGGTTTGATGGGTGTACTTAGTGTAATATAGACACAAGGAATTCCAAAAATCCCTTCACGAAAAATATCTCGATAACCATCTGTATAACCAGGCTCACATGGAGTCTCTTCTACAGGACAAATGTAATACAATATCTGCATCACAAGCTGTACCCCATAAAAGTTGAGAGTTAGCATAGCAGACAATTTTGGGTGTTTGATGTGTGGAGATGGTTTTCATTCTTCTGACAATTTTTTCGGCAAGCTGCCCACATCTACCTTCGGGTTTAATATTGTGTACAGATATATACAAAAAATAGTGATTGTTCTTGATTTTGTGTAGATACGATGAGGCTTTGTTGACCTTTTTTTTTTTTTCATAAATTTATTTTGAATGTTGACCCAAATCCATTCTGATCTTGCCTTCCACCAAAAATGCTGGATAATATTCATATCCACTATCTGCATATACCAACCATTACTAATAACTAGTTTGTATATATTATGATCAGAATGAGTCCTGATCAAGAACCTTGCAGAACTCCCTCATTTGTCACGGAAAGTGTCTCTGAACGGAATTTATTCCACTATGTTGTCTTCTTGACAGTTAACAGCTCCTATAACTTTTTTGAAGATAGTCTGCTAGTTCCAATGTGGGCCACAAGTAGTAATATTTCGAGTTGTAAAAAAAATGAATTAATAACTTCTCAACTGTATTAAAAACAGGGCTGGGCTGATTAAAATCACGATTGAAATCATGATTTTAGTCGCTTCATTTTTAAAATTAAAATCATGATTTAAATCAACTTTTGTTTTTTATATTCGGAAAAAGATAACAACATAATATAAAAGTTTTGTGGAAGATCAAAAGGAGTATCTGCTTTTAGCAAAAACAACAAAAAAGAAGAACACAATTCCACATTCTTAAATTAAACGTAACACCTAAATTTTATTACTGTATATTTTCAGTCTATTCATTTTCGTTATCTATATATATAAAAGAAAAAGAAAGTCGTGTTAGTTACACCACTTATAACTCAAGAACGGCAGAACAGATTTGGCTGAAAATTGGTAGGGAGGTAGCTTAGAGCGTTTTTTTTTTTTTTTTTTTTTTTTTTTTTTATTTTTTAATATTATTTTAAATATTTTTAATTCCGGGGGGTTAAAAACTGCCACAGCACGCGGGCCGGGCAGGACTATTTAAACAAAAACACGAGTTTTCCTCCTTTTTCTATGGCTAATCTGTTTCTATCATCCGAAATGCGTGAAATTTTTGGGCAACGTCAATTTATAGGTTGAAAAGGAAAACAAGCCTCGATAGAAATATTCTTACAATAAGCACAACAAACGCGTTCGTGCCTCACTCGGCACTGTATAGCGAGTGTATAAGACAGAAGGAAAACAAATCCCGACAAGAATTTTCTTGCAAGAAGCGCGACAAATGCGTTGTCACAAGTTTTTGAGCCGCAAATTGTATTAAAATTTTTAGACTTATACATTAAAATAATCAACAATAATTTCAAAGAATCAAAATGTTCAAATTTTATATTCAAATTTAAAAAATCAAAAAAATCAAATAAATTGTGATTTGAAAAAAAATCAATGATTTTTGATTTTTTTTAACAAAAATAGGATTTTGCCCCACCCTGATTAAAAATACTTTTATCGTTTTAATTTGTCCGTCTGAGGAAAAGTGGCGAAAAATGGCCTTTGGACGCTTATATAAGGGAACATCAACTTACCGTGCATTTATATTTACGGCAGTCTGCGAAGAATGCGGAAGCAGAGAACTTTTTCCTTATGACGATAGTCGATCCGTACAACAGCATTTGGCCCACTGTCATACAGCCCCCTGCGGTGTGATATAGCGGTAGGGGCGTGTAAAATATATCGGAACTGGTAAAATCACATAAATGATGCATGGCAGCAGCGATGAACATGTATCTGAAAATATGCTCACAGTAACTATACGGCGTGTTCTACTGATATTTCTACCCCCCTAACAGTCGGCGAAATAAATGTTTTTACGAAAATCCCAAAACACGTCCATTTCAAGGGTTGGGCTGATTGAAATCAAGTGATTAAAATCATGATTTAAATCGCTTGATTTTCAAAATTAAAATCATGATTTAAATCAATTTCAACAACATAATATGAAAGTTTTCTCGAAGATCAGAAGGAGTATCTGCTTTTAGCAAAAACAACAAAAAAGAAGTACATAATTCCAAATTCTTAAACTGAACGTAACACCTAAATTTTATTACTGTAAATTTTTGGTCTATTCATTTTCGTTATACAATCTAAACAAAAACACGAGTTTTCCCCCTTTTTCTGTGCCTAATCTGTTTCTAATATCCGAGTATACAACTAGCAAAATGCGTGAAATTATTGGGCAATTTCAATTTATTATTATAATTATTATTAGGTCTTTATTTAGCAAAATACTAATTCACAAAAATACAGAGTATACATGTATACCTAAAAAATTGTACAAAATGTACTTATAAAATCAGTCAAAACGTAACAAGTAACAAGCACATTTTAAAATGAACCCAGTTATCACTACATACAAGTTGTAAGAATCAGAACATTCAACTACTTCGTCCATGGCATTGGTCCAGTAGACTCTTTTTCAACTTTACTTTGAATAAATTGATAGCAACGCAGGTCTTCAAAGATTCAGGAAGCTTATTATAGCAAATGATACCCTTATGCAACAATGATTTTTCTGTGCTTTTTTTAATTTTTTTTTTGAACAAATATGTCATTTTGTGAGCGTGTATTGTGTGTGTGAATACTATTGTTAAATACCAGTTTAGACGACAAATACGAAGGGGTGAGAGAGATTTTCATTTTATGTATAAAAACCAAAGCTTGATACTCTAAATAATGTTCTACTGACATCCAGTTTAAAGTACACAACATATTTTTGATCGATGTATCTTTAGGAACACCCAAAATTATACGCATGGCTCGATTTTGCAGCTTTTGCATTCTATCTTTTTCATTTTTATTTGCTACGTACAGTATTGATGACGCAAAAGTTAAATGTGGTAGGATAATATTATTATATACCGTTATGCGGGACCATTGAGTAAGAAACGGTTGAGGTATAGGTTGAGAAGGAAAACAACCCTCGACAGGAATATTCTTGCAAAAAGCACAACAAACGTGTTCGTGCCTCACTCGGCACTGTATAGCGAGTGTATAGGACAGAAGGATAACAAATCGCGACAAGAATTTTCTTGCGAAAAGCGCGACAAATGCGTTGTCACAAGTTTTTGAGCCGCAAATTGTATCAAAACTTTTAGACTTATACATTAAAATGATGAACAATAATTTCAAAGAATCAAAATGTTAAAATTTAATATTCAAATTTAAAAAATCACAAAAATCAAATAAATCATGATTTAAAAAAAAATCAATGATTTTTTATTTTTTCAATAAAAATCAGATTTTGCCCCACCCTGTCCATTTCAATATCTTTTTCTTATAAACTTCGAAGTTATCAACAAATACGAAAGTCAATTGAATATCTCTGTACTACCAGTATTCAAAATTTGCATTTCGATTGAAAAATAAAAGTAATTTTTGCTCTCAATAAAACAAGGTATCGAATTTGTCTGATAACGTCATCACTAGTATATTTTTTGTTGAAATTTATGGTCAACCACAAAGGAAAAAGTTGAATATGTGCCACCTATAGAATCAAAATTCAGAAGTGAAGTTCAATTCACAGATATGAACATTTCAATTGCATTGATTTCATGGCATTTTACGCTAATTTAAATAACTTGATAACATAATATCGTTATTACACAAATTCGATACGGTGTTTTTATGAGTCCAAAGGATCTAAGATATCTGAAACATCTACTTTCCTCACTCCAATTCTGGAATTTCAAAAATAAAATTAGCGAAATGATTTCATACTATGACTTGACAAATTTTCCAAATGGTAGCATGACGCCTCATATCATTCAAAGTCATATTTCAACTATATTTTGATACTATAATCGTCCAAATTGACCTGTGCAAAATCATGAAAATCGTGAGGCCAATGTGGTGGCCCACAGGATCACCAGATCTGACACCACCGAACTTTTCAACAAAATATAATATTCATATGCAAAATAGAACTGCCGAGTCCAAAATTGTTCAAATATACTGGATGTTCCATAGGAAATTTGGAAGTTGGGAGAAATTCCTGTGAAACTAGAAATTTTATAGAAATATAGAAGCGATATTGACTAGCTATATACCCGATAATATTCTTTTTCATCGAGGAAAGCCTATTAATCCAGCCTCTCAGCAATTTTACTCTCAACCCCCTTCAATAAAATTAGTTGGTTTTGACGACATACTTTCGTTTCGCCCTGTACATACGAAAATTACATACCTTGCTGCGGTTATAACGGCCGCTTTTGGGAGTCCCGTTGTACCGGAAGTATAGATGTAGACGATACAGTCGTGGTGGTCGAGTTTTTCCGTGATTTGGGGGGCGACGGGGGCAGCGTCTTCCACTAGCTTGTCTAAATTATGGAACTTTGGGTCCGAAACGTTGGCTTGGTTGTTGTTGCAACATATTTCGTACAAGGCCACCTTGGATTCGATTTTATCCAGGATTTCTGTGACGGCTGAAATACAAAAGGCGCTGCAACAATCTTTCGAAAATGGGCTTATTTCTAACCTACTTTCACGTTAAATTGTTCATTGAGATGAAGGAGAGCTTGAAAATAACTTTGCCGACCTGCCCTTCACTTAATTGAAACATTCTGATCATCGGAATCTAGGAAGTGTTTGAAACTTTTTTCTTCAGAATGCACAGAAAAGATATAGACACTCAGAAACCTCCAACATCTATAATATCTACAACCATACCCCAATTTCCAGAAATAAAACGTGACAAGTCCATTTTAAACTAGGTCTCTCTCGCTCAGGGCCAGTGCAATTTAATTGGCGATATAGCAGCTGATATTTCAATTGGTAATCCATCTAATTGCCCATTTGTAGCGATCCTCGTGAAACGACAGAGATTAGTGAGATGTGATTGGGATTTCCAAATTACTAACACCAATAACAATTTTTAGAACAACTCGGTCTCTCTCGCTAAGGGCCAGTGGATTTTTATTGTCGATATAGCAGCTGATAGTTCAGTTAGTAATCCATTCAATTGCTCATTTGTAGCAATCCTCGTGAAACGACCGAGATACGTGAGATATGATTGGAATTTCAAAAGCATTCACTAACACCAGTAACAATATCTAGAACAACTAGGTCTGTCTTGCTCAGGGCCAGTGTATTTTCATTGTCGACATAGCAGCTGATATTTCAGTTAGGAATCCATTTAATTGCTTATTTGTAGCAATCCTCGTGAAACGACAGAGATAAGTGAGATGTGATTGGGATTTCAAAAGCATTAACTAAGACCAATAACAATTTTTAGAACTCGTTCTCTCTCGCTCAGGGCCAGTGGATTTTTATTTTCGATATAGCAGCTGATATTTCAGTTAGTAATCCATTCAATTGATTATTTGTAGCAATCCCCGTGAAACGACAGAGATAAGTAAGATATGATTGGAATTTCAAAAGCATTCACAAAGACCAATAAGAATTTTTAGAACAACTCGGTCTCTCTCGCTCAGGGCCAGTACATTTTCATTGTCGATATAGCAGCTGATATTTCAGTTAGTAATCCATTAAATTGCCTATTTGTAGCGATCCTCGTGAAACGACAGAGATTAGTGAGATGTGATTGGTATTTCTTAAGCATTTACTAAAACCGATAACAATTTTTTGAACTCTTTCTCTCTCGCTCAGGAGCAGTGGATTTTTATTTTCGATATAGCAGCTGATATTTCAGTTAGTAATCCATTCAATTGATTATTTGTAGCAATCCCCGTGCAACGACCGAGATAAGTAAGGTTGATCTGGGTTTCAAAGTCTTCACAAAGACCAATAAGAATTTTTAGAACAACTCGGTCTCTCTCGCTCAGGGCCAGTGCATTTTCATTGTCAATATGGCAGTTGATATTTCAGTTCGTAATCCATTTGATGGGGTTCTTCACAGAACTTCCAAGTACGCTTACCATCTATGTCAACTATTCTTATAAAAACATTTATTTTTTTAGGGGGCTTGATGTACAAAAATTGAATTGAAATTACCCTTGTAATATTGTTTCGAATGATTGTAAAGAATACTGCACGCCAACCCCGGCAAACAATATTTTTCTCGACTTAAATGATTCACCCTTACATACACTTGACTTGTTATAAAAAAAGTAGGTTATCTCAGGACCATTGTTTTATGGACTAGTACCAAAATGATTCAGAGGTATAAACAAGCGGACCCCCTACTCTGCCAACTTTTTTAATACCTTCCCTATCGCCCCCTTCAGTTTGGACCATGACTTAGGAGACACCTTGTATTTCTAGAAATTTTCAAAAATAGTACGATCCTGAACCTGAGAAAAAACCTTCAACTTACCATCGGATAATTCGGTCCCGAAAATAATTGCTTGGCATTTGGCTACAGTTACGGAATGTACCAATGATATCAGTCTTAAGTTGGTGTTGATTAGAGGGGTGATAACACCGAGTTTCGAGAGTCCCAACCATATGCAAACGAACTCCGGTTTGTTTTCCAGGAACAGAGCTACCCTGTCGCCTTTTTTGTAACCGTGACTCTTGAAAATATTCGCTATTTTATTGCTGAATTCTTCAACCTGAAAAACAATCTCTTATGACGACGACAAAAAGGCCAAACATTCACGGAAGGTTGACTAGATTACAGCTCCAGATCGTTTGATGTTTTGAGTAGTGGAGCACGTGTGTATAAACCAAGGTATCATCAAATAGTCTAAAGCTAAAGTCATCCACGAAGAAAAACACAACAAAATGAAGCTGTCCACATCCTGGATATTCTCATCCTACAAATGGACCAGCTCCGACTCATTGAAAGAAATCTTGGCGCTAATCCATCATCATTCATCACCTGAAGACGATTTCCAATACCAGAAATCGGAACGTCTTCACTACACTCAACATAAAAACTTTCTTGCAACATTTTTCATCTTGGTTTCCCAATAAACGCTATATATATATATATATATATATATATATATATACCCCCTTTGCTAGAGTGCTATGAATGTTTACGTTTGCCTGAATGTCAGTAACATATGTTTAAATTTGTTTCTACGAGCTTGTGGCAAAGTGCACTTTTCAATGATTTCCCATGCAGACAATATTACTTCAAGCATTAGTGCAGTGAAAATCGATGAAAAAAATCTAGAAATTCGTATTTAAAAAAAATGAGCTTATGATGGAATCTAATGAACGAAACGTAATCACATTGAAAATTGATTCATATCAGTCTATAACATACATGAAACAATATTGAAAGTTCTCCGGACATTTTTCATTCGAAATACAGACCCTAGAGTCAAAAAAACAAATCGAAAAGTACTGATATTGCGATCTGTAAACAGATTATTCTGGTTCTCTCAAAGAGGAAACTTTCTATATTATTCTATTCTATATTATATATAATTCTACCAACCTTGAAGGTAAGTCTTACCGTTTCCGAGATAGCAATAGAAGTTCTAAAAAAACGACCTGCTTAGTTTATTGCAAACGAAAATTGGGATTCACCCGTATAAAAATCCAATAATAGGGGAGCCCAAGCGGGGATTTCGGGATTTACTTAAGCGCGGCAGATTAATATACAGGGGGATACCTTGTACCCGGTTGAGTACTTCCACCATATTTGAGCCCTATATATATGGCCGCCCTTCAGGGATAAAGGATCAGATTAGTAAAAAAATGATCATCTGAAATTCTCGAGCGCGTCAGATTAAGGTAGAGTGAGTGAGTTACATCCTGAAACGTGTATATTCCACTAATCTGACAATTCGAGAGTGACCTAAAGGAAGAGGAGGGCTACAAAGTTGTCAAAAAAACGTCATCTCGACATTTTCGAGCGTGGCTAATTTTATTTTTATTTTGAAGGGAATAATTCAAGAATAGCAAAAAATATATAATCTGACGATTTCCACAAGCTGAAATAATAAAAATTCATCGATAAAGTTTAATGCGTGCAGCTACGTGATGCCTATATTCCCCTCTCCACGTTTCTATTTCTCTCTCACTCTTTCTCTATCTATTGCTCTCTCACTCCGTCCCCATTCTGGTTTCTGTTGCCATGACGCCAAGTCAGTTGATCACACAGACTCTTTGGTGGCATGATACTGTTCACAACGAATATCCAACGTTTTACAATTTTGAAAATTTTATTGCTTTTAATTATTTTCTTATAAATACAAGTATTCTACTAAAAAACAGACACTTTTTTTCCTGAGATTTTCAATTAATTAGGTTCAATGGTTTAAATAAATTTAAAAAAATTCAAATTGGCAAGAATAGGCGAATTCCTCCAGATAATCGTCAGATTATGAGACTGCAACGTCTGGGGCGTAAAGATGAACCGTATATATCTTAATCTGACGGGCTTGTGTATTTCAAAATGACGATTTTTTTTTCACATTCTAATAACGGCCGCGAGTCTGCGTCACATCCAAACCGTCAGATTACCATATAAGAGCTTTTTTTTTAGGTTCACTTAATATCCCCTCAGAAAATCTGACGCGCTCGAGAATTTTTTGTTTTGTTTTCAGCCCTTACGTACGACCACCCCCATCATGGAAACAATCAGATTAACATACGTACATTTTTTTTAAATATGTAGGACATAGATGATATCAATATCTGACGCGCTCGAGTATGTCCATGCAACAGTTTTTTTTCACATTTTTGAAAGTCTATAGCCGCTCCCCCCACCGATGAAAAGGTATACATTATATAACATTTTTTTCCTTTTATCACCTAAGCTTCGCAACCCAATAGGTCTCTATGACGCTCGAGTAAATCCCGATTTAGCATCGTGGGCTCTTCTACTACAGGCAATCGAGCTGTAATTTATGCTACTACCTTGAATCATTCATAAAAGATAAGTTTCATAAGAAAACCTTCAGATTATAGCAGCCCGATCTCGTACTATTACTATTGTGTTGTATCCATTAATCGAAGTGAGCAGATAACAAGAGAATATGGATAAAATTCACTATATTGATGACACAGTGATTAAAATCAGAAAAAAAAAGGAATTCATATCAAAGATCATGGGCCGAATATGATGTTAGAAAGGAGTCTTTATTTTTAAAAATTTCAACTGATCTTGATTGTTTTCATTACTTTGGTAATCTACTTTTTTTAGCGCTGCTCTTTAATTTATACTCAACGCTATTCATACTTTGAGAGTTAGCAGATTTTTGAAGATAAAGCAATGAAAAACATTCATGACGCCAACAGCTATTCAGCTGATGTTGGTAATTTGAGATGGATGTATATGGAAATAAATAGTGACTAATATGCCACTTGAATCGTCAGCTGTTGATTATTTCAGCTGTGTTGATCGTAACATAAGAACGGCAAATGACTTAACACTAAATAGTATAAAAAAAGTCGCTTTCCGCTGTCTGTCTGTCCCTATGTATGCTAGCTTACATCTAGAAAATTGCACAACAAATTTTGATGCGTTTTTTAAATGAATAGAGTGATTCAAGAGGAAGGTTTTTATGTATAATATGCATAATATTGTAGATAAACACTGATAATTTTAGATGTTTCTAATGTGATGTCGTAAATGAACAAATTTTTTGCGCATACTTTGCAAACGTTGGCTGTACCCTACGAGATAGATCAAAAAATGTACTACAGTACTGGACACCCCAAAAAAGTCTAAAAAAAGTCCGTGGCTGTATATGTCTATCTCCTAGGGATAACCCACAATAATGAATATTGAAATTCATTAGAGTAGGAGAGCCCACGATGCTAAATCGGTATTTACTCGAGCGTCATAGAGACATATTGGCTTGCGAAGCTTAGATGATGAAAAGAAAAAAATGTTATATAATGTATACCTTTTCATCGGTGGGGGGAGCGGCTATAGACTTTCAAAAATGTAAAAAAACTGTTGCATGGACATACTCGAGCGCGTCAGATATTGATATCATCTATGTCCTACATATTTTTGAAAATGTACGTATGTTAATCTGATTGTTTCCATGATGGGGATGGCCGCACGTCAGGGTTGGAAATGAAAAAAAAAATGTTTCTCGAGCGCGTCAGATTCTCTGAGGAGATGTTAAGTGAACCTAAAAAAAGCTCTTATATAATAATATGACGGTTTGGATGTGACGCAGACTCGCGGCCGTTATTAGAATGTGAAAAAAAATGTCGTAACTTTGAAATACACAAGCGCGTCAGATTAAGATATATATATATATATATATATATATATATATATATATATATATATATATATATATATTATACGTTGCAGTCCCATAATCTGACGGTTATCTGGAGGGATTCGCCTATCCTGCCAATTTGAATTTTTTTAATTTTTTTTTTGATCATTGAACTTAAATAATTGAAAATCTCAGTAGGAAAGAATGCAAATAAAAAAGTGTATGCTTTTTTTAGTAGAATACTTGTATTAATAAGAGAATAATTATAAGCAATTGAATTTTTGAAATTTTAAAACGTTGGATATTCGTTGTACACAATAGCATGCCACCAACGAGTCTGTGTGATCAACTGTCATGGCAACAAAAACCAGAGTGGGAACGAAATGATAGAGCAATAGATAGATAAGGAGTGAGAGAGAAATAGAAACGTGGAGAGAGGAATATAGGCATCACGTAGCTGCACGCATTAAACTTTATCGATGAATTTTTATTATTTCGGCTAGTGGAAATCGTCAGATTATATATTTTTTGCTATTTTTGATTTATTCCCTTCAGAATAAAAATAGAATTAGCCACGCTCGAGAAAGTCGAGATGACGTTTTTTTTACAACTTTGTAGCCCTCCTCTTTCTTTAGGTCACTCTCGAATTGTCAGATTAGTGGAATATACACGTTTCAGGATGTAACTAACTCACCCTACCTTAATCTGTCGCGCTCGAGAATTTCAGATGATAATTTTTTTTTACTAAGCTGATCCTTTATTCTAGAAGGGCGGCCATATATATAGGGCTCATATATGGTGGGAGTACTTAACTGGGTACAAGGTATCCCCCTGTATATAAATCTTCCGCGCTTCAATAAATCCCGAAATCCCCGCTTGGGCTTCCCTATTACTGGCAAAATTTAGCCGCAATTACCTTTGAATTAATGATGATTAGTTTTTGTTGAAGAATTGTTGATATATGTTTTTTGAGTAAATCCAAACATAATTTGTAAGATAATAATGTAAGGAATCGAAATGAAAATGGTTGCCAGCTCTCAAATGGCCACAATCCATATGTCGCCAGGTGTAAACAGGTATCTTATTGAAAATAACCTGAAATCCAATTTTTCAAAAATATGTATCTGCAATTTATCAACAAGAACTTATTACCAAAAATTCAATCAAAAGTGATGGCGGCCAAATTTTGTCAGGCAACCATGCTGTAATGTATTCTTCTACCATGTATCATTCATGAACAATACGTTTTATGCATATCCAAGTATCCGAATCTTGATGATAATGATACATAGCTTTTGCAATTTAAATACTGTTGCACGTCATCAATGACGTTTACATTGAATTTCCAATTTTGTAAGTGTTATTCTTCGGTATTCGGTTGGCATCACTTTCGATGTTGCCGCACTTCATTTGAAATTTATTATTAATTGACAATTGTTATTCAAAAGTGACAGTTCTGTGTTAACGTCCTTCTGGCATTTCAAATTAGATGCGACAGGAGTCATTCTTCTAGTAAGTATTGGTCACAAGTTCTTCAAATACAGCCAAACAAGCACTGCGAAGAGATGGTGGCATTGCTGATTGGTTATTTCGAAAGCATTTACTAAAACCAATAACAATTTTTAGAACAACTCAGTCTCTCTCACTCAGGGCCAGTGGATTTTCATTGTCGATATAGCAGCTGATATTTCAGTTAGTAATCCATTTAATTGCCTATTTGTAGCGATCCTTGTAAAACAACAGAGCTTAGTGAGATGTGATTGAGATTTCTAAAGCATTCACTAAGACCAATAACCAACGAGATAATGATAACCTTCTACCTCTAACAATTGTGAGTGACCAAATATCAGCCAGTCGAATTGAATTTTTATATACACGTACCTATCAACAAAGTTTTTGAGAAATGTTTCGACTTTACTTGCGTAATAGAACGCTTTGATTATTATCTGATATTCTTTGATTCTATGACAACCTGGCTTCAACGTACTACAAAATTTTACCCGGCCTCTGATGACGTACAGCTGGTTTCAAATTGAATGAAGTATATCTTCACTAATACATCATGATAATAAATTTGTAAATACGTCTTTTGAAATAAGAAAAAAATATATAAAACGCGATCTTTATAGGAACAGGTTTTATCGAGATGCTTTCGTGGATTGGTACAACACATCTAGTTTTTATTTTCAAAGTCACTGACTGTTTACAGGGTCATGTTGTTTGCTAATTCCAGGCTGAAAAAAACGGGCCATATTAATACATTCCACGAAATAAATATTCAGTTCAGTGACTTTAGATTATCATATAAATTCGAATCGAAGCATTAGCATATCATAAATGGTAAAAGATACGAAGAAGGTTGAATAGAAGTTGCTAATTATGAATCCCATCTCTATGAAATTGAGAAATCTGAGCTATCCCCTTCACTTACAGGAAGAAAATAATCAAATAGATTTTTGTTTTTGAGTTTTGAGAATTTTCACTTGAATATTAGACAAACTTCAAACTTTTTTTATATCGAGACTAGAGTTTGACAAACATCTAATTGAAACAATGACATTTCAGTAATGCTTGTCAATCTATACTACTGTTATAAAGAATAGTCCAGTAAAGTGAAACATGATTGGGAGTTCGCGATTGCAAAAGGTCAGGTCATTCTGAATTTGTTTTTGTTGTTAGGACCTAAACCAATTTTTCAAAACCGGATTTGCTGTGCGAACGGCGGTGTACCCAAAAACATAAAATTATGGGACTATTTCCAGTTTTTGCTTAATATATCTGAAGGAAGAATCTCACCAGTATTGTCACTTTATATACTTTTTCAAAAAAGACGTAATTTGCTACAATTTGAGACTGAGGCAAGCTCTGTATTATAGGCTCTGGATTCCACGATATAGCTCTTCGAAAATAGGCCATTTTTTCAAGAGATTTTTTTTTAGAAGTTTCGAAATTGTCACTCTTTTCATTTTATGAAATATCTTCTTAAAGACGATCCCATATTCATGTGAAATTCGATGTTGGATGCATATTTCGGGAAATATTCACAATATATATGACGATTTCGAAAAAAAACTTTTTTTTGATAAAATGGACTATTTTCGAAGGGCTGTGTCGTGGAAACCAGAGTCCAAATATAGCTCGCCTTAGTCTCAAATTTCAGCAAATTACGTCTTTTTCAATGATACATTGATTGATTATATCGGTCAGATTCTCCCTTCATGAAGATATTGAGCAAAAACTGAAAAAAGTCACAAAATGTCATGTTTTTTTGGTACACTGCCGCCCGCACAACATTATTTTTGTTTTTAGGGAGTAATATTCGGAAATATTGATCCGATCATGAAAATTCTTTCACTAATAAAAAGGTACCTACCCCATTCAGGATTGATATAGGTTATAATTGATAAAAAAATTCAGTAAGAAATAATAGTACATGTAAATCGGTCGAAATGTGATGCTTTACCGGCGTGCGCTGACTAAACGGTTCGGTTCGACTTCTACGCGGACGAAGTCGCGAGCAAAAGCTAGTCAATACACTGTTATTCTCATCATCGGAACGTTTCTTGAGTCTTTTATGCCACATCAATGCTTGTTTTCATAACTGGCATTCCTTTTTTTCATCTACTAGATTCTTTTCTCAATCTTGAAAAGTTTCTCATTGTTCATTGAGCTATTTCCGAAAGTTTGAAATTCACGTTGAACAATTCATTATTGACACTTTTTTCTTACCTGAGCAAATGTCCATACTTGATCTTCGAAGAGGATACAAGGTTTGTTGGGGTGTTTCTTCACGTTTTGTCGGAAAACATCAGCTATCGTTGAGTTCCGCCTTTGTAAGCTTTTCATTTGAAGGACAAGCTTGATGAATTTGACAAGAGCCCTGGAAAAAAAGAAAACATTGATAATATCGTTACGATATTTCCTGTGGGTTCGTTTATCAATACTCCGAACAACACTCCGAATAAAAATTCTCTACTTCGACTTCTGCACTTAGCAATATCAAAGCTCTCTCTAAAAAAAACTCCGTAAAACTCTCCGCCACTCCACGAAGCTGAAAACTCTGATAATTATCTCAATAACCTTGCGTACGCCTATGGAGAATCTTCGAGAGAGGTCTCGATGATGTGTAGTTCCTGGAAAAATGACGTTCTCTCTTCGACCCTCATATTATTCTGCGTTTACGAGCGACAGGGCTGGCGCTAGGAGATTTCGTAACAATATTCATGAAGTTTGATAATTTCATTTCGATAATCTGTTCAAGACTAAACAGACAGAATGATATCTTCCCACGTACGCTAGGAATGCTCCTTACAAGCTTTTATTCAGCGTAATTTTTAAATCAGAATTTTATGTTAGTCTTGTAGGTACGAGTGTAGGTATGATGTGACAATATAATTTTTTGAAGTGGCCTAATCAATTGTTTGTTTTGAATTTCATCCTCGATTTTATCCAAATTGAAAGAAATACGATCGTATCTAGAATTTTTTGTTTTATATATAAAAAAAACGTCTTATCAGAAGTGAAGAACAAGCCCTCATCAAAATGCCAAAAGTATATTGTTTACCAGGTAGGAAAAGTGTAACATTCCGGGACCACTGTGAAGACAACATACCACAGAGTTCAAGAATGTGGCACATCCTACGGAGTATACATACTTTTTTTCGCAAATCGTTTTAAATTTGAGATATTAATTAGTTTGGAAAAAATCGCGAATAATAACAACATAATATAAAATAACAAAATAAAACAAAATAAGAAAGTTGAACATACACATCTTTATGAAAGCGTTCTTACAAGAAATAATACAAAATAAGAAATGAGAATAACAACAAAAGATGCAATCTTTCATCATTTTGTTTTAAATACTTTTTTTGGAAACTGGTAAAGGGTATGTCCGAAATCTTTTTTGTTCAAAATGTTCCGAGTTTCAAATTATTCTAACTTTTAACTAAACAAAACAACCTAATAATATCATTTGTGATAGTTTTATGGTGTTGTTGAAAGTCGATACCTGCTCTATCAATATACCAAAATCCATTTTCCTGATAATCTTTGTTTTAGTATAACTACTTTTCTTCGGGCTTGAAGGCTGTCGTTTTATGTAATGAAATCAAAATAACAAATACTCAACAATTTGGAGGTTAGTTACTGTCCCCACTATCAAAACCAACGTTGGTATATAGGAGGAAGGTTACGAAATGTCATCATATCGATCCCTCCATATTGCGGGGGCGTCAATGAGGTTAAGGTGAAATTCCACGATATACTAATATGCAAGTGGATTTCAGTTTCTGGTATCTGATTGGTAGATAACAACGGAGTCAACAGATAGCAAAAAAAAATACATGCTTCCCTAATAAGATCTATGAATATTCGAGTATATTGAAAATCTAACTTTATGGTGTTCAATACTGAATGTCAGTTGAGCAAAAGTGTGGCTATACTCTTCGTATTTGTGTTTGGCTTGACAGATAATTCAACTCGATCTGATCTCGATATATGTGAAAATTGAAAACGGAAGCAAATGAAAAATTGATGACTGTGTATGGTTGGTGAAAATCCGAAAGTAATACCTTCTTAAAAAAAAGTGGGACTGTTCCTCATGCAGCAAAAAAGTTTGCCAGAGTATGATAATTACTCCTATATGAAATGGAAAGTATTTGGGTTTACCAGTCGTTCAAGGATCTATTTCCGAGGCCAAGAAAATGTTTGAGCTATGTATTATAACTGTGCCCCTTTTGGCACAATTGTGCCACTAATCGCAACCCTGATTATACTTTGAACGTTATCTACGTCTTCTAATGTATAGTGTTAAATTTATATAGGAATACAAATGATTTTATGAACAAAATGCCTCTTCAAAGATATCGCTTTGTAATTATGCAACCAATTGACTTAGGTTGGTCCTCTCCTGTTATTTCGCGATCATTTTCATAAAAGTGCTCCATATTCTAGAATAATTTGTCGGAATCCACGTATCGGGTTTATTACAAAATGCTATCCACTCTTGCCTTACAAAAAAAAACTTAAGGCTCTACTTGAGCTTAATAGCGTTCCCCGAGTGTTCAAACAGCCCGTTACACAGCACGTTTCCCGGCATAATAAAAATCAAAAAGTTTTTTGTACAACACAATAGCTAAACGAATAAACACTCAAGAAAAAACACCAAAAACTTATCGTAATAGAAACACTTTGAAGCTAGTAAAATATTACTCTAAGAAACTCATTACACTAATGAAAATTGAACAAACGACTTAAAATACTTAAAAAATGATTCCCTAAACTCCAAAAAGACAAGACAGAATACACGACGCAACGCAGGTTCACGTATGTATGCTGTGGCTGTGGGCTGTGACCTCGGCTGTGACTGTGACAACGCAACAAATCTTTTACTTTTACAACAGAGTAACAAAGACACCAAGAGACAGAGACAATCAGGTATCAGCTACATAAAATATTTATGTTTGTGTGTTCTGTGACAATTTCTTTGCACTTTTTCTGGTTATTTTTGGTTCTATGGGGTTATGCCACCCATAGAGATTTTTAACTTACCCAATTTACCCCAGACTTGCCAACTTCGATTTCCCCAAACCCTGCCCCTAGCCTCAGGTACCCCTTCGCCTATAAACTCGTGACATTTCGTAACTTTCCTATATATGAACGTCGTATCAGAACGAAAAAGTGATATTCACAAAACACAGAGTCATTGTCAAAAAATCGGACTTGATTGGTTCATTCTTATTTCCTATTTTATTTCAGTCATCTGTATGAACAAATGTTTTTTGCCCATATTCTCGATTTATTCTGATTAGTTTCTTATGTTATTTCCTTTTAGAGAATTGAAAAATCAATCTGCAATAGACCGCGGGCATGTGACGTCACAAACAAATCGTATTTCCATAAATAACACTGGTAATTTAATGAGATTATAATAAAATGCATGAATATACCCATTTCAACTTGTCAGTACTTAAATTTGCTCTTCTAGTTGCTTGAATCCACAATTCACGTCTCTTAACAGCAAGAGGATTAAAATTCTTTCTATTGTCGAAAATAGAAAGGAATCGATGGATTGAAACTTCACAATCCCTCAAAATTAAGTTATTACCGGAAAAAAAAATATTTTGAAATTTTACACAAATGCACGATAAGCATTTCAGAGAACAGAAACTCCTTACCCTTTCTTTTCTTTTTATACTGGAAACGGCATGTTTAGTTCATAGGAACTTACATATATATAATATCAATCTTGGATCCACCCGCCAAAACAACAACATAAGACTGCCCATTCCTATTTCAAATCTAACAAAGAACTCGATCATTTACAATGCAGCCAAAATATACAACCATCTTCCAGAACAAAGTCAAAATCATTGAGTCAATAGTGTTGTTTAGGAGAACTGTTAAGATGATTCTCTTAGAAGAGGTATTCTATGAAATCGATGAATACTTCAACAAAAGCTTTAAATAAATAAAACTTTATACCCGTTTTTATCTTTGTTGTCCTTCTGACTTGAAAATTCTATTATAATTATTTCTTTATTTTATTATATTTTATTGTATATCTTTATATGTTTTTGTAATGACCAAATCTTTCTTAGACTTTGTCAATGAGATGTAAATCTTCTGACAATAAAGCATATTTTTATTGATTGATTGATTGGAGCATTTGTAGATCCGTTTGTTTGTCCAGCAGGCTGGATTTACAACTGTCTGATTTACTGTCGTCTGTCATATATGCCCGCGGTCTATAGGATGAACTCACCACCTAACCAAGCTGGTTGAGATGAACTTTCAACTTGATTTGTATTTTTGAATTGCAATAGTTTCACAAAAAATAACAATTTTAGTTGGAATCGTATAGGAAAGTGTAGTATTTTTGTTAAAAGGGGATTTCCAAGTATAGGCTAATTAAATTCAAGTTTTAAATTTGCATACAGTTCTACAAAGCGTGGCATATCGCATATTCCAATTCGACGTGAAATAACGATAGTACCTCATGCATTTTGGTTAACATGTTGCTAGAAAGATACCATAAAAATTCGTCTTTCTTCTTCAATTGGGAAGAATTTCTACCGATGAGGGCGCTGATGACTGTTCAAAAATGTCGGCATCAAACCGTAATCAGCTGATCGTAGTCTGTCAAAAACGTATGTTTACTATTGTTTACGTTGTACTTTTTATTGGAAAGTTCATAATTTTATGCGACGTCTGGCGGAAATATAACGCACTGCTATAATTTCACAAACAAACGACTTCCATTTTATGTGTGTGAACTTATTGAGTTCTTTGGTGTTGGTGGATGCAGATCGCTCAGTGAGCCGTATAAAGTGTTGGGTGCCAAGTTGCCGCAACTCTAGGAACCGAAATCCAAAGTTGTCTTTCCACACGTTTCCAAAGAGAAATACATCTTTGGTGGGAAACATTACGGAAAGTGGATTGAAAGAGAAAATAGACAGGTACAAGACTTGGAAAATTAAACTGAAACTGCATAAATCACCACCTAGAGCGGCTTTAGTGTGTTACTTGCATTTCAAGAGAGATGATTTCTTGTTACCTGGTGAGTCTGTTTGTCTATTTTCAGGCGAAGTTATGGCGCATTTCATCATCCATGTAATAAAAGCCTCTTTGGTTCACTAACACTACACTAAAACTAAAAAATGTCCTGGAACAAATATCATTAGATTTTAAAACACAATGCATCTATGTTCACCTCCAATGAATGGTATTGTGCGGCTCTTCAAAGCATCATGAACACAGTTATATTAACCTTCACGAGAAAAATTTCGTACAATGAAAATATAGCAAAAAAACACCAAAATCTTGTCTAGCGAGGGCAACTGATGACTGGATTTCAGTTTGGCGCGTTATTTCACAAATGTAAACAAGGTAACTATTTCAAAATGGTGGATATAGTTTAACCACCACCAGCGCCCTCATCGGTCGATATTCTTCCCTATACCTTGTGTTTTTCGAATTTTGGCAAAGTTCTGTGTGAAACAGATGTGTAGACTAATCAGTGTGTGAATGTGTTAGAGAAGTGTACCATAATTTCACATTCAGAAGTTTGTTTTTGTTTTACGTGATGAAATAGTTCAAATATTTTCCGATAGAGGCGTATCCGGATGATGAACTTCCCAAGTGTTTCGTTAAAATGTAAAGCCGACTCTTATACAACTCGATTCGTGTCCAAAGAGAATCAAATCGTATTTTTGAATGCAATTCGTGCAAGGCCGCCTATCAAGGTCACCACAACCAATAACAAAATTATATTCCGACGTCATTCGATTCAAATACAAAGTTCGATCATTTGAAAATCATACCATCACTTTCCGCATTAGCCTAATGACCGGCTGACGACAAAAGAGTGTCAAGTTTTGAATATGTAACATTAATACGTAACTGGAACAAGTATGCTTGAGAAATTTCCATAAGATATTATTCATCGTAAATGATATACTTAGTATCAGTCGAAATATTTCATCGAATCGAGTTATATGATGTATATTCAAATCGGATTGATTTCAACTCCATTTACATAAATATTTCATTTATTGGCGCTTGATATCTATTTCATTTATTTGTTGAAGAGATACGATGTTACCAGAGGTGAGACCAAAGTACCTGTAGTAGTAGTAAGATTTATTGTCTTTCAGACATATTCACATTTGTATAAGAATAGTCAAGCTTATCTTAGATCATAAAAAATACACAGAAAAGTATATAGGACAAATACAGATGAAAACTCCACATACACAACGTTAATACAATGCATTACACAGCTCATGCACAAAAGCATTAATTAATTGAAGTATTCATCGTAAAACTCAGCTAGGGAGTAGTAATAGGGGAGCCCAAGCGGGAATTTCGAGATTTACTCAAGCGCGGCAGATTAATATACAGGGGGATACCTTGTACCCGGTTAAGTACTTCCACCATATATAAGCCCTATATATATGGCCGCCCTTCAAGGATAAAGGATCAGATTAGTAAAAAAAATTGATCATCTGAAATTCTCGAGCGCGTCAAATTGAAATAGGGTGAGTTAGTTGCATCCTGAAACGTGTATATTCCACTAATCTAACAATTCGAGAGTGAAGGAGGAGGGCTACAAAGTTGTAAAAAAAGTCATCTCGACATTCTCGAGCGTGGCTAGCTAATTTTATTTCTATTTTGAAGGAAATAGTTCAAGAATTGCAAAAAATATATAATCTGACGATTTCCACAAGCCGAACTAATAAAAATTCATCGATAAAGTTTAATGCGTGCAGCTACGTGATGCCTATATTCCCCTCTCCGTGTTTCTATTTCTCTCTCACTCTTTCTCTATCTATTGCTCTCTCACTCCGTCCCCACTCTGGTTTCTGTTGCCATGATGCCATGACTGTTGATCATACAGACGCGTTGGTGGCATGATATTGTTTACAACGAATATCCAACGTTTTAAAATTTTAAAAATTTAATTGCTTATAATTATTCCTTATAAATACAAGTATTCTACTTGAAAAGCATACACTTTTATTATTTGCATGCTTTTTCCTGAGATTCTCAAATAATTAAGTTCAATGATTTGAAAAAATTAAAAAAAAAATCAAATTGGCAGAATAGGCGAATCCCTCCAGATAATTGTCAGTTCATGAGATTGCAACGTCTAGGGCGTAAAGATAAACCATATATATCTTAATCTGACGCGCTTGTGTATTTCATAATGACGATTTTTTTCACATTCTAATAAACGGCCGCGAGACTGCGTCACATCCAAACCGTCAGATTTTTTTTAGGTTCACTTAACATCTTCTAAGAAAATCTGACGCGCTCGATATTTTTTTCATTTTCAACCCTTACGTACGACCACCCCAATCATGGAAACAATCAGATTAATATACGTACATTTTCAAAAATATGTAGGACATAGATGATATCAATATCTGACACGCTCGAGTATATGTCCATGCAACAGTTTTTTTTACATTTTTGAAAGTCTATAGCCGCTCCCCTCACCAATGAAAAGTTATACATTATATAACATTTTTTCCTTTTTATCATCTAAGCTTCGTAAACCAATATGTCTCTATGGCGCTCGAGTCATAGAGAGAACGGCCACGAGCAAATCGAAAATTATAGACCCATTACTATTACAAGCGCTTTTTCCAAGATATTTGAATATGGATTCTTAGATAGACTGAACAACTTTCTAAATAAATACGATGTTCTCTCCACATCACAGCATGGTTTTCGGAATGGTAAGTCGACCATCACAGCAATTCACGATTTTCATGATAGTCTCATACATTTTCTTGACCAAGGTGAATCACCCATAGGAATTTTCTGTGACCTGAGTCGAGCTTTCGACTGCGTAGATCATAATACACTTATATGCAAATTAAACAGTTATGGAATCCGGGGAGTTGCTCTGAAATGGATTGAATCCTTTATCAAGGGTCGTTCACAATTCGTGTGTCTCAGATACCTCGAAAATAATTACCTTCGAGATGTAAGATCATCCAGCACCGAATCTTATATGGGAGTTCCCCAAGGTTCTGTCCTTGGTCCGGTGCTCTTTAATTTGTACGTTAACGAATTGAGTACTTTATTTCCAAATATAAAATTGACAATGTACGCAGATGATACATCATTGCTTATATCGCATAAAAATCAACCAGCATTGAAAGAAGCATGTGAAACAACTTTGAATCAGTTGGTAGCTTGGTTTAGTAGCATTTTCCTTTTTTTCAATGCTGAGACAACAAATGTAATCCAATTTCGGACACCTCAACGGATGCCAGAAGAACCTCAAATTGATTTTAACTCGACCACAATTGATAACGCTCAAGTGGAGAGCCGACTCAGGTATGGTGTGTGTCTATGGGGAAACTCGAAGTCATCGCCTAACATATTCATCTCACAAAAAAAATTATCAGGTGCATTTTTGACCTCAAAAAAGAGGACTCATGTAGGGACGCTTTCAGAGTTCTCAACCTTCTGACCGTCACTGGTATATATATTTCCGAAATTTGTGTTTTTGTTTTCAAAAATAGAGATAAGTTCCAGAGCAATGAATATTTTCATGTGTATGAAACTCGTCGTAAGAAAGAGCTACGTACACCCATTTCCAAAATTATGGCCTCTTTTAAAGCCCCCTGCAGGGTTGGTGCGAAGATTTTCAATAATCTCCCGGTTTCGCTAAGGGAGTCGAGGCATGAGAGCACATTCAAAATGAAACTTAAGAAATTATTGGTGGAGAAATGTCCATACTCCCTTGATGAATACTTTTAATGTGTTTTTCCGTACTAGTCTGTATATTTTAATTTTTTTTGTGTGTTATCGTTTCATGTGTTCTAATAGTTCAGAAAGTTTTCATAAATATTCATATTTACTCAAACATATTTTGACGAATCTTATACAGTGAACTCTGTCTCATAAAGCTCGTAATGAAGTGATTTGATTTGAGTAAATCCCGATTTAGCATAGTGGGCTCTCCTACTATAGAAGCACTTTTTCAATGAAAGAGTCTCCAATTTTTTTTTGAATTTAAGTGTGTTGACTGATTTGTGTTTTATATCACAGGAAAGTTAATTAAATAGTTTCAGGCCTAGGAGTATTGGTTGTCACTTTGTATTTACAGAGAGGCTCATAGTTCATTTTTTCCCCAGTTTTTTCAGAATGTATAACTATGATTTGCATAAAAAAATTTTTGTTATTGAATATGTACAAACATGATTTATAAGTCATATTTGATCGATTAAATTTTACACATCATATTGACTCCGTATTCAATAAATCTTTTCAATTATTTAGAACGTTATATCTAACATTGATATTCAATAATACGCCTCACCAGTGTGGTCACCCTATTGTCAAACTTACATCGATCAAATAGAAAGAGTACATAGAACATTCCTGAGGTGTTAAGCTCTGCCATATGGTGAATAAGATTACATGCAAGTTATGCGAAATTTGAATATTACTAGCTTGGAAAGTATTAGAACATGATCTGACTTGATTACTCTCCATAAGATACTATCAAGGAAAATAGATTGTCCTTCATTGCTCCATTCGATTTATTTTGAAGTTGCAAACAGACCTACACGTAACTCTGAATTATTCCAAGTTCCCTACTATCGCACAAATTATGGTTATCATAGTACCTACTTTGTCATGATTTGTTAAATCAGGTATAATGAATAGTGCAATAGATGTTTATAATTAACTGGACAAACATTAAATTCATTTAAAACCAGTTAAAAAATTAGTGGTGTAAGTGTCCATCATTTACTGTAGTACTGCTAAATTGTTCATTTTTAGTTTAAATTTAGGACAAGTATGTATTTGTATCATATTTCATACGTAAAAAGGGAAACCCGTGTATAATAATAAATTAATAAATGAAATATTCATTTTATAAAAGTAGTCCCGTATTTTGAAGCTCATGATTTCACTCCAAAATAGGTAGGTTGAGTATGAAAAGATCAGTTTTTTCTATTCGCTCACCATTTCTGATGAATTTGATGTGAGAAATGATAAAATTGGGTGGATTTTCATTGATCATTTTCCTCAATGGGAAAAACCCATAAAAAAGTTGAAGGCTAGTCTGCTTTTACAGAGTTTCACAGCGATTAATTACACTAGACCATTTTGATCCACGACTTTTGTATAATATACCCATTATACGTTTGTTTGCTCGAAATTAATGATACCCATTAATCACGGCAGTGTTTCTGTTTTGACCGTCGACTGGTAATATATTGTCTTTTTTTGAATTCAGATTAATTTTTCATTGTTTTCGATATAGGTATCAGGCATTTTATTACATCTCTAACCCCCACAAAATAATGATGTTTTTCCAAAGACAGATTTCAGATTCAATGAATTTATTTATTTACGTTGTTGTTTGACGAGAATGTATAAATCTGGACTGAAAGTGAGAACTGAATGTTTTTGTCTGACCTCAACAAAGTTATTTACCACGTTATTGAACGTTGCAGTTCATTAAATATAATATATTTGTTAATAACTGTCTGGATGTTTTTGGAGTTCGTTTTATCATTCAAGAAATGATAGACATTCTCAATAATTGTGACATGAGTCGTAAATAAGAATTGCATATATGTCACCAGCCACCCTGTATAGTAAAAAAATTCGATTCTGCAGTTGATCAACGAGCAAAGATCAAGACTCCACGTTATTATTACCGGTCCAAGTTATGCTCACTGCATACAAATTTTCGGTCGAATCAAGTTGAATCGGAACGAATCCATCGAAACGCGACGCAAGATCCTTGACCCCGAGTGATGACCCACAAAAACAACAAACTCACCGTAAATCTCTAGGAGCAGTTACCACTGCCACATACAGCCACCTC
Source organism: Zygogramma bicolorata (assembly GCA_032362365.1). Classification (NCBI taxonomy): domain Eukaryota; kingdom Metazoa; phylum Arthropoda; class Insecta; order Coleoptera; family Chrysomelidae; genus Zygogramma; species Zygogramma bicolorata. Next base: position 5,374 of record JAVJAQ010005556.1, on the reverse strand, counting down.
CACTTCCCGGCCGCCAGATAGGCCACCACGGCGACGATCACCAACTGCACCAGGAAAATCCACCCCAAATAAAAGCCGATCACGGCTCCAAGGGCCACTAAGACAGCAAGCACCGCCACCATGATCGCCAATCGTCGCAGCAAGACACGTAATGCTCTTCTCGGCGTTGTGGCGGTTTTGCTACGTTTACCTGATGGGTCAGTTACTTCCTCGAAGTGTTTCCCGGATTCGACGTCCGCCGTTTCACGAGTGTTGGGTACCTGGAGAAATTACGGTGTTTTGAGGTTATATTATGGTTCGGACGGTGTTCGGAGTCGGCAACACGCGTTACAGATTTCTGTCGTGCCAGTATTGTACGGTTGGTTGCCTAACAGGTAGGAGGAACGCGTTGTGATTCTAAACCCGATTCGTTCAACGAAACATCTGCGTGAACTGATCGATGCACGTTTTTTTCGTAAAAATATTTGCATTTTAAATTGTTTGAATGGCACAGACCCTCTTTTTGAAGGTGAATGCTCTTTGCTGACTTGTATTGTTCTGAACTTCATTTGCCTACAGTGCTCCCCATTGTTGATGAATATATTTCGGACAAATCGGTTTTTATTTTCGAATTGCCAATCGGGAATATAATTTTCAAAACGGTTTCGCTAGAATTGAATAATATACACTAATTCCCAGAAATAACAGATAAATCAGATAAAACCGTTGTCTAAAGTATTTTAGAAAAATATTTGATTTATATTTTTAAACTGACAAAGTTTGATAGAACACAACGAAAAAAAACTCACAAGTCAATTATTTTGTTTTCAATGACTAAGGAACAATAATTCATATATCTCTGTTTTGATCTTAATCCTTGTTTCATTCGAAAACAAAGTTATCTATTATTCCACTAAATTCACTGAATTTTGTTTGACATAGGTAAACAAGTTGCAGCTGTCGACTGCTTTTTATTATTCAATTACATTTTCGATCTTGAGGTTGCCAGCATTTGAAGGTGAAAAGAATCGAAATTAATGAATTGAATACTGATGAGTATTTTGAAAAATTATTCTTGTATTTTTATGATAGGAAAATTTGGGTAAGACTAGAAGTTGCTTACTGATAGCACGAATGTAAATAGCACGTAATTCATTCAGAAGACACTTTTTAGAGATACCAATATTAATTGTCACTTTTTCAGAGTATGTTAGGTCAAGAATCCAAAAAAACTGTGAAGAAAGAAGCTTTCCATCACAAAGTAATGAGATTGAAACAGTACTGAAGAGTTTGTTATGCTGTTTCGTTCCAAGAAATATTTTACATCCCGCCAGTTTTTTATTCATGAGTATACGATTGGTATTTCAAATCAAGATATCATTGCCACTTTGGCGAAAACGTTAATTTGCACCACTTTGATAGTTATACCTAATTAATGTTGGCATATTGGCATTATTTGAAAATTCAAAACCTCAAAGTATTCATTTTTTTTCGTGTTTTTTGATTTTATGAGAATGTTTGTCATGAATTGTGCCTGATATATAGTTATAATTTTAATTTTATTCATATTCCAAAAAATCGCAGTGCTACTTTGACATTGATTGAAACGGCCAACTTTTTTTGCAAACGCAAATTTTTTGATTTATATGAAGTAGGTTCCTTGTATTGCATGGTTTTTCGCAGATTACGATTGATTTTTGCTCTACTTTTTTTTCTTTCAAGGGCATACTGTACAAAGTTGATCCAAAAATTCTATTATTGCCGCCCGCCTATAAATGAAGCAACTGGAGTCAAATTGAGCATAAAATTCATGTATGAGTGAAAGAAATTTGATAAGAAAGAATGCTTCATAAGTATGCCGAGTGATCCAATGATGAAAAGTTTGCCCTCAGCTTTTCTCCCTTATTTGGAGTTTGAATCAAAAAGGGTCGGACACCTAGAGTTTGCTCTCGGATATTAGTATAATATTATTGCATATCTATATATATATATATATATATATATATATATATATATATATATATATATATATATATATATATATATATATATATATTATGTTAACGTGAAACCCCTAGCAAGGGGGTGTTGCAACCCTAAAATTTCAAATAGAAAGTGGAGTAGAGTGAATCATATGAAAAGGCACAAAACTATCAATCTTCTTCTCCTGAAGATGCTAACCTTGTTAGATGGGTAGAGGGATGTAATCTTGAATAACAGCTGAAAAACAGTAGGTATTGGTAAATGGAAAGTCAAGATTATTGAATTTCAAGGGATTCCTAAGTTTGATTTCGGACGAATTCTATAGCTAGAAAATTGTTCAGCTCACTTCAGTTTTAGTTGCCATGTTTCACAAAATTGACAACAAATATTTGAATGATTGACAAACTGAATATTTTTTTTCGCATCCACTGAAGAATAAATCAAAAGAAATCTAATGGTCTAGTTAGGGTTCCTCGCGAGACACCATGTAATTTGTTAAAAAAAGAAAATGAATGATTTTTTCTTAGCAAATTATTAGAGGAACCTAGTGGTCTACTTCAGATTCTGAAAAAACCCAATGCATGAAAAAAAAGTTGTATTGCTAACTTTTTCAAACAAAAATAAAATCTAATATTTTCCTCTGCAACTAATTAGTGAATAATTAGGAGGATTTAACGGTCCTGCAAAATTATGAAAAACTCAAAAATAAAAAAGTTATATTGCTAATTTGACGTCAAACTAGGGTGACATCATGTATTTTTCAAAAGAAGTAGCGAAAAAATATTTTATTCGGCAACTATTCACCAACAAAATAGCACCAAATTATGGAATCATTAGTTTTTCATATTTCATAAAGTGTCTTGCTTACTTGCATATAAAAAATAACCACTTTCTGTCGACCTATGCTACCCCAATGACTACCAAGTTACATAAAAAATAATGCTGGATATGAATATTCTGGTAGGAGATTGAAGAAACCACTTACTGAAAAATGGTATTATACTTTGGAAGAGTTCAAGATATACTTGTCCAATTATAGAAAACGAATAAACGATTAGTTTGGATCAATTACCTGGACACCAAACTAATATTTTCTCGACGCGCGTTTCGGTAACAAGGTTAGTGTCTTCAGGACAAGAAAAATGATACTAAATCCGAAGACTAGGGATAGCTATTTATATACATCACAATCTACTCTATTATTAATTAATTATTATTAGTTCCTCAACAATAAACTAGAATGCGGGCTCAAAGGAATAGGCCCTTTGCCATCATTCATACTAAATTCTGCTTTTTCTAGACTCACAAATACATCGATAGCCTTATCGTACCATGCACATCCTTGAGCAGTCTCAGATTGCTTTTACCAATAATTCTGGATCATTGTCCAGAGCATGTTGGGCGACACTGGACTCTCCTACCCGCCCGTATCTCATAGATGCATAATGTTCTTTGAAACGAGTTTTTGTAGTTCGTCGGATCTGGCCAATGTATTTATTGTTGCAATCTTGAAAACTGATTTCATTAATTCCCGACTTCTCTGAGTTTTCTAATTTATCTTTTAGATCACCAAGGAGCTGTTGTGATTCATAAAAAGTTCTATATGCAACTTTCATTTTTAGTTTACAGAATAATGTTCAAGTGTACTAAGATTCATATGGGATTACTATAAACTTTTCACTCCTTTCTTCTCGAAAAGTCGAAGATCCACGAAGTGTCTTCCTAAATTTACATTTTTTATTATCTTATCAACTATATCTGGGTTATAGTGAATTCACTGCTTGAACGAATACGTCCTTTATACGCCACAAAGCATTCATCTCCCTGGCTAAAACCACGACGGATATTGAATAAAACCTACCAATATCATCTAAGAGGAATAATAGCAATTTACCTAGGAAGTCCGGAAAATACTGTTTTTTGGACGAGTAGAAGAAATTCTAGGAGGAGTCTGTGAGTCGAAACAACTGTTCACGGACATTTTGCATACACTGATATTTCGGCAACAGTATAAAATAATAAATCAATAAAACACATTTCTTAATTAATTATAGTCCTTTGTAGAACAAAGTTTCGAGCTTTTCGATTCTTGTTTGTATCAAATAATGAAATTCAAACAGAAGTACTAACGGCGGGGACATCCTGGATCTCATTTATATCAATATTTCTATGAAATTTTGAGCAATTGCTAAACTGGAGGGATTCAATTTTCTTGAAATGCTTTACAATGACAACAACGATGTGATTCTTCACAACTTAGTCCGGAAAGTACGTACTGTTCGAACTAGGCCGGAAAAATGCCACTTTCTCCAAGAAATAGTATTTTGATTATCAGGCAGGTAAGCCGAGACTACGAGGTAAACATACCAATTTTCCGCAAATTGTAAAAAATTTGTCAGATATTGATTAATTTGGAAAAAATTGCGAATAATTCGATGGTGCTTTGAAATTTGTAATAAAATTACTTGGGTTACTAATGAAACTTATAAAGGTCGAATGGTTAAACTTGACGTTTATGAATTCAATTGCTGGTGTTCTTGATAGTAAAATGATTATCGATGATGAAATTTCCATTCCTGGGACTCCTTCAGAGCTGGCTGAGGCATTGAATACTTCTTCATTGTAATTATTGCCAAAGAAATCAAGAGAAAAGTACGTTTTATGGACTATCGCAAATGAACAATGTGTTTTCAATCAATTACGTAGAACACTGACAACTGCAAGGGAATATCATTTCCTTACAGTGAGAGATTTTGACCTTTTTCTTCAAGAAATTTTGTCTCGACTGTCAAATTTCCCTGCGATTTGCGGAAAAGCGTTTTCTGAATCGCAACTGGCAAGAAATGACCGAATTGCTCGATTCTTGGCACAAAAATTAGTTATTCAATTGAATCAATGCATTCAATCTACTGTACAATGAAAAAGTCATGAACCTTGATCCTACAAACAAGAAACATAGTTCAAAGCGTCAGAACGCGAATGCATCGATAACGATCGATTGGTTATTCATTTGTATATTTACCTTTCCGTTTGTGCTACCACTTTTTCCGTTCATTTTGGGACACTGCACTTTTGAAACGACAGAAAAGCACTCAGTGGAACCACATCACGATCTATCTAGCGCGAAATGGTACGCGTTGCACTCGCGGTACTTTCACAAAAATAAACGGATGCACTGGCTATTGCCACTTTTTCTGCAACATGCTGTGTGGTGCTCGCAGGTTTGAATGAACACGACAACGTGAAGACTTTGGAGTTGCCGAACGGTTTCCCACCTTCTGGGCTTTGCCGTGGTAGTGGAGCGTTCACAGCCGGTTATTTTTGCGATTTGCTTCAACCGGTTAGGATCAAGGGTACTTTCTTCTAGTTTTTTTTGGGTTCTTGACCTACCAACAATCCGAAAGAGTAACAA